>CM053787.1:717509040-718109040 GCA_028749045.1 Cupressus sempervirens | reverse complement strand
AATGATGAAGATGAATAATATTTGTGAGAAGTAGAAGAAATATCAATGTTGCTCTTATCAAGGAAAGTTTTAAAATTTGAAACTTGTTTGATATAGCCATCTAACTTATTCTCATATCAATGTGACTCATCATGACTAGAATTATTACAATACACACACTTTTGTCTTTTTGGTTTTTGTTTACCCCCCTTAGGAGGAGGTGGCCTTGATGAACTATAATGGATAGAATCAATCTTAAACTTTGTAGAATGAGATTTTTGTGTCTTCTCCTTCATCCCAAAAGATGGCCTAGCTACCAATGCATAAGTCTTTGAGCTTGTGAGGATCCAACTTAGAGAGCCTAGCTTCCTCTTGAGTCAAACGATCACAAAAACCCACAAATAATGGCATGGCACCTCTATTACCCAAAGTATCTTTGGAGGAATATAAGGTGGAAGAAAAAATTTGAAAGTTTCCATAAATCTTTAAAAGAATCACTTAGATGCACTCAGTATCAATCTTAATTTTCTAACAAACCTACGACAAAGAACTTTATTGTTTAAACTTCATCAAAAAGTCCTCAATCGAAGGAAAAGAATTTGGTACAAGAGAGGTATACTCTAACTTGACCTGAAGTGCTTTGAACTCATTCATTTTGCGAAACAAGCCATTAAGATTGGTTGACATATCTAGAGGGGTATTGCACCCATCAAGATGAAACTATAGACTATTGGATACCTGTAAAGAAATTAATCCCATTGCCTCATCAATTTTGTTCCTATGATCCATGACCTCAAAAGGCCTATGTAAAACTAGTTGCATGACATCTAAAGAAGACCACAACCCTTTTGACTAGAGAAGTTGTATCATCAAGGTCTTCCATGTGTGATAGTTATGAGGGGTTAGAAGTTCTAGAAAAGAAGAGGTTTTGACCATTGTTTTAGAAGGTGTTGGATTATTTTTTGAAAAAGTTCTAGTTTACTCAATACAATTAGGAAAAAAGATCTCTAAAAGATCTAATTAATTGCAAGTGTAAAAATAGGCCAAAAAAGACCAAATATTGAAAGTATTATGTCCACTCAATATTACTCCAAACTGATACCAGATCTAGAAAGTAGACAAAAAATTATGCACTTTGAAAAATATAGCACCTGAATATGTGTCCATATGAGCTTGAACGAAGCCTTTGAAGTTGCAAAGATTGGGATTTGTAATTTTCATAAAATTTTAGGAACATAGATTACAAACAACTTGCATTAATGTGTAGATCACAAAATTCTAGCCCAAAACAAAAAATGAAAAGGTAAATGACATTTAATAAATCAAAGACCCCCCTATTTTCACAAAAAATGCAAGAAAAATGTCAAATCTATTCTGTCAAACCCCGTTCTTCTTTTTCTCCAAACAAGAATAGGTAGTTGTAGGCAAGGCTTTAATACCATGTAGGATTTGATGACAAACAAATCCATAGACCTTGGATATCCTACATGCAAATAACATGTTACAAGTAAGAACAAAAAGTAGACAGAGTAGGGTTTTCTCAACAAATAAGAAGTTTGTATTTTCTTGTGCAAAGAAGGAATGAATGAATTTACAATCCATCCATCCTTATAAAGGACATTGAAACATTAAAAGGAAAACCCTAAAAGATAAATGACATTTAATAATTACTAATTAATTATTAAATCGAAATGCAAGGTGCATAAAATGAAATCTTATGAATAGAGTAAAGTTAATTTAGCAAATGAAAAATTTAAAATAACCTTTTACTCTAACATGATTTATTTATGATGTGCATTGTAAGTGACATGTATATTGATTTACCATTAGATGATTATATGCAGATTCTTTCATGAGTAAAGGTTGATGTCATCAATTTCAACCACATACATTAAATTCTAGGTGGACTCATTATAATTGTCCTAGAACAGGTTTGTTTTTAGGAATGGGTGCAAGTTAGGAAGTCAATTTTTGTGCTCTTTGGTTATATGTGACAAGACATTTTTTTTTTGATTTAGTTGGATGCATTTATATTGAGATAACATGTTAAGCATGATTCTAGGTTGGTAGGTCAAATGTTGTTGTCATTACAAGTAAGATATATTGGGTTGATTTGCTTGTTGTATTCTTATACATAGTTGTAATTTTGAACACTAATAATTGGAAAATTTATATTGGTGTTCTTGTTCTTGTTGTTGGAAATACATGTTTGGCTATGATTCTCTAATTATAATGCAAACCAATATGGTCTAGAGATGTTCGTGTTTACTCAAACACTATGGTCTTAAAGCATTTTTTGGTCACATGATCATGCATATTTATTTGTTTGAAAGAAAGAAGTTCTTCTAGAAGAAGAAAGATTGTGTGTTGAACATGTTAGTACTATGAAATATAGAAGACATGCATGTATTCAAGGCTCTAGAATAGTGAATGATATGTATGTATTCCTAAGATTATGTGAGCATCATGAAATTATTTTTCCAATGCTTTAATGATATATTCTTAGGTCCAAAGGTTAGTGGTTCAATATCAAAGACATATAAATAAAGGCTCAAAATCAGAGATATATAGTCGACAAAAATAATTATTCAATTGTATTTTTCATAAGTTTTCCACTCCATAAATAAAGATGAGAGATGTGAAAATGTGATTTGAATCATCCAAATATTATATTAAAATACTTCAAAAAAATTGATATTGTTCCCTAACCTCTTGCAAAATCAATGGATCACACTAAGCTTACACCACCCAAGGCTAAGTATTTTTGTTTGTATCATCATAATAATAGTTGCATTACATTTCAAGTATCTATTTTAGTATCTTATAAACAAAGGAAAGATGGAAATTAAACACAACCATGGATCCTCTTCCCCACTTAATTATTTTAAAATTATGAAAATAAATGATGTGTATCTAGAGATTGTTTATCTTTCCCATATCACATCAAATGATGAAATTATACATGAAAAAATAAACCAAATAATACAACATTCATAAGTTGGTTCTTCTAGATCATACATCTCTAAGAATTCCTACATCATCCATGAAAAAAAATATACTCTAGAATGTGTACCTTGTAATACATGTCCTTTGGTGAAGTAGGCTATCTAAGCTATCTAGGGACTGCAAGATAATCAATGAAAAACTAGACCTATTTCAACTTGAAATATGAAGAAAAAAATGTTCTTAAATGATATGTGTGACAAAATATTGATATTCATGTGGATATGTGTGACACAATATAGCAAAAAAAGGTTCTAGACTTGCAAAAGTGACATCATTTTCCCATCTTTTGATGCATGTCATTTTTCCCCCACATCCAAAATAAGATTTTTCCATTGTGAATTGAGAATACACATGCACCTATGTTATATATGCATGGATAATAGGTGGATCTAAAAAATGCAGCATGTTTACATTTATTTAATAGGTCTACTAAGTTTTTAAAATTATAGACCATCACAACCATTAGAACTCTAGCTATTATGTCTGAGAGAATGTCCTCAACAAGCCAACACATATGAAGTCTTGATTTTCTTACATGTGTTGAGGACATTACCCTCTCCTATAAGAGTCAAAGTTATAATTTTCTTGATGGTCTATAACTTAAAATACCTAATTAAAGACCTCTAATGAAAATGCAAACATGTAACATTTTTCAACTCCACCTAATGTCCTATGCATATGAATTAAGGTTGCATATTGAACTATGGCCTCCTTCTACATTGCATGAAACCAAAATATTGACATAGATAGCTGTCATGAAAACATAGGTTAATGTTGTGCTTTAGTTGGTTCCAAGAATAGTTTATTATTCTCTACTAATCAAGGCCAACCATGTAAAGGTCAAAGCTCATTCCCCCACCCCCTCCACACAACATCTAAATTCCCCATCAACATCTAAAATTCATTCATTCATTCATCTATTAATAAAATATAACATTCATCAATTATTACATGATAACATTTAGTAATACATAAGACTCATTAGAATATTCACATGAACATTAAAACATAAGATTCATACTTGAACATTCAATAACACATAATTAAAATATTGAGACATAAACATCATTGATTATCAAATAAGTTACATCAATGATAATTATTTCTTTTTTGTATTTTTCTTGTTTTGTCCTTCCCTATATCCTTGTAGAGGCATACCCATGTCATCATTGACATTTCTTGTCACCTGTGGACATGATCCCACTGTCCTTTGCAAAGGTGGGTCCTTTGTAATAAAAAATCAAAGGGTTAATTTTTTTTTAAAATAGACTTTAAACACTTTAAAGAACATAAGCATAGTGCTCTTTACCTTATCCAACCACATCATCTTCCCTGATAGCTTAAACATCAATACGCTCATAAGAAACAACTTCTACATCCCCTGCAACTGCAATACAAAATGTTTTCTTAATCCCAACACATATTATAGTTAAATTTGTGTTACTACACCAAATTGAATTTAAAATATTTACTTGTATTGATAATTTAGAAATCAAAATTTGAATAGAATATATATACCTTGAATACTATAATGCACATTTGAATCAATGCCTCCATAGTGCTTTGGTAGTATATCAGGATTGGTAGGCTATAAACCATTGTAAATAATTAGTGCATTTATAAAAAATATATACATATAAATACAAGAAAAATACTAAGAAATTTTAACATTCATTTTTAATACATATAAATATATTCGCTTAAAATTTTTAAACAAATATATAATCATTGTTTCCTTACTTAAAACATATATAAGGACTTATATTTTTGCATGTTAGTGTCAATTATAGTAATTGCTAAAGTATTCGATTTGAAATAAAAATAAATTGACTTATTTACTTGATTGATAGATCCAATAGAAGAATCGTGTACACTCATTTCTCATAATCATTCAACCATGGTTGTATAGCCTTTTTTGTAGGCTATTTTCTTGTCCTCTTCAGAAATTATTTTTTAAAACTCCAAGGCCTACATATTTTCTTGGTATCATGATTTTTTTTAGTGAATTTAATAAAGACCAAATTTTTTATAATTTATAAATATTTTCATATGGTTTTTCATTTACTTATACTTACAATTCATGCAATAAGTTTTGAATATCCACTCGAGCTAAGCTTGTGTAGGCTAAGCTTTTGTTTTATTTCTTCAATTTCCTTTGATGTTCTAGGAAACCTATGTGAAGTTTAAAATATGTTAGATGACATAAGTATTAAGAGTAATTAGTACATAATTTCATTCTTAATATTATAACATACCTTCTTCCCTCGGATGGTACTATTTCTCCATCATGTCTTGCACTTTTCTTAGTGACATCCTTTTAAAGATTTTTCCATTCAATAATAGGAATATAGGGGGGCCACTAATAATAAGGGTTTTGTTCCATTTGAGTCTTGTATTTTCTTTCTCAAAGAGTCTAAGTTTTTGAAAGACATTGGGTCCAAAAAGTGTTTTCATAACATCAATGAGTTTATCCTTTAACTATCTATTTTAAAAATTCTACCTTTTGAGTAAAAAAATGGTTTGATTCATAAATGAATTGAAGCTACCTTTTAATTTACTAAAAATAAATGGATCAAAGGAAATTTGATCTAGCAATGAAATCAAAATATGATACCCTATGCCATATGATCGGCCTAAATATACACAAACATTCATCATTAAGCTTTTTATAATATAGATTATTCCCTACAAAATAATAATGGTATTAGTAGTTATTGCATGGTACTACATAGGAGGTTAGTACATTTGATTATGAGTATAAGATTGTATAGTAAAAGAAAGGATCAATCTTTAAATTACCTAGAAGTTGGGTTAGTCTCATGGGAACTCCATCTTCATTGCTCATGAGTAATTGATCACAATTTTTTAATGTTCCCATACATCTAACATGGGTACATCTAGGAATGTCCTCATTGCATCCTGCATAAAATGAATCCTATATTACAAAATTCCCCCTAAGAAATAATAGTTCAAGTGAAATAAACACTAAAAAATGAGAGAGAAAAAGAGGAACCTACTTACCAATAGGCATTGTCATTACATCTATGCCCATGCAATGTGTTGTCGACATTGCACTCGGTATTACATCTATGGTTCTATTCCTTGTAGTAAGTGGTGTATTGAACATAAGATCAATGCTAGGTGTTGAAAAATAAGATTGTAAGAGCATAAAAAAATAAGATTGTTAGAGCTATTAAAAAATATCATTCTAGAAAAACACAAGTGTAGGATAGAACATGCAATGTACTCAAACTACCTAAAGCATTTGCATCTAGGGCATAACCCTTTAAACTATTCTGCATCCTATGTAAAAATAACACATTTGCACATATGCATTTTATTTAATGACATAAATAAAATATTATACTATAAAAACCATTATTGAACTTTTCTTATAATTAAAAAGTACATTAATACTTACTATATAAGTCTGAACTAGGTGCATCAACTCATCCTCTCTCATCTATATTTGAGGAGTCTAAGGTCAAATTGATGCCAATGAGTTAATGCTCTTGATATTACACAAAGTAGCTTTTGCAGTGCTTCCATAGGATCAACACTTGATGCAAAATTGATAATGAATGGATCTTTCTCATCATGTGGCTCCTCATGGACTACTTTCTCCTTTCCCTTTTCCTAATCATCACTCATTTGTGAGAACAATATTATTATTTCTATGTTTAAAATCAACCCAAAATAGTAGTGAAGAATAAAAAATATGCATTAACATATTTCTTGTATCTAATTTATACAACAATAATGAGTTTTACCAATCAGGAAGAAGAAGTCCCATGATAACCATCATCGTTGTGCATATTATGTGGTTGTTGATCCCATGATAACCATCATCACCTTGTATTTCAAAAAAAATCATTGAGACATGTTGTAAGACACCATTATGCCATCAATGGAAAATAGGCACAAACCATGTAATGAGGATGGTGCTATGTGATATATCCTCTTTGCAACACAAAAAAAAGTGTTTATAGTAGGAAGTTCATTAGGGACCCATTATTTCTATATATGTATGTACCTAAAGGGAACAATAGAGTATCCTTCACTCTCATCATCATAAGAACATGACCCCCTTGAGAAAGGAAAAATTTCATGCACTTATTGAATTTCTTTCTGATATTTTGACCTTGAGTCGATCTCCTTGATTTAGACATACTAAATGTCTCGCTTTCTTCTTCCATTCCTACATTTTCCTCACTCAAGGACGACAAATCTAACAAATACTTATTCGTTGGTACCTACACTTCACAAAATAAGAGAGATATGTGGAAATGAGAAAGATATTTTACAAATGGTAAAAAATATTAATCTCTATGGAGTGTATTGACTTATACTCGATGATCCATGAGACTATGTGGGATGCTCATGAAAAGGCTTGGGGTTTCTACATATGCAAATCAATTATCTTATGTTAGTTAAAAAATACATGACATGCATACTCAGAGTTACATCTATTATTAGCATCGCATATGAATTATAAACATTTAAAGCTATATGACAAGTTAGTCAAATTAATCATTGATCTATCAAGAACTCAATATTGAATAGCATAGGAATTGATCACATAACTCTACATTTCATTCATATTATTAATAATCAAACCCCCCTTAAATGTTAACTAATAAAACCTCCTATCATTGATATTATTCTTCATCCATCTCATCATTAGGATCATTTTTGTCATCAACATCATCACCACCACTATCATGGTCATTGTCATCATCATCATCATCATCCTTTTCGTCATCATCATTTTCATTGTCATCATCTTCATCCTCCTCCTCCTCCTCCTCCTCCTTCTCATCATCATCATGATTAGTAGCAATATCATTTTTATTAGAGCATCATGGACTAGCTCTTGATCATGATCCACTTCTTCCTCTTCCTCACTATCTTCTTCTTCCATCACATTGTACTTTATTGACCTTCCTCTCAGATCATGTCTAATAAAAAATGACCAACCTAGTTTGTATGGAAGCTCTGAGTACAATACCTTCTCATATTGGCTTGGAAGAACATAGGGATCATCCCCAACTGACTCAAAAAAACCTTGTACTAATAATGGGAAATCCATTCTCATGCTCAATAATAGTTCTATCTAGATCATTTTGATTGAGTCGTAGTCTATACCATTTGATAAAAAAGAGTACTAATTTGAAAAAATTAAATTCCTAGTCAAACATACCAACCAAAATTCCATAGTATCAGTTTTGAGACTCTCGAGGATGTAAGTCATTTCTAGATGAAATATTGGTCACTTGAAAGACTGCACTTATCCCAAAATTAGAAGTTATCTTCATGTCATCCAATTTTTTGATGAAAAAATTATAATCATTGGATAAAATATCCTTATGGTGATTCACCTAAAATAATGTCAAACATGTATAAATTATTACATCACAAGTTCAAAAACATACATTTGATTAACAAACTTATAAGTACTTGGAGATCTTTTAAACTATATGCTAAATCTATTTCATTTTGTGTAACATTGGGATCTCTATTACAATGATCTTGTATAATTTATGAAGAAATAGATTCCCATTGTAATCTATGACCAGAATGTTAACATCAATTAATCCATATTGTCATCCAATCTTTGATTGTTTGCAATAAACAAATGTATTGCATCCCACTCTTTAGCACCTATACAAAAGTAAATAGATGACTTACAACATATTTATTTTGAGGATTAGGAATTAATTAACTACAATAATATCTTATTATTTATTACCTTTCACTTTTCTAAATGTACCATTCCCTACCAAGTACTCCCCTTCAAATTTTTTAATGGAGTCGAGATCCCAAATACAATCTATATGGATCTTTGCTACAAGATTAGGAAGATATTGAGTAAAGTACACCATCATCTAGTATACTGTATATCCCTTAACCATAGAACCCTTAGGGCATGCTCCTTGTCAAACTAAACCCTTCAAAAAATTTAAGTGTCTCTCAACCATCCACATTAACCTAGGTTGTATAGGTCCACACAATTCAATCTCCTCAACTTGCGTATAGTGTAGTGTTCTTGTGCATTGAAAAAAGTTGAAGGTAACACTTTTGCATTTCACACATTAGTCAATGAATTCTTTTCTTCCAATATTTTATATCTTCTTTATGGATTTCATTAGATTACAACCAACTACAAGGGATTTGAGACACAAAAATATATAAATATGAGACTTTACAATATATTACTCATTTGATATATTGAAAAAAATTACTTCTTACCTCATGCATATTAGAAGATTATATATCACTTGTTTGATATTATTGTCAAATTTTTCTGGGAGCAATAGAGGTAGCACATACTACAACAATTGTCAACTAATCTTTTCATTGTTTTTAATGTAATACAATGAAAATTGAATGCAGTTTCACAAACAATTTGTAAATACAAAAGATCATGGCTGACCTAGATGAAGATATGCCAATCATGTGTTTTTAGCCCTTGCCCAAATTCATTTTTCTTTGATATGAGATTGCTAAAATGTGCATAAAATCCTAAAGGAAATCAAAATTTTCATATAACTTCTTTTATGGCATTACTTTGTTGCTCCATTAATATCCAAGGAAGGGAACTTTCATTAATCTATTCTCCATTGCTATTTTATTCAATGATATTTTTCATTGCATGATCAGAATCATGACTCTCACTACAAATATTTTGCAAGTTTTTCTTTGTTGCACCTTCCATCCAATATTTTTCACAGTGTCTCTATTACATTTTTTCTAATATGCATAGTATTAATCAAAGGAACAATTTGTAGTTGCTTATAGTAGGGAAGCCTACTAAATTCTCTAGGATAACATTTTAGTCCCTTTAGAAGGTGGTCAATGATGCCTTGATGACCTTCACAATCATCAATTACATAATTAGCCCACAAAACACAATCAAAATATATTATTTCCAAAAATAAACCATTAGGTGGTGAGATACTACCTTGAATTCTATTATATCCCACTTGCCATAGGTGAGGTGTCATTCTTTGTGGCTTTGATGTAGTCTCTTCTTTCCCATTGAAAAGATGTTTTTTGACACTTCAATACTTATGATTTATGTGGAGGAAGTGCCTATACTCATCAAAAAAATCTTCTTTCTTAAACCTTTTCAATGACGAGATTTCATCTTTAGATAACACATTGTGTTGGCTCCTAATTTAATAGTGATTTGAACTACCTTTCAAAATATCAAAAAACCTAGGAATTAACTAAAAACCATTATGGGTATTATGAGAGGCAAAATAAAAGGACCAACTAACAAGACCTTTGTGGTCTTCTCCTCTTTTAACTCTACAAGATTTAGGTGGGTTTACTTAGGAATTCATTCTTATGTAAACAATATTCAAATTTTGAACTTGAATTCCATAAATAACAAATAATTGAGCCTTTTTTATTCTAACTTTAGAAAAACATAGGGATGACCAAAGCTATTTTATCAAAAACCAAGAACTTCATGAGTCAAGTATAGGTTGACATTTGAAGCTTTATTCAACAGAATAGTAAGAGATTGATTGATATACATTTTTTGAATTATGTAAGATATGCCAACTTGATCAACTTATGAGGATGGCCAATGCTTTATCCATTGGGGTACAATTCACAAGGTTCACACACCTACTTCCAGATATTGTCTTGACACTTTGTGTGAAGACTTATCAATATTCATTTCTAGATCTTATACTTATCATATCTTTACTTAAAACCACAACGTCCTATCAACTTACATTAAGAATTTACATAATCTATTATATTATCAGCAAAAGAAAATTGAAATATAATTCAAAATGAATTACAACTTAAACTCAACTTTTCTATTCAATCTCAAAGAACAAGATAGAAACAAGAAAAGAGACAGGATATGGGATTAACAAAAAAAAATTTTGTATTTATATTAATTTCTTCAAGAGAATGTATACAATTTAGTGATTATACCTATAAAAAATTACACCAATAGAACAACACTATTAGCTTTCATATTCAATTTTGGAATAGATTTATAGTATACATAGACTGACTTAGAATTTAGAAAACTAGTGTGGCCAAAAGAAACTTGGACCCTCCTCTAGCCTTGGGAACTCACTTATATAGTGTGACTTGCAACAATCCTCAAATTTAGAGGGAAAAAGAAAACTATCCATAGAGAAAAAAGGTTACAAAATGAAAAAGTTGTGACTATCAAAAACTACATGAGAAGAAACAAAATTTGTGGCCTTTTGCTTGATAACAGAATGGTCCTTTTGATGGTTTCTTTCTAGTGGGGCCAATTCTATTGTGGAAGTTTCCTATTCCTCCACTATACTTGATGATTGGTTTTATTAATTTTTTTTCTCATTAGGTTGTGGGACCACATTATCTTCTTCTATTGTGCCTGGCTTTCATAATTGGGTGTTTGTTGCAAGTCATTGATTTTTTGACATATCATCAGTTTGAGTAGTTGTATCAACCAACTGCGATTGCTATGTTGTTGTTGCTTTATCTATGAGTCATTCCTAAGAAGCCACCTATAATAATTGTGTAGTTGAAGATTAATCTTCCCTCCACTTGTTAAAAACTATGTCATCTAGCCAATTGAAAGTTAATATCTCTTTTTCTCTTCTTAGCACATATTTTCCTAACTGCTTTATTTCAACAAATTATTCCTGGAAAGAATCAAAGAATGGTTATACTAAACCAAATCTTCAGTAGTTCTAGTAATCCATATATAGTGTTCTTTTTTTACTACATCATTCATTTTGATACTTATTAACCCCTTTCACTCATTCCCCCATTCTTCCTTATCTTTTATACAACCTAAGCCTTTTAATGCATGGGGAAAAAGATCAATTTTTTTACTGAGATACTTTGAGAAACTAATTTTCAATATTCTCTATAGCATATCTCTTTTGTGGTCAAAATTTAGTAGATCATGTGCTTGATCAAAAGTTTTTTCTATTTGGTCATCAATTACATCAATGACAGAGAAACATAGAGTAGTGATGATATCATCTCTATTGATCCACTTTTTCAAAATTTGTCTTAAGGTGGCTTCATTATTGTTCAAATCTTCCCACATATCCACCAACCTTGATAAATCCAAATGAAAAAGTGGCCAATTGACACTATCTACTAGAAAAAAAATTGTGTCTCTTATTCTATCCTCATGTTGGATTCCCAACTCTACCTGCAATTCCCAAAGCTTTATTTTTTCTACATCATCTATTTCCTTTGTAGTAGCACCTCCTTGATGCTTAGGTGTATTAGGAATCTCTACTATGGGTCCAATGGGTGGTGGAGGAGCTAGGGAGGAAGCAATCAAAATTTGGCTAGGTTCTTCTCCTATTTTTCTTTTTCGCAATTATTTTTGAAGATTTGAAATGATCTTTTCCATTTCATTTATTCTTCCACCTGCTTCATCATATGCCTCAAGTACATTTTCAAATTTAGCATTAAGTTCAAGAAACTTGTTCTTGTCCTTTGCATCTACCTCTACCCCAAAATCAACTTTCTCTTTATTCATCTGGGCCACCTTTTCACTATCTACTTTTTCTACCCTATATACTGTCAAGCTCCTGGTATGTTTAGCATCATAGACCTCTTGAATTTTGGCCTTGTTTCTCTACTATATTGAGCACATCACCAAGGTCTTGTGATCATTGCTGAATTTTACCCCTTTCTAGGTTTTTTTTATCTCTTCATTAGTTATGTACTCTATTTCATTCTCTTTCCTCACTACATAAAAGATCATTACATTAGTAGTGTCCCATTTTGGTAGTATTATTACTCCCAAATCCTCCAGCAATTATCTTCCCCCTGAAGTGGTTATCTTACTGAATTCATGAATCAGATTTCCCTTTATTTCATCTTCAATGTTAGAGTCCTATCTAGTAGGTCTCTTTGTTTTCGTCTTCTTGCATTTGGCCTCAAAAAGTTCTATATTATTTCTACACAAAAATTGAATAAAGGCCCTAGACCTTACAAAATTGTCATCATCCAAGATAATTCTTGTTGCCTATTCTACTAGAGGGTCAATTTCTTTCTTATAATCATCTAAAGTAAGGGCTAGAAGTGGCATTGGAGGCTCTTCAAGTTCTCCCTCCTCTACCTTTGATGCAGTTATCAAAAAATCACCTTGACCTCCCATCTACTTTAGTTGTTCCCTCAAGGACTCTTCATTATCAATATGGATGGGGGTCTATAAAGGGGAGTGCTCCTTAGCTTTGGATGAAGAACTAGTTTCATTTTTTGCCTTTTAGCTACTACTGTTGAGGGTGGGCTCTCTACAAATTGCCTCCTATATAATGGAACATGCTATATATCAACATTCCTAGCCACAATATACTTTTCCTTCCTCTAGAAAATATATTTCCCTAGGCCTATTATTACACTATTTTCTAGTCATTTCTCAATTTCTATGGCTTGGTGTAGACATGCTTGTACTAGTATCCCTTTCTTTTCATTAAGGGTTTGCATAAATCTAGCAAAATTTTCCATAAGTTTAATAATCTTATCTCCCTAGTATTTAATATTAGCAAGGGGATCATATTTGGTATCTAAATCATTAATAAACTCTAAGACCCTACTATATACTTTCCAGTTCTCCTTCTTTACTTCCTATTCTTGCAAAGAAAACTCATTTTTTATAATATCCTTAGGACATTAAACAATATGTTCATAAGATTTAGTTCTAGTTTTATCTTTAAACATATCATAGAAGCCTTTAGGGTCAATAAAATTAGGATGAAACTAAGCTATTTGGTATCTATCGAGAAAAATTCCCCAGATGCCTCAATCCTCCCTTAGTGAGCACAAAATTGTGGACAACTATAAAATTTGGAAAAATTGTGCCTCTAGATCTATCCACCAGCTCTCTTTCTTCAAACCCTTCTATTTTCCATAAAACTCAACAATTCCTACCTTCAAAGGGACTTGATAAGGAAGAACATGAAATTTCTCTTGGAAAACATATACTATGAAGATTGTATACATACAGAGTAAGGGATAATAACAATATACTTGAAATGTTGTAGATATAGAGTAAGGGATAATATCCCCCTAGTTATGCCTTACTTGCAAACTCTTGACATGATCCTTGGGCTTGATCGGCTCTAATGAGGGTTGGGGTATCCTTGGGTTATCTCTAATTAGCAAGATCCTCATTTTAGAGGAAAAATACTTATCAAAACACACAAAAATGCATCTATGACCTCTATTCTCATATCAACACTCCATAGCTGAATTGGTAACTTCTCCCCATATTTCTCTAGCTCTAGTTTCATGTCTTTTGAAAAGATAGAAACTTCTTTGTACAAGAACATGTAAAGAATACCAGTAGAAGGGTTTTTCCACCTTACCCTTGCTAATTCTATTTAATCCATGTTGTGCATCACCTTAGCCAAGTAGGATGCATAATAAAAAATAAAGCTCATCTTGTACTACAAGATCTGAGCAATCATAAAAACAAGATACCCCGGCATGTGATCATGTTCATCCATACCAAAAACCTTATACAATAACATATTAAGGCCCTATGCCAAGGGATTGAAATATTTCTTCAACAAGGTCTTACGGGAATGAGATGTGATCAATGAAAGATTCTTTGCCCTTACAAAATGCTCTTGTAGCAGGACTACCTAAAGGTATGCCCTCTAAGCATTGTATCATGTTTTCATATCATCAAATTCAATCTACTCATGTAGTGCATGATTAGGGTTTAGTATGAATGCTTCCCTACTCACTTTAGTAGTCACCCTAAAGAGATTATCTCCTATGTGGTTCTTGATAACCCTTAGCACAGGATCATATCTCTTTGCCAACATGGTTAGAAAATCAGCATCAAAGAACACACTAGGAATGACCAACTTTCGCACATCAAACTCCAAAGAATTTTTAAGTGGTGTATCATTTTTGCTCTAAGAAAACTATTTTCTGATCAATTCTAGTCCACCCATTGTTGTCTCAGTATCCCTTAACTAGTTTTCCTTATCATAAAAATCTTCACCAATTAATAATCTATGGTTCTTAAGACTATTAGAGAGGGGCAACTATTCCAAGAAATCATCACGTGTGTTCTTGTGTTGATAATCTACATCTCTAGAAAAATCCCTTTGTGGAGGCATTTTTATCAAGTGGATAAAACTAAGACAAGAAATTTTTCAGACAACTTAAATTTTGAGCACTTACCCACAAATCTCTTAGTTCAATAAAACAATTTGTTCACAACAATTCACAATGTGGAAAATTCAAACTCTAAGCTCTAGTTCTCTGTGCTTCGATTCTCTTTTTCTTTGCAATTAGTTATGGAATGAATCAAAGCTTTTACACAAATTTCCTTTACATGAATTTTCTTTGATACACCATTAATGCTCCAATAGTCAAATTATGTATGTTACACCATTAATTATTAAAATTGGTCATTGATCTAAGCGTGATTTAATGGTCTTGACTTAAACTTAATGATTGTATCAATTTTTATCAAGTTGGACACATGTTAAAACCTCATATTGTCACTTTGGCTAAATCTTGAGTACCTTCATTATGCAATAACGTGTCACCTCTTTGTATTCTTGCTTTGGTAACAACCTTGCTACTTCATCTTGTAAGAATGCAATGATCGTTGGTCTACAAGTAACAATCAGTCAAGATTTCTACCCATGACTATATGCAAAGTGTGGCCCACATGGACATGTGGTGAGTTCTCACATTCTCACTTTGGGTAAACTTTGAACATCTTCATTATGTGAGAATGCAACATCCATCAATTATTTGAAGATTTAATGACTATGAGAAATCAATAACCATTGTTATATCCATTACTTATGGTGAATCAAAATACATGACCTAGTACTCTACGCTAGTAGCTTCCTTTTACAACTCATAACATAGGCTTGTCCCACAAATTCAACTTGTATACATCTCACAACCTTGCTTTGGCTAAAACCTAAGTACTTTGGTTTTGCAAAGTTACAAGTATTGTTGATCTCCATCTAAATCTATGACTATAAAGATGCAATTTATCCAAGCTATTTTAAAACATAGTATGGGTCGATAGGGACACTTGTCAGTTCTTCACATTGTTGCATATCTTAAACTGTTAAGAACTTCACCATGAGAGAATGTGATGACCCTTGATCTACATTCTAATCAATGGTTGGGAAGATTTCTTCTCATTCAATGCTTTGAGGACCCACGAGGACATCTGTTGTTTTGTCGCTTTTTCACTTTAGTTAAGATCTTTGCATCTTCAATCTGTGAGGATATGACGCCCGTTGATCTTGAAGAAAACCAACAAATAAAATAGAAACTCATCAAAAGGGTTATTTGAACTAAGGAAATAAGACATGGGCTAACCACAACATGACTCTAGGTTAAAATGAGTTATGAGCTAGGGAAAAATGACATTTAGAGAAAGATTTTAAAATGATCACATAAAAAAGTGTGGATTAAAAATCACACACCTAGGGTAAAATGAGACAATAGGGCACAATAGTGAGGGTTTTCTAGGGCATAGTTGATCATGAAGAATACAAACCCTATTTGCTCATATAATACATAGATTTTCACAATGAATTTTTAGAATTTTTATTAGGTGAAAAACTAGGCCAACAATGGCTCTATTTGGGGATGATGAATGAAAAAAAAAATATAGAGAGGTAAAAAAAAATATGCTTGTGTGTGTGTGTGTGTGTGTCTATGCTTTACTTGCAACTGTAATTTTACATTTCTAATAGAGGCTTCCTTCGTGGTTTCAGTCAATCCTACCAATTCATCCATTCTCTCTTGAATGTCATAGATATGATATCATCCTCATACATTTAGACGTAATTATATGGGCCTATTAGGTTATTTTGAGGCATTCTAGCTTGGATTCCATATACTATATCAAAAGGTGAAACACCTATTGTGTCTTTAACTATTACTCTATCAACCCAAATTGCTAGATGAAGCTTGGCATCCAATGCCTTTTTATTATCATCCAAAATTCTTTTGATTATTTTTAACAAGCTTTTATTTGTAGATGATAAGAGAATGACATTGATCTTGTAATACCATATTGGTCACAAAATTTTATAAATTCCTCTAATCTGAAACACATGGAATTATCAATCACAATCATTTTAAGACATCCAAATTTGGTTATTATGTTATTCAACAAGAAATTATTCACCACTTTACTAGTATCCTTACTGGTAGGAATGACCTCTACCCATTTTGTGAAGTAATATGTTGCTACTAGAATCCATGAATAACTAGTACTAGACTTAGTTGAAATTTCACCTATGAAGTCCATTCCCCACTATTGGAAAGGTGTCTGTACTTCTACTGATTTCAAAGGTGCATTTCCAATGAAATTTAGATTTCCAACAAATCTCTAACAAGAATTAGATTTTCTAACCAAAACATGTGCATCTTTAAATAAAATTGACCACCAAAAACCAGCCCTCATAACTTTATGGGTAGTAGTCTTGGCCATGTAATGACCTTCACATACTCCTAAATGCATATCAATTAGTATTCCTTTAGATTCCTTGCGATCAATAAACTTCAAGAGCAACCCTTCGAAATTTCTCCACTATAGACTTCCATTGACAATGATACATCTGATTAAATGCAATTTTACAGATCTTCTTTCATTATCAATTAGATGAGATGGGGCTTCCATGTGTTGTATGTAATATATAACATCTTTTTACCAATCATAATTATCCATGTCACATATGTTTGATCTAAAGTCTTCACATGCAACATTTTTTTGGTTAACATCTAAATTTTGACTGAGCCATCAACTTTGCTAACCTTTAGCCTCTCACTAGTTTTGTAATTTGGATCTCAATGTTAAACTCTTGGATTCTATTTATCCATGTACACAATCTTCAAAATACCTCTTGTTGGGAGAATATATCTTTGACTACTGCACTAGGCACAAATGCAATAATACTTGCACCAACTAAATAACATCTAAAAGCTTTCACTACTTTGACCAGAGCATAGGCCCACTTTTCATTAATCTCATATTTCAACTCTATTTGTTGGAGTGATTTGCTAAACAATGCAATAGGTTGTTCATAGCCTTCTTTGTTCTTTTAAATAAAAAACGGTGCTATAGTATGCAAAGAAGCAAAAGAAAATGTATGCATTAATTTTTTATAGTCTAGTGTCCTCAACACTAGTGCATTTTAATGGCATCTTTAATTTCTTGACAAGCAACAAATGGCTTACCTTCCTAGTTGATTGTTGCTCCTTTCTTGAGCATCTTGGAGATAGGTTGACTGATCTCAGCAAAAAAATTCATAAATCTTCTCAAGAAGTTGACTTTCCCAAAAAAGGACTGAATACCTTTGACATTCTTAGTATTTGGCACCTTATCTATTGCTTCCACTCTTTCAAGATCAATCTTGACTCCATCTTTGGATACTATATGGCCTAGCAATTTTCCTTCTATTATCCTAAAAGTGTATTTCTTTGGGTTTAATGACACTCCCTACTCCAAGCCTTTTATAAAAATATTTTCTAGGTGCTTACAATGTTCTTCAACCCTTTTGGAATAGGTTGTCAAATCATCTTGATAAACAACCATAAAATTATCAATGCACTACTTGAATAAAATATCCATGGCTCTCTAGAATGTAGCTCCTGCATAATCTATTAAACCAAAAGCCATCCGAACATATACATATGTTCCCCAAAGAATTGTGAATTTTTTTAAACTTCTCTTTCTTATCAACTAGCACTTGGTTGTATCCAGAAAAACCATCCATCATGGACATTAATTCAAAACAAGTTACTTGTTGCAATATTGGGCAAGCCATAATTATTGTATAGGTAAGCTATATTCAAATTTCTAAAATCAAAACACAACCTGGCATTTTTCTTCCTAACTAGCACTAGGTTGGATACCCATGAAGAGTGTTTGATAGGCTTGATTATCCCTCCATCACTTAGCTTCATAAGCTCTTCTTGCATTTTAGAGGCTAATGTGGGATTGACAGGCCTTTTCTTTTATCTGAAAGGATTAACATTCTCTTTTAGGGGTATTACATGTTGGAAAAGGTCTTCCCTATAAGCCTTAAGGCCATCATATGACCATGAAAAAAATGCCTAATTTTTCCCAGAAAATCAATCAAGGATTTTCCAATTATAGGGAATAGAGTCTTACCAATGCATATGTTCTTGGGTGATTCAACTATTCCAATGTTTACTTCTTCAATCTCCTCTGGTTTCTTATCTTTAATTCCTAAGTGAACTCTTCCTTGATTGTAAAAGATGCTTTCTAATACCACTAATCCTTTGGTCACTTTGTTTTCTTTTAGTTACAAAATTTATTGGCAAAAAATGGTTTCCTTTCCATCTACTATCTCAACTAATATATTGTAATCCAACTCCTAGCCATTGTATTTGTCTTCACTAAGGAGAATGTTCAAAATATCTTTATCATCCTCAAAAACTTGCCAATTTTCAAAGTTATTAGGAATGGATGGTCTCTTATGCATCTCAAACTTGGATACACGAACAAATAATATGTCATCAAGTTGAATGGATACATTACCCAACATATCAGCCATCTTATTGTTATTCCTATCGATCAACATTCCTATACTTTTATAGCCTATTTTTCTTGGATGCATATGTCTCCTTAATCAGAGACACAACCAAATTAGAATCACCAATAACATGTAGTTTTTTGATACCATGATTTTTTGCCACTTTTAATCCAAGAAAAAGTGCCTCATATTCTACAATATTATTGGTACATGTAAATTTCAAGTTGAATGAATATCTAAATGTATTTCTTTCTAGAGATATGAAAACTACCCCACCTTTTGATCCTTCTTTCGAGTTATCCCCATCAAAATACATAATCCAAATATTTTATGAATTTATGCACTTTATGGCTTCTTGTGAAATTATTAGGACTGGCTTCTCAATTTCATGAATGGTAATTTCAGCTCTAAAAGCATTTACCTCAATATCTAGAAAATAAGTAGCATCCGTGTCAATATTATCCTCAATCATATGGGTGACCCTTGGCTCTTTGTCATCCTTAATGGCCTTGTCTCCTATGTGAAATGTGGCATATGATAGATCACATTGTAGGCTACCTCCCATTATAGTACTCCACTTTATTAAGAGAAACATTCCATACCATGAAGGAATATCCACTACTAAGACAATCATTGTCAAGTCAACATCTGGATAAGTGGCTACTTTAAAAGGCAATGCATTAATGTTTCATATGATAGGGACTTCTCTAGCATCCATGGCCCTACACCTACCCTATTTTGTATCCACTTTTAAACCAAGAACTTTCATAATTTTGAATGGCATGATAGTATTTGAGGCTCTTGAATCAATCATGCAATTCTTCAATGTTCTACCATTTATAATTAAACTGAGAAAGAAAGGGTCAATGTATACTATATAGGCTAATGATGAATTATCCAAATACATCTTTATCTGCTTTATCTTTCACTGTGATTGGAACCTTTTGTGATTCCTTTTCAACAATGTTACTATTCCCAAATCCTCCTAACCAAGAGAGGGCTTTATTCTTATGTTATTCTATCCTAAACATCTTAGATAGAGGGACTTTAATATTAATTTATGACAACATGGAAATCATATCTATAGGGTTAAATACAAAAGGTTTGGAAAGATTACACCTATCTGGTTGTCCTTGAATAGTAGGCTCTTCTATCTATCTAATAGCATATGGAACTGACCTATTTCCATGTGTATTTTCCTTGACTGACTCTACATCTTTGAAATGCACTTTCCTTTTGGGTTCCCACTTCTTATCTTTACTATCTGTAATATTTACTATTGCTGGATTATATTGTTTATTTCCATCATCCATTTTATAAGTTATATCCTTGATGAAAATACTAGATGCTTTACCAGCAACATTGTTTATTGTATTATTCCTAAGATTGTAAGTACTATAAATTTGGGCTACCATCTCAACAATTATTCTATCAATTTATTTATTTAAGGGTTTTCCCATATTCATATGTTCAACATCTGATATCATATTGCACATCCTATCCTCATTGTCATCCTCATCATTTGAAAATACTGGTTGATGATACAATTGATATGTGTCTTTGACTACTAACATCAATCTTAGAATCTTGTAGATCATATTCTTAACCATTATCACATAGGTTATTCATATTATGTGCCACATCTTCATGATCTTTTTTTCCTCATCTTCTTTAGGCTGTGCTTGCTAGTTTGCAGAGAATGATTGGGCAACAACATAATAATTAGGAGAATGAGGGATTGGCATATAATACACCAAGGCACATCTTTTGTCATTTTTACAGAGTTTCATTGTAGTAGGTCTGGTGTACCTTTATCTTTGGTGCCTTGGGTAACATTAGGGATGGTCTTTCCATCCTTCCATTATGTAGTGTAGGCGTAATTCTACATTCTAGTTTGCTTATTGTAATGGTTATTAAATTGAGGCTTATCACTAGTGTTTTTCTTGTTTGCATGATTTTCTAGTGGATTCAAATTTTTAAACAGAGTCAAAACTTGATCCATCTTGTCATCCTTAAGTTTCTTATTTATAATAGGCTTATCACCCTCTTTTATATTACCCTGTGGATTGAAAAGATCTATATCATCTCTTCTCTCTAGCTTAAAATATACTTTCCTATTATTTTTAATGTTGAAAGCCATGTTATAAGCATCCCTCAATGTTCTAGGATCTTTATCTCTTAGAGTGTATGCCATCTTACTATCAAAAGCATTGAAATAAGTGGTAAGACACACATCATCATGTAGTCGCATTACTTGGAATAAATTAAATACATTCCCTTCTAATCTTACATTGAAATCAAATGTCAATTCATTTAGATTATTCTTTATGTTATTGAATTTATTTAACAATAAACTTGTATTGGTATTATCACCATATTGTTCCTTAACTAGAGCTTGTCTAAATTATCCCTAGAGCCAATACTATCATCAAGTAGTCTTCTAAACCAATCCCTAGAATATTTAGTGAATGTACAAACAATTTCATAACTACATCCTCATGCTCTACTCCATATTCATTTAACACATCAATGAATTTTTTGTGATGCTCCTCACCAGT
This sequence comes from Cupressus sempervirens, assembly GCA_028749045.1. Classification (NCBI taxonomy): domain Eukaryota; kingdom Viridiplantae; phylum Streptophyta; class Pinopsida; order Cupressales; family Cupressaceae; genus Cupressus; species Cupressus sempervirens. The sequence goes on along the minus strand of CM053787.1, from coordinate 718,086,959 downwards.
TATAACATCATTGCCTAAGAACTTATTGATCTTATCTCTCAGATCATTTGAGACAGGATGAAGAAAACTAGGGATTCCAACAAAGGATATTTGCTTATATTTTTCCATATAGACAAGTATCTTTTGGAAACCTATGATATTTGAAGTGCTTCATCTAGCCCCTTGGGTTTTGGTGCAAGGGCACCAACAAAGTATTTATTTTTCTCTTATTATGGTCTTCAATTGGTTATTTGATAAAATTTGTATAAGATAACCATGAAGTGGTAGAATGGTGATAAAGGAAATTATTACTCCATTTTAATATTTTTGGAATGTTCTTGTAAAGTTGTAAATTCATTTGAGTCAAATATTGTAGAAGTTGTGAAATGCAACTTTTCAAAAGTTGTGAAAACACAAAATGGGAAGTTGGATGGTCATAAGAGGATGTTGAGTAGTTATAACTTCTACATGAAGTTGTAAAGTATATTAAAAAAATTATGCTATTTCATAGGCATGATGTAAAGGGAAAAAGGATTGGAAAGCATTGGAAGCATTTTGGTATCATATTTTCATTGTTTAAATCTATTGTTTTGTTGTCTTAACAACTTTTCCTCTTGTTTTAAGGTTTTTTACGACCATGTATAGCCTAGAAAAAAGTGTATTTCTATAATGTGAGTTTAGTATATTTAATAATATTTCCATTTTTTTTTTTTTGAGATGATTTCATCCACTATTGAGGAAGTTATCAAAGATTATGTGAAAATCATTTGTAACTGCCCAACACTCTAATTCACGATGACCAATTTTGGGAAAACATTCATTACATTTTATTGCACCTTTAGATCTTTCTATATGTTTTATAAATGATATATAATTAACTATTATAAAATATAAATGGTGGGATTGGCATGATTATCAATATTTGAAGAGTTATAGATGACTTTTTATGACTATATTTTTATAACTAGAATATAGTTTATCTCACATGTGTTAATGCCTCTATCATGATGAAGAGATTGTGTTGATCATTGAACTATATGGTGGATTTGAAAGTTCTTTAAATTTTTGAATAATTGGTATTAGAGATCAAAAGATACTAAGCATGTAGATGGAGGGAAATCTACACTAGGCAATGGTTCAGTTTGTTTTGATTTTTGTTATGCAAGTTTGTGGTTGTAGATCGGTGCCAATTCATTCAGCTCCCATAGGTGGAAATGAAGGTCTACCAAAGGCTATAGGAGATGGTAATATGTGTCACCAATAGTCTTGGGGAGAGAGGCATGAAGGGGCTCCAAATTGAGGGATAGTAGTTGTGTAGCAACATGGATGAGTGGATTGTGTAATGGCGAAAGCACCATTGAAGGTACCCACATAAACTCCATTTATAGGAGTCATTTGAGAAAAAAAGAGGAATCAATGGAGCCATTAATCAAGTGAAGACTAAGAGGCCAAGGATTTTTGCAGACACTCACCAAAGCATTTCCATGGGACATCGAAATATTTCAAGTCTGGCAGTATGGTGTAGGGGCACCTACAAAGTATTTAATTTTCTCTTATTATGGTCTTGAATTGGTTATTTGATAAAATTTGTATATAATAACCATGAAATGGTAAATGGTGATAAATTACATTATTAATATATTCTAATATTTTTTGAATGTTGTTGTAAAGTTGTAAAGTCATTTGAGTCAAATATTGTAGAAGTCGTGAAATGCAACTTTTCAAAAGTTGTGAAAACACAAAATGGGAAGTTGGATGGTCATAAGAGGAAATTGAGTAGTTATAACTTCCACATGAAGTTGTAAAGGCTACTAAAACTTGTAATGTTTTTTCATAGGCATCATGAAAAAGGGGAGGATTAGTGCAAAGCATTGGAAGAATTTTGGTATCATATTTTCATTGTTTATATCTATTGTTTTGTTGTCACGATAGTTTGTCCTCTTGTTTTTAGGTCTTGTATGGCCATGTATAGCTTAGAAAAAAGTGTATTTATATAATGGTAGTTTATTACATTGAATAATCTTTCCATTTATTTTTATTTTAGATGATTTCATGCACTATCTAGGAAGTTATCAAAGTTTTGCTAAAAACCATTTGTAACTGCCCAAAACTCTGATTCACGATGACCAATTTTGGGAAAACATTCATAACATTTTATTTCACCTTTGGATCTTAGTATAAATTGGATAAATTATATATAATTAACTATTATAGAATATGAATGGTGTGATTGGCATGATTTTCAATATTTGAATAGTTATTGATGACTTTTCATAGCTGTATATTCATGACTAGAATAGAGTTTATTTCACGTGTGTTAATGCCTATATCAGGATGAAGAGATTGTGTTGATCATTGAACTTTATGGAGTATTTGGAAGTTCTTGTAAATGTTTAATATGCTTCCTTGCATTAGGTTTGCATAAGGATTTAAGCTTGTTAAGCTTGTTGAGTTGAAAATGTTTCTCTAGTTGTTGTGGAAGAAGAAGTAGGTGTTGACTAAGAGAAAGTTTGGCTAGTCACTGTAGGTCCACAAATTGGCATAGAGGACATCGCTTGTGAGGGTTGGTTTGGCCATGATGCTAGGGAAGAAGTGGATTTGGAAAAGTGTATTTTTCTTCCAGTCTCTACAACCTGGGCCTCATTTTCAACCTTTTCAAGTTCTTAGGCCAAGTCTTCCTTTCTTTTCTTTTCCTTTTTGAGCTCCAAATCAAGCTTGGACATGATAGGGTTTTTAGAGGGAACTCGGGGCTCATTAATTTGTATCCCTACAGCCTTTTTCTTTCCTTCATTAGAATTCTTTATAGTTAAATCTATGACATCTAGTTCAATAGGTTTGTAGGGATGAATTTGGGAGATGACAGGTCCTTCCTTCTCTTTTAGAAGGCTTTCTTGCTCTTTAATTTTAGCCTCAACTTTTCAACATCTCCTAAGATGTTAGAACATAAGGTAGAAGACCTTTTTTCTAACTTTATGTTTTTCTCTTTCATAACCTCCATCCTTCTTAAAAAATCTTCTATTTCTATAATAGCATTCATGGTGATAGTTGACTTCTCTTTTTCTAAATGAATGTTTTTAGCATCCTCTTCTACAACCTTCTTCCTAAGAGTCTCAATTTTTTACAACAACTCATCTTAGTCTATAGAGGTGATCTTAGAATCCACTAGGTCATCTAGGTCTATAAGTTCTCTCTCAATGTATGGGATTTTCCTAGGATTTAGACCATTGCTCTGAGTATTTTTATATCCCCACCTATTGTTCACTTATTTCACCATATTAGGTCTAAAAGAAATCTCTTGTATAGAGGAGACATTTTTATCTTGGTAAATCCTTTCTTCTAGTAGTGAGGTGGTAAAGATTTCTCTTAGAAGTCTAGTGGTCTCAAATTTACAATTTAGAGATAAGGATTCTCTCTCTATTACTGGCTGGTATTGTGAGTGAGGAGAGACACTATCTCTAGGCTTTTATGTGTGGCTATGATCTCCCTTTTTCTTTGCTTGGTTCTTCCTACCCACATGAGGTGACTCTATGTATAGGGGAACTTTTGGATTGGCTTTTTTGAATGCTCATGTTTTTTCCCTTTTGTCTTCCATTTTGAATGAATCACTTTGAATATATACCAATAGCTATAAAACCTTTGACTAAGTCACCACCAATTGAAGGGAAAATTAGTTTTTTTAAATGGGTTGGAGATAGAAAAGATATCACACAAAAAATAAACTCTTAAAACATATCTAACACAAAGACCCAACATAGAAAGATTTTAATACTACACAATTTGAGGAAAGTAACTATTTAATGTAGAGAAGGCACAATCCAAATAGTAACCAAGTCATATTCCTCAGGTTGTACTGGCATTTTCTAGATTCTCAAGGGTTGTCACTAGAAAGAGACCAATACAAATATGAGAAAAACACAACCAAAATAGAAAATGTAGATGTTCAAATTTAGATCACATACTATAGTAAATTAAACAATGGGTTTTTCAACAATTCCCTAGTAGAGTCTCCATTTTGTTCGCTCATGATTTAGTAGTGATTTGAACTACCTTTTACAATGTCATAAAACCTAGTAATTAGCTAAAAATAAGAGCTATTTTATCAAAACCCAAGAGCTTCATGAGTCAAGTATAGGCTAACATTTTAAGATTTAATCAATAGAATAGTAAAAGATTGATTGGTATAAATTTTCTACAATATGTAAAATATCCCAACTAGATCAACTTATGAGGATGGCCAATGCTTTATCCATTGGGCTACAATTCATAGTGATCACACACCTACTTCTTGATCTTGTCTTGACACTTTGTGTGAAGACTTATCAATATTCATTTCCAGATCTTATACTTATCATATCTTTACTTAAAACCATAGTTTCCTTTCAACTTACATTAAGAATTTAAATAATCTATTAGATCATAAGAAAAATCAAATTGAAATATAATTCAAAATGAATTACAACTAAAACTTAATCAACTTTTCTATTAAATCTTAGAGAACAAGATGAAAACAAGAAAAGAGACAAGATATGGGATGAACAAAAAATTGTGTGTATTTGTATAATTTCTTTGAGATTTTAGAAAATTCAGTGATTATTTATATGAGAAAATAACACCAATAGACTAGCAACTATTAACTTTCACATTCAATTCTGGAATAGATTTACTGTATACATGGACCAACTCAAAATTTACAAAACTAGTGTAGTAGAAAGAAAATCGAACCCTCCTCTAGCCTTGGGAACTCACTTATATAGTGTGAGTTGTAACAAGCTTCGGGCTAAGAGGGAAAAGGACAAGTATCTTTAGAGTAAAAAGGTTACAAAAAGACAAAGTTGTCAATATAAAAAATTGCATGAGAAGAAACAAAATTTGTGGCCTTTTCCTTGATAACAAAATGATCCCTTTTCTCGATTCCTTTATGGTGGGGCCAATTTTTTTTTGGCAGTTTCATCTTCCTCCACTATACCTAATTATAATTTTTATTCCTTTTTTTTCTTGTCAAGTTGTGGGACCACATTATCTTCTAATATTGTGCCTAGATCTGATATTTTAAACTTTATTGCAAGTTGTTGATTATCTGCCATACCATCAGTTTGAGTAGCTATATCAACCAACTGCAATTTCTCTATTTTTGTTGCTTTATCCATGAGCCCTTTTTGAGAAGCCACTTGTAATAATTTTGTAGCTGAAGATTAATCTACCATACACTTGTTAAAACAGTGTCATCTGGCCAATTGAAAGTTGCTATCTTTTTTCTCTTCTCAGCACATCTTTGCCTAACTTCTTTTTTTCAACAAAATCTTCCTAGAATGAATCAAAGAATAGTTTTACCTACACTAACTCTTTATTGGTTCTAGCAACTAGATATAGTTTTCTCTTCTGACTACATCTTTCATTCTAATACTTATTAACCCCTTTAACTCATTCCACCCATTCTTCCTTATCTTTTATACAACCTAAGCCTTTTAATGTATGGGGAAAGAGATCAAAAATTTATAGAGATACTTTGAGAAATAAATTTTTAATCTTCTCTACAACATATCTCTTTTGTGATCAAAAGTTAGTAGATCATGTGCTTGATCAAAATGTTTCTCTATTTGGTCATTAATTACATCAATGAAAAAGAAACATAAAGCAGTGATGATATCATCTCTACTAATCCACTTATTCAAAAGTTGTCTTAAGGTGGCTTCATTATTGTTTATCACTTTCCACATATCCACCAACCTTGACAACTCCAAATGAAAAAGGGGACAATTGACTCTATCTACTAGAAACAAAATTGTGTCTCTTATTCTATCCTCATGTTGGATTCCCAAATCTTTTTTTTTCTTCCTCATCTATTTCATCTATAGTAGTACCTCCTTGATGTTGAGTTGTATTAGGAATATCTACTATGGGTCTAGTAGGTGGTGGAGGAGTTGGGGAAGAAGTAATCAACATCTTGCTACATTTTCCTCCTATTTTTCTTTTTCCATATTGCTTTTAAATATTTGAAATGATCTTTTTCCATTTCATTTATTCTTCTACCCCTTTCATCATAAGCCTCAAGTACCTTTTCAAATTTAGCATTAAGTTCAAGAAACATTTTCTTGTCCTTTGCATCTACCTCTAACCCAAAATCAGCTATCTCTTTATTTATCTAGGCCACCTTTTCATTGTCCACTTCTACTACCCTATGCACTATCAAGCTCTAGTATGTTTAGCATCAAAGACCTCTTGAATTCTAGCCTTGTCTCTCTATTGTACTAACCACATCACCAAGGCCTTGTAGTCATTGTTTAATTTTACCCCCTTATGGGCTTCTTTTATGTCATCATTAGTTATGTACTTTGTCTCCTTCTCTTTCCTTGTTGTATCAAAGATCATTGCATTAGCAATGTCCCATTTTGGTAGTAGCATTACTCTCAAATCCTTCAGTAAGTATCTTCCCTCTGAAGGGGTTACCTAATTTAATTCTTGCATCTAATTGGCCTCTATTTACTCTTCAATGTTAGAGTCCTATCTAGTAGATTTCTCTGTTATCAACTTCTTGCATTTGGCCTCAAAAAGTACTATATTATTTCTCCACAAAAATTGAATAAAGGTGCTAGACCTTACAAATCTATCATCATCCAAAAAAAACTTGTTGCTTGTTCTACCATAGGGTTAATTTATTCCCCTTATAGTCATATAACGTAAGGGCTAGGAGTGGCATTGGAGGCTCTTTAAGTGATACCTCCTCTACCTCTGATGCAATTATCAAAATATCACCTTGAGCTCCCATCTACTTTAGTTGTTCCCTTAAGGGCTCTTCATTATCAATATGGATGGGGTCTTTGAAGGGGAGTACTCCTTAGCTTTGGATGAAGAACACTATTCCAATTTTTTTCCTTTTAGCTACTGGTGCTAAGGGCGGGCTCTTTGAAAATTACCTCTTGTATAAAGGAACATGTTGTATATCAACATTCCTATCCACAATATACCTTACTTTCCTTTGTAAAGTGTATTATCCTAGGATTATTATTATCTTATTTTCTAGCCTTTTCTCAATTTTTATGGCTTGGGTTGGATATGCTTGTATTAGGATCCCTTTCTTCTCATTAAGGGTTTACATAAATCCATAAAAAGTTTCTATAAGTTTATTAATCTTATCTCTACATAATTTAATATAAGCAAGGGGATCATATTTCTTATCTAAAGAATTAGTAAACTCTTAGACCCTACTATATACTTTCCATTTCTCCTTCTTTACTTCCTATTCTTGCAAAGGAAACTCATTTCTTATAATATCCTTAGGAAACTGAACAATATGTTCATAATATTTAGATTTAGTTCTATCTTTAAATATATCATAGAAGTCTTCAAGGTCAATAAAATGAGTATGAGACTAAGTCATTTGTATCTATCAAGATACTTTTCCAAATGTCTCCATCCTCCCTAGGTGAGCACAAAATTGTGGAAAACTATAAAATTGGGAAAGATTGTCCCTCTTGATCTACCAACTAGCTCTTTCTTCCAACCCTCCTATTTTCCATAGAAGCTCAGCAATTCCTACCTTTAAAGGCACTTGATAAGGAAGAACATGAGGTTTCCCATAGAAACCATATACTCTAGAGACAATAGGTATAGAGTAAGGGATAATATCTTCCTATTTATAGGTTACTTTCAAACTCTTTGCATGATCCTTGGCTCTGATCAAATCTAATAAGGGTTCGAGTATCCTAGGGTTATCTCTAGTTAGAAAGATCCTCATTTTGGAGGCAAAATACCTATAAAAATGCATAAAACTAGCATCTATGACATCCCTTGTCATATCAACACTTGATATATAAATTTGTAACTTCTCCCCATCTTTCTCCAACTCTAGTTTCATATCTTTTGAAAGGATAGAAATTCCTATGTACAAGAACATGTAAAGAATACCAGTAGAAGGGTTTGTCCACCTTACCATTGCTGATTCCAAAATTCAATCCATTGTGTATCACCTTAGCTAAGTAGGATGCATAAAAAATAATAGAGCTCATACTGTATTGCAAGATCTGAGCAATCATAAAAAAAAGAAACCCTGGGATGTGATCATGTTCATCCATACCAAAAAAAATTCCATAATGAAATATAAAGGGTCTATGCCCTAGGATTGAAATATTTATTCAACAAGGGTTAGGGACCATATGAGATATGACCAGTGGAAGATTCCCTACTCTTACAAAATGATCTTGCACTAGCCCTCACTAAAGGTATGCCCTCTAAGGATCGTATCTTGTTTGCAGAACATCAAAATCAATTTTCTCATGCATTTCATGATTAAGTTTTAGCATTAAGGATTCCTTAATCACTTTAGAAGTCACCCTAAAGAGATTATCTCTTGTGTGGCTCTTGACAACCCTTAGCATAGGATAGTATCTCTTTGCCAACATGGTCAACACATCATCATTAAAGAATACACTAGGAATGACCAAATTTCCCACATCAAACACCTAAGCATTGCTTAATGGGGTACCATTTTTCCTCTAAGAAAACCATTTTCTGAACAATTCCAGTCTACCCATTGTTGTCTCAGCATCCCTTAACTAGTTTTCCTTATTATAAAAACCTTTGTCAATTAATAATCTAGGGTTATTAGGAACCAACTCTTTTTCTTTTGCTACTTTGTTTGTGGAGAGGGGTAATTGCTCCAAGAAATAATCATGTATGTTCTTGTGTTGGTAATCTACCTTTCCGAAAAAAAACCCTTTGTGGAGGCATTTTTATCAACTAAATAAAATTGAGACAAGAAATTCTTCAAAAAACTAAAGTTTTAGGTACTTAGCCAAAAATCTCTTACTTTAGCAAAATAGTTTGTTCACAACAATTCACTGTGTGGAAAATTTGAACTCTAAGCTCCAATTCTCTATGCATCAATTCTCTTTTTCTTTGTAACATGATATGTAATAAATCAAAGATTTTATGCTGATTTCCTTCACATAAATTTTCTTTGATACACCATTAATGCTCCAATAGTCAAATTGTCTATGTCATGCAATAAATTTGAAAACTAGCAGTTGATCTAAGCACAATCTGATGGTCCTAATTTAAACTTAATGATTGCATCACTTTTTTGCCAAGCCCCAAGAACCTTCATTATGCATGAATACAACTACTATCGATCATGTTAAATCCTATGATCAAGAGATATCCTTCTTATTACTCTATTCCTTTTAAAAGTTGGGCCCACTCAGACATGTGTCACGTCCTCACATTCTCACTTTGGTTAACAACGTTTCTTCTCCATCTTGCGAGAATGTGATGATCATTGATATTCAAGTAATAGAAGGTCAAGATTTCTACCCATGGCTATATGCAAAGTGTGGCCCACAAGGACACATGGAAAGGTCTCACATTCTTTCTTTGCATGAACTCCAAACATTTTCATTATGGAAGATTACAACAACCATGTCAATTATATAAAGATCTAAAGGCTATGAGAAATCAATGACATTTGTTATACTTAGTACTCATGGAAAATCAAAACACCACCTGGAACTCTCTAATGATAGCTTTCTTTTGCAACTCATAACATAGGTTGGTTGCACAAATTCCATGTGTCAAAGTCTTGCAACCTCACTTTGGCTAAAACCTGAGTACTTTGGTTTTGCAAAGTTATGACAATTTTTGATCTCCATCTAAATCTGTGGCTATAAAGATGCACTTTGTCTAGGTAATTTTTCTAAACATAGTATGGGCCCATGAGGCCACTGGTTAGTTCATCACATTGTCACTTAGCTTGAACTATTAGCAACTTCATCGTGCGAGAATGAAATGACCCTTGATCTACATTTTGATCAATAATTGGGATTATTTCTTATCATTCCATTCTTTGGGGATCCATAAGGATAGCTATCATTCTATCATTTGTTCTCTTTAGTTTAGATCTTTGCATCTTCAATCTACAAGAATGTGATACTCATTGATCTTGGAAAAAATCAATGGCTGAAATAACAAGTCATCAAAAGGGTTATTTGAACTAAGGAGATAATTTGATATGAACTAACCATGATGTAACTTTGGATTAAAATGAGTTACAAGCTAGGGAAAAATGACATTTAGCAAAAGATTTTAAAAGGATCACAAAAAAACATTAAGATAAGGAATTTTTAAAAGATATATGGTTTTTCTTTTAAATCACCCACATCAAATTTTTAAAAATGTGCATTAAAAATCAAACACGTTAGGTAAAATGAGACAATAGGGTACAACAGTGAGGGTTTTTCTAGGACATAATTGATCATGAAGAATACAAACCCTAGTTGCTCATATAATACCTAGATTTTCACAATGAATTTTATGAATTTCTATTAGGTGAAAAACCAAGCCAACACAATGGACATGAAAATTCTCCCTTTGTTTTAAGACCTACAAGATAATGATACAATTGGATTAAATATGTTAATTTTTAGAAATAGTATTATCACATACAACTAGATTTTAGTATGACATACCATAGAAATGTTTAAACCTTAGGGCATCATGAATTATCGACACAAGCATTGCATGGAATTCAATTTGTTTTTGTCCAATTGGTCTAGAGATATCATACATAGTGAAACCATTCCATAACACCACAAACTCAACCATAAGAGGCACAATATATACATTCACATCTTTCACTTGGTACTTACCTAGTTGAATGAACAACATCATATAATTATTGTGGTCATTTCAATCCAAGACTTATAATTACATGTAGATCACAATAAAATAAGAAAATACCTAGAACAAGCATTGCCAACATAATGTGCTCCCTCTTTATTGAAATCCATCAATGAAGGTTATTGTTGATAAAAAAAATAGGCCATACCAAGTAAACAGATCTCATCTCTCCAAATGGATTGATACCATAGTTGCTAGAGAAAGCTTGAGATTTTGAGGTTCTTCTTTAAAGTGTGATCACTTTTTCTCTATGTCCATAAGTATTGAAACATCCACATATATTTGAATAATGTCATCCTGACTTCTATTTTGTGCATGATAATCCATAAATTATGCCAAGATACTACACTTGAATAATAATCATGGAATAATGGGGATGTAATGAAGAACCTTGGGAGGTTCCTTTTATGTCACTTGATCAACTCAAAATATGCTTCTATGTCATTTGGGGAATTCTATTGTATTTTTGAGTTATTTATCATAAATAACATGATCTTTAGGACAAGCATCTATTTCTTGATAATCCATTCAAATATGATTCATGGTGGTACATACTTCTTAGTATGAGCAAGGGAGAACATTTGATGGTGGTAACAAAAAGTCACCTATCAATCTACTACAAAAAATATAAAGCATTAGTATAAATAATCTTAATGGTACATGTTTCACCTTTTATAAACTATAATGATGCATATGACAAAGCTTAGCCCACACAACATTGTTATTTCAAATAAACCATTCGTAGCTTTCAAATTCACTAACAACTATAAAACATAGAGAAGAGTTAACTGGGATCCTTCGTAAAGGGTCATGTTTTCCTTCTCAAGTATAGGTATAGCATGGATGACCTCAATGTCATCATCATCATCATTAGCACTAGTACCAAATGTTTCATGAATCAATGCATTTGTACCATTATCTTCAAATGTGTTTTTATGGTGCATGATCATCATATTCCATAGGATCATGATCTTCTCCTTAAATACTCACACCTCCATGCTCCTCCATGATGCAGGAGCATCTAGAGGTATAAGGGCAATCCTGTGTCACCCAAAAAAAATGTACTTAGAGTTAGTTTCTATTTCATGTCTTTACATTTTTGGATACCCATTTGGGTCAAATAAAGGTTCCAACTCTCATAGTTCAACTATCAGTGTGCTAGAAAATCCCAAAAAAATAGGAGCATGCAATTTGGCCATCATTTTGGTGACCTAGAAGGTGTGAATTGGCCAGATGAATGTAATTGTGATTTAGAGCATTCCAGAAAAAGAAATAGGTCAAAAGGCCCCATGGTTTGAAAGTTATTGCAGTTTTTCAGGTTTTGGAGACCTCCTAAGAATGCTTCAAAGTCAGGTTTGGGGCATTAAATGACCTCAAAAAGGGTCAAAAAATGGGGGACGAGTGAAGTTTGTTCATAAGGCTATAGAGCGCTTTGAGAGCTTTCCAAAAATGTAAACAGTTCGTCAATCAAAGCTATGGTTCAAAAGTTATGCCTCCCGAAAGTTTGATTACCGTTTCTGGATTCTTCTAGATTTGCACTGACTTCTAACGCAGCTTCTGGAACCTTCTATTTTGTTAGTGGATACCTACAACACTTTCTAGAATGTACTCCTAGTCCTTAACCCTCCGAGGTCTATTTAGGGAGATTTATGGCATTGTAAAAGGCAATTTGGAATGGAGTTTGAGAGGAGGTACTGAAAGGAGAAATTATCTCCAGATTTATGCTATTGTAAGCCCTTAGGGCATGTTCTGAAGTTTTTTTTCTCTGTACTATTTGTAATAGCTTATTTTCTCAGTTAATATAATTTTGACTTTTTGTTGTGTCCATTTTGTTCTTGGGTTGTGTCCCCATCAAGTCGTATCAGAGCAAGTTTTCCTGAGTGTGTAGACAGAGCACCGACTGTGAGGTAGTTTGCACCAAGACTGTGTGGTTGTGGGTTTGAGTTAGAAGATGCCTCCATGAAGAGATCATGGTGGAAGGGCCAGAGCTATTAATCCTGAGGAGGTTAGAGCCCTCCAAAGGCAAGTCCAGGCATTGCAAGAGGAGCTTCATAGAGGAGCAAATGTTGCTGCAGGTGACAACAGTGAGGATGATAATGAAGAAGAAGAAATGGGACCAGAAGGGGAACTTGACGGGGAAGTTCTGAATCCTGTAGAGGAAAGGCTTTTTAGGGCCATTACTAAGTTTGGGAAAAGACCTACAATTGAAGTGGGTGTATTTTCAGGAAATCTGAAACCAGATGAGTTGATCGATTGGATCAATGAACTGGAAGAATACTTTGAGTATGAGGATATCAAGGACCCAGATAGGGTTAAGTTTGCAAAGGCAAAACTAAAAGGCCATGCCAAAATTTGGTGGCAAGAGGTTCAATTGGAATAAAATAGAAGAGGAAAGGAGAAGATCACAAGATGGGATCGCATGGTGGACAAATTGAAGAAGCAATTCATTCCTGTGGACTACGAGCTTGATCTGTTTAAGAAGATGCATGGGTTAAAGCAAGCAGGAAGATCAGTCCAAGAATATACAGAGGAGTTTTACCGACTCTTGATTAGAGCGGGGCATGAAGAAGAAAATAAGGAGAAGGTTGCTTGTTATATCAGTGGGTTGCGACCTAGCATCCAGGAGGAATTAAGTTTGGTAAGAATGACCAGCGTTGAAGAGGCATACCAGTTTTCCCTACGAGTTGAAGAGAAGTTGAATAAAAGGTTTGAAGGAAGAAAAAGAGGGTGTGGTCAAGGAGGAAGGGGAAGTGGTAGATCATCTGGAGGCCGCAATGAAACCCAAAAGAAAAATGAAGATGTGGGTACTAGCAGGAACCAGAGGAATGAGGGTTTCAACCACTCCCATGATCAAGACTTTGGAAATCAGAGAGGAAGAGGTAGAGGACATGGACAAGGAAGAGGAGGCTTTCGTGGTACTTATTTCCATTGTAATGAAGAAGGTCATCGTGCCTTTGAATGCCCTCAATGACAAGGAAGGACAGATAGGAGAGCTGAGGGCCAAGCTAGGGTTGCTCATGTGGATGAGGATGCACAATCATCACATTCAGAGGATGCAAAAAGAGGAGAGACCTTGGTAAATGAAAGAGTCCTACTAAGTGGTGAGATTGAACTAGGACAACAGAGGAGTTTGTTTTGTACCAGATGCAAGTGTGAGGATAAATGTTGTGACATGATCATTGATGGTGGTAGCACTGATAACTTGGTATCAGAAGAGATGGTCTCTAAGTTGAAGCTCAAGAGGGAGAAACATCCACAGCCCTATCGGATTGCTTGGGTAAAAGATGATCATAAGGTCCTGGTAAGTGAACAATGTTTAGTAAAATTCAAAATTGGGAGTTATCATGATGAAGTTCTCTGTGATGTTATTTCGATGGATGTTTGCCATCTATTGTTGGGTAGATCATGGCAGTTTGATAGACATGCAGTACATGATGGACATGCAAAAACATACTCTCTCACAAAGGATGGAGTTCACCATAAATTGAAGTCCATGAAAAAGGAAGATGAAAAGGTATGTAGCAGTGCTAGGATTTGTCTTGTTGATGGAAGGAAGTTTTTAGATGGCATGAAACATCAACATATGTGCTATGCTTTGATTCCTATGAAAGATAAAGAAGGTAGTAGTGAAATACCATTTGAAGTTTCAGATTTACTAGGGGAGTTTGGAGATATTATCTCTAATAATGTTCCAGATGGATTACCACTAGTAAGGCAAATCAGTCATCATATAGATCTGATTCCAGGAGCTAGTTTTCCTAACAAGGCTGCCCACAGGATGACTCCTACTGAAATAGAGGAGCTAAATAGATAGGTTCAGGAGTTGTTGAGGAAGGGCTTGATTCGAGAAAGCCTGAGTCCATGTGCAGTACCTGCAATACTTGCACCAAAGAAGGATGGAGAGTGGAGGATGTGTACAGATTCTCGAGCTATAAATAGGATCACCATCAAGTACCGATTTCCTTTGCCAAGGATGGATGATATTATGGACTACTTGAGTGGAGCTCAGTACTTCACAAAGATAGATCTGAAGAGTGGTTATCACCAGATATGGATTCGAGAAGGAGATGAGTGGAAAATAGCCTTCAAGACCAAGGAGGGTCTTTATGAGTGGTTAGTCATGCCCTTTGGATTGACGAACGCCCCAAGCACCTTCATGCGGCTCATGAATGAGATACTTAAGAAGTTCTTGGAAAAATTTGTTATTGTCTATTTGGATGATATTTTAATTTTCAGAAAGACTTTGGAAGAACATTTATTGCATATTCATAGTGTCCTTAAAAGACTAAGGGAAGAGAAATTGTTAATTAATCTAAAGAAGTGTAACTTTGCAAAAAGAGAATTAGTCTATTTGGGGTTTGTTATATCACCTGAAGGTCTCAAAATGGATCTAGAGAAGGTAAAAGCCATCTTGGAATGGCCTACTCCAAGGTTTGCTACTGAGGTAAGATCATTTCATGGTCTGGTTAGTTTTTATAGGAAGTTTATTAAGAATTTCAGTGGTATATGTGCACCTATAACTGATACAATAAGAGGGGATAGAAAAGAGTTCAAATGGACTGTAGCAGCTATGAGAAGTTTTGAATTGCTGAAGAAGAAGGTAACAAAACAACCTATGTTGGCACTTCCAGATTTTAGAAAAGTGTTCCAAGTAGATTGTGATGCCAGTGGCAGCGCTATTGGGGCTATATTAAGCCAAGAAGGTAAGTCTGTTGCATATTTTAGTGAAAAATTGAATCATGCAAAGAAGAAGTATTCTGTTTATGATCAAGATTTCTATGCAATAGTTCAGGCCTTAAAGAAATGGAGGCATTATTTATTGCCAAAATAATTTGTTTTTTATACTGATCATCAGGCACTACAGTACCTAAATAGCCAAGGTAAATTGAATCAGAGGCATATGAAGTGGGTAGAGTTCTTACAGAGCTATACATTTGTGTTGAAGCATAGAAGTGGAAAATCTAACAGGGTTGCAGATGCACTAAGTAGGAGACAGTTTTTGCTTACAGTAATGCAGGTTGAAGTAGTTGGGTTTGATGAACTCAAGAATTTGTACCCCGAGGATCCCGATTTTGCTTAAGCATGGAAAGCTTGTAAAGAACCTATTGTTGTAGATAGAACCAAGTGGTTAGACTATTTGATTCAGGATGGCATGTTGTTCAAGGGTAGTCAATTGTGCATTCCAAGGAGTTCCATGAGGGAAAACCTGAGTAAGGAGAAACACAGTAGAGGGATGGCAGGACATTTTGGTCGAGATAAGACCATTGCCATTCTTAGAGAACATTATTTTTGGCCTCAAATTACACAGGATGTGAAGAAGTTTGTACAGATTTGTCAGGTTTGTCAAGTTCCCAAGGGGTTTAGTCACAATACTGGCCTATATCAGCCATTGCCTGTTCCATCAAGGCCATGGGAGGACATAAGTATGGATTTTGTTCTTGGATTGCCAAGGATACAAAGGGGTAATGACTCAGTATTCGTGGTGGTTGATAGGTTCTCCAAAATGGCACATTTCATTCCGTGCCACAAAACTCATGATGCTATCCATATTGCAGACTTGTTTTTCAAAGAGGTGGTAAGACTACATGGTCTTCCAAGGAGTATAGTTTCTGACAGAGATACTAAATTTGTGGGGTATTTCTGGAGGACATTGTGGAAAAAGTTGAGAATAGACTTGAAATTTAGTTCCATGCATCACCCACAAACTGACGGCCAAACAAAAGTGGTAAACAGAAGTCTGGGCAATTTGCTGAGATGTTTAGTTGGGGATAAGCCCAAGGGATGGGATTTGATTCTACCACAAGCAGAGTTTTCTTACAATAACTCTATAAATAGGAGTACTGGAAAATCACCATTGCAAATTGTATATGGGAATAGCCCAAGGACTGCACCAGAATTGAGGAAGATAGAGCAAGGGAAGAGGACAAGTGCTGAAGCGAAAGAATTTTCTGAACATATCAAGCGTCTACATGAGGAGGTTCAGGCACACATTACCAAGATGAATCAAGAGTATAAAGCTAGGGCTGATCAAAGGAGAAGACATAAGGAATTCCAAGTAGGAGATCTAGTCATGGTGCACTTACGAAAAGAAAGATTTCCAGTCGGTACTTACAACAAGCTGAAAATGAAGAAATTTGGCCCTTGCAAAATTCTGAAGAAACATGACTCAGGAAATGCATATGAAGTGGAGCTGCCAGACGGTATTCACATTTCTCCCATTTTCAACATTGCAGATTTAACAGAGTATCATAATGATGGTGCAGATGAGGAGCTGGTGTTAGAGCCATGTCCAATTCCTGCTTCTAAGAAGGAGGAGATAGAAGACATTCTAGATCATCGTGTGGGTAGGAATACCAGAAACAAGCAGTATGAAGAGTATTTGGTCAAATGGATAGGATGGCCGATCGAGGACTCAACTTGGATTTCAGCAGCTGAGGTTTCCCATTTGGGATTTCCTCTACCATCCATAAAGTGATAGGGTCACTTTTCAATCTACCCTGGGTGTCTGATGCAGGAGCATCCAGAGGTATAAGGGCAATCCTGTGTCACCCAAAAAAAATTTACTTAGACTTAGTTTCTGTTTCATGTGTTTACATTTTTGGATACCCATTTGGGTCAAATAAAGGGTCCAACTCTCATAGTTCAACTATCAGTGTGCTAGAAAATCTCGAAAAAATAGGAGCATGCAATTTGGCCATCATTTTGGTGACCTAGAAGGTGTGAATTGGCCAGATGAATGTAATTATGATTTAGAGCATTCCAGAAAAAGAATCAGGTCAAAAGGCCCCACGGTTTGAAAGTTATTGCAATTTTTTGAGTTTTGGAGACCTCCTAAGAATGCTTCAAAGTCAGTTTTGGGGCATTAAATGACCTCAAAAAGGGTCAAAAAATGGGGGACGAGTGAAGTTTGTCCATAGGGCTATAGAGCGCTTTGAGAGCTTTCTGAAAATGTAAACGGTTCATCAATCGGAGCTACGGTTCAAAAGTTATGCCTCTCGAAAGTTCGGTTACCATTTCTAGATTCTTCTAGATTTGCATCGACTTCTAACGCAGCTTCTGGAACCTGCTATTTTGTCGGTGGATGCCTACTAGCACTTTCTAGAATGTACTCCTAGTCCTTAACCCTCCGGGGTCTATTTAAGGAGATTTCTGGCATTGTAAAAGGCAGTTCGGAATGGAGTTTGAGAGGAGGTACTGAAAGGAGAAATTATCTCTAGATTTATGCTATCGTAAGCCCTTAGGGCATGTTCTGAAGTTTTTTTTCTCTGTACTATTTGTAATAGCTTATTTTCTTAGTTAATATAATTTTCCCTTTCTGTTGTGTCCATTTTGTTCTTGGGTTGTGTCCCCATCACTCCATATTCACACCTCCATGTTCCTCTAAGATGTGGTGGTCCATATAACGTACTACCATAGGGATAATGACCCATATAAAAATCAGGATAATCAAACCCCCCTTCAATGAGATAATCAAACCCTTGTTTCATGGTTCATATGTATATTAATTGTGAAAACAATATAACAAACAACTTAATAATTGATGATAATCAAACCCCTCTCCAATGTGACTATTCTCCCTACAATGTCTCCTAGCTATTTTAATTTTGATTCTTCTTTTCTTTAAACTATTATAGCTCTTGTAAGGACAATAACATTTTCGATCACCTTCTCTTTGAAAGTTAGACAACAATCTAGTGATTGTCTCCCTATTTTGATCAAATTCCCTTGTATTATCTAACATGATCCTTCTTCATGGGAATAACTTATTCTTGTACCCTTATTGACTTAGTTGTGCTTGCTAGATCTATCATTGATAACATTTCAACATACACATTGACATTAGAGAGAAAACCTTAGAAAAAAATTGGACATGGTGCTTTAATGTCTATATCAACACATATGGTTTTGAAAGAAAAAATTTGGTGTACTTGATGTGTAAAAATACAAAAAAAAATTGGAGATGTTGCACTTAATGTTTATATCTATACATATGGTTTTCAATGAAAAAAATTGGTGTAATTAATGTGTACACCTGCAAAAATATTGGACATTTTATACCTAATGTTTATATCTTCACATATGGTTTTTAATCTAGTAGAATTATTAAACAAGGTGTTTCTTCAATGAACTACATTAAAATCACAA
The DNA here is from genome assembly GCA_028749045.1 of Cupressus sempervirens. Classification (NCBI taxonomy): domain Eukaryota; kingdom Viridiplantae; phylum Streptophyta; class Pinopsida; order Cupressales; family Cupressaceae; genus Cupressus; species Cupressus sempervirens. The sequence goes on along the minus strand of CM053787.1, from coordinate 718,068,164 downwards.
TGTATTTCTTCACTCAACTACATTAAAATGTGCCTATGGGATGTAGGGCACATGACATATAAATACAATTTGACCATACAATATCATTTGAGTACTTTTTATTATAAATATAAGTTGTTTTTTTGTGAATCCCAATAAGTTAGCTGGCAAACTTGGTATAAAGATGAAAAATATTTTGCATAAATACTTTAGTTTAACTATATATGTTGTCTACAATAAACAAATGATAATTACAAAAACTATCAATTTTCATTTTTTTTATTCTTAAGAACTCTTTCTTCCTAATCACAAAGTGTGATAAAACACAAAGAATTATCTACTTCATCACTCTTTCTTTTGCATATTTATTAACCAATGATCCCATCTCACCCCCATAAATATGCTTCATTTATATTTCCATCTATCACATCAACACAACTCCCATTTCATATTTATTACGTATTTGGACTATCTCTCTCCCATTCATATTCCCTCATACATTTGATCATTTGAAAAAATAAACTATTTGATTCATTCTTTTATTATTGAGGAAGGTCCTATATTGTTGTATGAATCATGTGTGGAGATTTTCAATATGTAGATCATTCATAGAATCATCAAAGATTATTGTGTTGGAAGTTCTTTGTGTAATTCAAATGTCAAAAGCATATTCTTCTTAAAGGTTCAATATATTCTCTAGAGGAGCATGGTCTTTGACTATTCAATTAGTGTAGCATTGATTAATTGTTGTAAGACATATCTATTGTGAGAAGCATTGTGTGATACTTATAATTTTGTATATTCAGTATGTTGTGTTAAAAGCTTATTGATTGATTATTTGGATTCTTCAATCATAAGAAAGAGAACATTATATATTTTTTAAACAAAGGATCTATCTTTTTGGAGCTTGGTTTTTCACCCTCAAGCGAAGGGTTTTCCCATAACAACATACTATGTCATTTTTATTGAGTTTTTGTTTACCACATTCTTGCATTCTAGTTCAAAGAATTAACAAAAATAGCAATTATTATTATTATTTATTGTATACTTATTCACAAATGTGCTAATTTAATTATTAAAACTTGTATAGATGTCCCAACAATCATTCAATTTTTTAATTTAGTTGTACAAGTGGGCAGCTATTTATACATGATATATTTTTTAATGAGCTCTTAATTAATATTTTTTGGTTTTTGTGAAGTTAGTAATTGGTTTTTTGGGTAAGAAAGGACTAAAGGTAAATGGTTAAGTAGTGATTGGTGGTCTTCTTGTAGGCACATTCATTGATAGGAGAACTTGGTGTTAGTGTTTGTTACCATTATAGCATGATAATGAAGAAGAAAGAGGGTCACATGCCAAGTAGTTTGAGATAAATGATGTATATTTTTTAATCAATGTTTATAGATAACATAGTTGATCCAGAAACACTTGGCACATACTATATAGTCTATGGAAAACTCATCCCTACTAAAGATGGTCATGATTGTGTTGAGGCAAGGAAATATAGGGACTTGATAGCAATGCACCATAGAACTTTTTGAGGTTTGAAGGTTAAAGAGGATTTTGAAATTGCCATAATAGTTAGAAGTAATAAGGTTCATGTCATTTTTAATTTAAAACATATAGGTTGAGTAGACAAGAAGTATATAATAAACACAAAATATTATTATTATTTATGTACAATAATAGGGATAGTTGAAATAGTTTTAAAGAAAGTTAAAATACCACAAATAATGAGAACAAGAGACATGAAATACTAGAGTAGATGTTCAGATAGCTATGAAAATCCCACCTCAAATTAAAAAATTACAAATATAGGTATGTGCAGGATCATGGTCAACCAAACTATGCCCTTAAGTGGCAATGAAAAATCAACAAATCAAGGTCATGTCAACTTGATGTGCAATTTTTAGCTTAAAATAATCTCTAGGAAATTAAATTTTGTTTCTAAACTACTAGGCCTTATTTGAAAATAATAATAATAATAATTTGTCAAAAAAATTAATTTTAATGCAATAGTACAAAAATTTTAGGAAAAAAATAAGAAGTAGACGTATGTCTAACCACCTTAATCAAAATCAAATGATAATATTTAAAAAAAAGATTAAATATATAAGAATTAGTCTCATTCATAGATGTGACACATATTTTGGGTATTTTTATTCTAAATAAATAATTAATTATTAATTTTTCTACTACAGTATTTCTGGAATTAAAAAACTCTCGTGTTTGATCACCTTAACTAATTCAAAACTTTGAAAATTTTTAATTTTCTTTTTTTAATTACATTTGGATTTTAAAAATGTTGTACCATTTGAAATTTATAGTTATTTTTAAATCAATGTGTCAATCAACACTTTAAAAGTAAATTCATTAGAAAATAAGTAATAATTACTTACTGAACTTGTAATTTGATAGACATTACATTTATGGTAAGATAAGAACATTCTTAAGAAACCCTTTTCATTTCATCAAATTTGGATGAAAACAAAGTTGTCAGCTACATGTTTGAAGTAAAAAAACACACAAGAATAGGCTAAAAACATATTTTTGGGATATTTTTAAAGTTGGCCATATACATTTTCTATCCAAAGATATAATTGTTAGGGTTTAAAAAATCTGGAACAATGTAAGAATAAATAGTTATATGTAGAAACAATAGAAGAAAACACAAAGAACACAGATAACACACAAATTTAATGTGGTTCACCCTTGAAACCTGGGCTACGCCCACCTACACAACCTTCAACCTTTCTATTATCTAACGAAAATGTTCACCAACATTACATTGCATTATGCATCTTAGCCACTTTTAAAAACATTTTAGGGAAACTACTAGAGAAGGCACCACAACATGAACCCCCACTACATGATCAATTGCCACAATATGAACAATAATAGGCATTATAAAGGTACTAGCTTTTGGGTTTGGTATCCAGATGGGTGGAAAAATTTTGGAATAGATTTTGAAATTCTTTGAGGCATTCTGGAACTACATAATTTTTAGGAACTTTTTGGCACACCATGATCTTGCACATACCCATATGTGAGTTCAGAATGAATTTGTTGTTCCAATGACAAACATGTTTGGTTTCTTACCCTTAATTTATCAAAAGAGCTCTCAAGACAATATTAATGTCACTAAGACAAATTAAAACTCTTTCATAATCTCCCTACATTTTTTTATATTATAGTCTTAAACTATTGTAACTACAATTATTCTCACCATGCAATACTCCCTATTACCATTATTTCAATAGATATTTGATACTTTATTTGCATTTATTATGAATCTATATAGATTTGCAAGGCCTTATAAAATATTTATAGGCTGAAATGAATGAAGACAATTATGAACCCAAGAAAAAGCATGAACTAAAACCAAAAAATAATAGCACCACTAAAAAGTTCAGAAAATTCTAGCCAAAATCATAAAAAAAGGCACTTGATTTGGAGTCTAGATCACTAAGATATGGCCTCCCGAAGTTGGATTGTCAAATCAAAACTAAATATAGTGAGGGGTCTAATCAATAAAACACTATGTTAAATTTGATGTGCAAACAACCATTGTGGTAGTGTAATCTAGGTTGTTGGTGATGGTCAAATGATTGTCAAATTTATTGTTGTGATTGGACGACATCAGCAAAAAAGGGTCTACTTGACGATGTGGCAGACCATACTGTACATAATTGTATAATTGGATCTGATGTGGACTATAATACTACTGCCTAGGCATATGGATGCACTGACTATGTGTAATACATGGATTGACTGATGTAGGGCACAATGGCTTATTGATGTGTCAATTTGGTGACATGGAGGTAGATCATGAGCTAACTGTGCTCTGAATCTGCACAAATGTGGTGAGTTGTGGAGCTGCTAACTGGGCTTGAAGTCACCACATGTGTGGTGTGAATGGGCATTGGGATGGATTGTCATCTGGCTACTACAGAATAGAAGGGGCCAGAGTTTTTGAAGTCGTCAGCGGGGAGGACGCAGACTGATGATGCCAGAAGGAAGAGCTAGCAGGTGGATTAACAACACCCAAGAGTTCGTTGAGGGCCTGAGCATCATTGAATGTTGGAAGCTAGTGGGAGCTAGAAGTGTTAGCCAATGGAGGGAATATAATAGTGTTGTGTGGGACTTTTAGTCCCACATGCACGCCAAGATAAAGAAAAACACAGTTTAAAAACAAGAAGTCACATTTGTTTAAAATAACTCAAAACCACCAATGAGTTATGATATGTGTCAAATTATATTATGAACCATCAGTTTCTAGTATGTTTTTGCTTCTTGTTGGAATATTCTTCCAAGTGGATGAATGTGCTAGATCTGTAGAGGAAATTCCATTGTGGGCACTGGGATTTGATCACCTAGTTCCTACAAAAAAAATTCCTTTAAAGGCCTAATGGCCAAAAAAAAATTTAAGATTGAAAATTGCAAATCCAAAAATTTGAAAATATTGTAGAGAAAATATAGATCTAAAAAATAAATTATATAGATCTAAAAATGATCATATTAAATTTACAAATCAGGCCTTCTGGTGTTAATTTGTAGAAAAAATTAGCCTCAAATTTGACAATGGCCTATGGTAGGAAAAATTATAGTCAAAATTCACTTAGTCGATGTTCCAGATGCAATGGTGAGGTCCACTTTGGCTCTAGATGCTCCCAATGACTACAATACTCTAGATTTAAATTGAGGTCATCTAAGAGGTGAAGCAAAAATGGTCTCCAATGGCTATGTGAAGAGAGGCTCCCTCAGCTTTGATACCATGTAAGAATTTTCCTTAGGGAAAAATCATCCAAGATCAAGAAGCTCAAGAACTAGCACAATATGGACCAATAAAGTATGATCAAAATAATAATATGATATTATATATATGTGCATACACACTAGGAGTGCCTGAATATAAAGGCCTCTAGAATGACTAGGAGTCAACATAGTGATAAATCTCACAACTACGCACATGTCGACTAAGAGTGGATTATACTCCATTGAGAATAGAAGTTAGTGTGATGATGAGAGGATAAGGTTAACATGGGTGTGTCATGTAAAAATATGTTGTAGACAACATGTGCTTATTTAGAGTGCAGACAACTTTGTTGTCAACATGACAACTCAGATGATTATGCAAACTCTAGTGTTGTAGACACCATGTGCTAAAATGAGATGCTAACTCCTGTGTTGTCAACAAGACAACTCATATGAGTATGCATACTCCAAGGTGTCTAACCTAATAAATAATAAAATAATTCATTAATCTAAGTAAACTTAAGTAAAGTGTAATAATAATTAATTATTCACACTAACAATTCTACAAGTCTAGTGCACATAAAATGCTCATAGGCCCACACCTATATGCACATGTTTATGATATTAATGGAGAAGCATCCTAGGCATAAGGACAATCTTGCATCACCCAAAAATATTTCTATTTCCAATTTTCAAGTTTTTGTGTTTTAAATCAAGGATATTCCTATATAGAGTTGTTATTTGTGGGAGCTTGCTAGTTTTATTAAGTTGGTATTATGTGTTTAGATTGTTCTAATCACATATATGGAGGTTCACCTTTGGCACATGAGCTTGGTGGAAGACTTTTATGGTCATATAATATGTATTGATGTAGATATCGCAAATTTTTAGTATCAATTTTGGCTATCCAAACTTCACTTCTAGCAATGAAGGCCTAAATAGCTTCACAACAAGGCATAACTTCAACTAATGAATGCTTGCACCATCTATTGATGTATATCTATAGCATAGGATTCTAAAATGGGGTTATAATAGCCCATTGGGTCAATGATTTACAAGTTATGGTCTCCAGAAGTGAACCCATCTAAAAATGTAATTTTTAAATTGTCTTGAGTCGATCCTATGTAATAAAGTGTAATGAAATGATATAAGATGAGGTTGGTCAGCCTCAAGGGTTGGGGCTTAGTGTCTAGAAGCTTCTCAAGAAGTTAAAAGTAACTATATAAGGATGGCTTTTAGGTTGTCTACAAAATTTTATTGGGTGATAGTCACAACTTTATCTTGTAGACAATTGCAAGGAAGGCACCCATGTGGATTTGCATATTGCAATTCTATAATTCTATATTTAAAAAAATTATAGGAAGTCCATATTTGTTTCTCTCAATATGTGTTGTTCTTTATTTCTTTTTCTTTTTTTGCAGTATTGAGGGGAGCACCCTTCATCAAGTAGTATCAAACTAGGAGTTCCTAATTATGTAAATGAATCACCGATTGGAAGGTAGTTCGTATCATGACCATTGTTTGGGCTCAATTTTTGGATAGATCATTGATTGTGAGGAAATTTACACTAGGGTTTCAGTAGAAGTGAAAAAAATTCTCCATGAAGAGAGAATGGTAGAAGAGTCATAGGTGTTACACCTAAGGGTTTAGAGCCCTCTAGAGATAGATGAAAGTATTGGAAGAACAAATGCATAGAGGAATAAACCTTGTCATAATAGATGGAAGTAAGGATGATGGATAAGAAGAAGAAATTTTTGAAGAAGAAGCAATTATGTACCCATAAGAAGAGAGGGTTTTTAGGGCCATTTCCAAGATTAGAAATAAACCTAAGTTTGAGGTTCCCACATTTTTGGGAAATCTTGGAGGAATTGATTGATTAGATCAATGAATTAGAGGAATACTTTGAGTATGAAAACATTGAAGATCTAGATAGGGTCAAATTTGCAAAAGCCAAACTAAAGGGCCATGCAAAGATCTAGTGGAATGGGATTCAGTTGGAGAAAATTAGAAGAGGGAAGGACAAAATCATGAGATGGGAATGGATGATAGCTAAATTGAAGTGACAATTTATTCTCAGAGCTTGACCTACCGAAGAAAATGCAAGGGTTGAAGCAAGTGAGAATATTTTTTCAAGAGTATACCATAGAGCTTTACTAAGTTCACCTTAGAATCAGCCATGTGAAAGTTGATAAGGATAAAGTTGGTTGTTATCTTAATGAGTTGAGGCCAACCATTCAATATGAGGTGAGTCTAGTTTGAATAACTAGTATTGAGGAAGTGTACCATTTTTTGTAAGAGTTGAGGAAAGATTAAAAAATTAGCTTGATAACCAAAAAAGTGGTAGAGGTCATGGTGGAAGATCTAGTGGACAATATTACAAAGGACAAAATGATGATTAGAAGAAAAGGAATGAGGCCAACATTAGCATTCAGAACTAGAGGGGAAATAACTCCAATCATTTCCATGATAAAAAAAATAGAGATCAAAGAGAAAGAGAAAGAGAAAGAGAAAGAGAAAGAGGGAAAGGATCTAGAAGAGGAGGTTTTTGTGGAAAAAAAATTACTGTGGAGAAGAAGGTGATAGAGAATTTGAGTGTTCCAATTTCCAAGGAAGGAATGATAGAAGAACTAAAATCTAGACTAGAGTTGTGCATGTTGACGAAGATGCCAAATTATCACATTCTGAAGATGCTAAAAAAGGAGAAGTCCTAGTTAATGGAAGAGTCTTTTTGAGTGGTGAGAATGAACATGATCAAAGGAAGAGTTTGTTTTGCACAAGGTGCAGATGTGAAGATAAGTGTTGTAATGTGAGAATTGATGGTGGAAGTAATAATAATATGGTGTTAGAAAAGATGGTCATAAAGCTAATCTCAAAAGGAAGAAATAATTGTGTAGATACCATATTCCACGGGAGCAAGATGACACAAAGGTTATGGTCAATGAGTAGTGCCTACAGAAGTTCAAGATTGGAAGCTACCAGAATGAGATGCTCTATGATATTATACCTATAGACATATGTCATATGTTGTTGCATAGGTTGTGCTAGTTTGATAGGAATGTTATACATGATGGGGGCTACAAATCCTACACTTTGACCAAGGATGGAGTGAAACATAAGCTGAAGATATTCAATAAGAAACAAGAAAATGTATCTAGCGCTACCAGAGTATGTCTTATTAATGGAAAGGAGTTTCTCAAGGATATGAGGCATGAGAATATGTATTTTTTAGTAATTTGAAAAGGTGGTAAAGAAGAAGTAAAGGAGGTACCTACAGAAGCTACAAATTTGTCAAAAGAGTTTCTAGATATATTATCATATAATGTACCTAATGGATTACCCCGAGTGAGAAAGATCACTTACCAGATGGACTTGATTCGTGGATTTAGTTTTCCAAAAAAGGCAGCACAAAGAATGACACCTATAGAAAGTAAAGAGTTGGACAAACAAGGTCATGAGTTGTTGTAGAAAGGGTTGATTTGAGAGAGTCTAATTCCATGTGTTGTACTAGTAGTATTAGCACCTAAGAAGAATGGAGAATGGAGGATGTGTATATATTCTTGAGCTATCAACAAGATCACTATGAAGCACATATTTCCATTGCCATAGATGGATGATATTATGGATTGTTAGAGTGGAGTAGTGTATTTCAAAAAGATAGATATGAAGAGTGAGTACCACTAGATTTGGATGAAAGTGGGTGGAAGACTACCTTTAAGAAAAAGGAAGGGTTGTACAGAAGGTTAGTTATGCATTTTGGGCTAATCAATTCACTGAGCACTTTCATGAAGCTCATGAATGAGGTACTAGGTGATTTTTGGGGTAAGTTTTTCATTGTTTACCTAGATGATATTTTGATCTTTAGGAAGACATTGGAGAAGCATTTGATGCAAATTTTAAAGGTGTTTGACAAGTTGAGGGAGGAAAAGTTGCTAATTGTAGACACTAAAAATTGTCCCGAATGACTTTATTAATTTAATTAATAATGGTCACATTCTTCTACTTATTTAATTAAAATTATTTTAATTAAATAGGTACATTTTTTGGCCTAAGTATTTAAATTTAATTTAAATACTTCCTAGCCTTAATGTGTTAAATTTAATTTAACACATGATTCTCCATCTATTCCCTTTTTTAAATGAATTTTATTTTATTTAAATCCTCCATATCCTATTAATTTCTTCTAGACCTAAATTAAATTAAATTTCATTTAATTTAATTTTTATCCTAATCTATAAGACTAAGAGTATGTGTACTCTTATGAGTTGTCATCATAAGGGTTTACATTTCTTTTTAAGCACATGGTGTCTACAACTTGAGAACTTTCTACACACATGTGTCACCTCATCATTTTATCCTCCCAACTAAGGATATGAGATAAGGTGCTTAATTGTTAATTCTTATCCTTATCTTTTAGACACCCTCTAGATGTTTCCTGAGAGTCTTTAAATAGAAGCCTTGTCTCAAGCATTGCATATAGAGGATTATTGGATTGCATTGACATGCTGTCGCTTTGAGTCTAGAATCACCACATTGAGAGCTTGCATTATAGCTACATTTCCATATGGAGTTCATAGGCTGCATATTAGTGACTTGATAGTTGGTAAGATTTACATTTTGTATTGCATCTTAGTTTTTGTTGTGCATTCATATTTAGTTTACATTCTAGTTTTAGTTTTCATTCTAGTTATTAGCTTGCATTCATAGATAGTTTTCATCATTTCATGTTCATTGCATCATAGAATACCTTTGAGTGTGACTTCTTCCATAGTCATATCTTGAAATTATTCTTCTTTTCATATAGTCTAGGATCATATTGCACATTCACTTTGCACTCACACTCACATTTGCACTTCCACACAAGGGATTTACTTATTTTTTGTGTTTGTGAGAGCATACCAAACACACCATCCATCAAAGATACACCAACAATGGCTACACATAGCTGCCCTTTTTGGGTAGTAGAGGTGGTTGGAATTTTGGTTTGTTGGTTGCTTTTGTGAATTTCTTTTAAATTAGCTTGATTCCTTAGGCTTCCAGCAATTTGTACATTTTTCCAGCACACACTAATAAATTTGAAGAAGCGTAGTTTTGTTAAGGAGTTGGTGTACTTTGGGTTTGTAGTATAGACATAAGATCTTTAAATGGGCCCTAAGAAAGTGAAGGTTATCCTCAAATGGCCTACTCAAATGACTGCAATAGAGGTAAGATATTTTTATGGACTTCATAGTTTTTAGATAAAGTTTATTAGACACACTAGTAGTAATTTTGGACTTTGAGTGAAACCATGAGAGGACATGAGAAAGAATTTAAGTGGACCTTAGGAGAAGATAAGAGTTTTAATCTATTGAAACAAAAAGTTATAGAGTAGCCTATTTTAGCACTTCCAAATTTTAATAATTTGATTCAAGTATACTATAATGCTAGTGGTATTGCAATAGGAGTTATTTCGAGCCAAGAAGGTAGACCTATTTCTTATTTCAATGAGAGAATAAATGATGTTAAAAAAGAAAGTATTATGTTTATGATAAGAAATTCAATGCTATAGTTTAGGCATTGAATAAGTGGAGACACTATCTTCTTCCTAAGTAGTTTATTTTGTATAATTATTAGCAAGCTTTGCAATACTTGAATATTCAAGTAAAATTGAATTAGAGGTACTTGAAGTGGGTTGAGTTTTTGTAGAGTTATACATATTTTTGAGACATAGGAGTGGGAAGTCTAATAGAGTTATAGATGCTCTTAGTAGAAGACAACTTTCATTGATAGAGATGTAGATTGAGGTGTTTGGATTCAAGGAACTCAAGAATTTGTATCTAGAGGATCTTGATTTTAGTAAGGCTTGGAAAGCTTGTATATAATCTATTACAATTGACAAGACAAAGTGGCTGGATTTCATAATCAAAGTTTGTATGTTGTTCAAGGGAAGTCAGTTGTATAATCTCAAAATTTCTATAAGAGAGTCTCATCAAGGAGAAGCATAGTGGAGGATTTTCCAGACCCTTTGGTAGAGATAAAACTATTGCTTTGGTTGTTGAGAATTATTATTGGCCATAGTTGTAGCAAGATGTGAAGAAGTTTGTGTAGTTTTATAGAGTATTTTAGATGGTGAAGCAAGTGAAGAAAAATAAGGGGCTATGTTAGACATTACCTACATCTGGGAAGCCATGGGAAGATGTCAACAAGGATTTCATTCTTGGTTTACCAAGGACATTGTGAAGGCATAATTTGATATGTGCGGTGGTTTACAATTTTTTTAAATGACACAATTTATTCCCTACAAGAAGACACATGATTTTGTTCATGTGGTGGAGTTATTTTTTAGAGAAATGGTGAGACTACATGTTCTACCAAAGAGTATAGTTTATGATTGACATACCAATTTTTTGGGTATTTTTGTCATACATTATGGAAGAATTTAAAGATAGATTTTAAGTTTAGTTCATCCCATCATCCTCATACTATTGGACAAAAAAAAGGTGTGAACTAGAATTTTGGGAATTTGTTGAGATGCTTGGTTGGAGATAAGACAAAATGCTAGGATCTAATTTTACCATAAGAAGAATTTGCATACAATAATTTTGTCAATAGGAGTACTAGTAAATCACCATTATAGATTGTATATAGGAGCACTCCTAGAAATGCTTCTAAATTGAGGGATTTGGATAAAGGAGAGATAAGTAGTGCTAAAGCAAAAGATTTTGTTGAGCATTTGAAGAACATCCATAAGGAGGTGAGGAAGTGCATTACAAATATGAATACATAGTATAAGGCTAAGGAATATGTGAAAATGATGTATAAGGAATTTCACATTGGAGATGAAGTCATGGTTCATTTGAGGGAGGTGATGGAGATAAACTTGCAGAAGCCCAGTGGAGTATTATGATATCTACTTCAGCTACACAAGAGATTAAGAAGATATTGGATAGTTGTGAGAGAAGAAGCACAAGGAATGAAATAGATAAAGAGTATTTGGTCAAATGGAAAGGGAGACTAGTGGAGGATTCATTATGGATAGCATGAGATAAGGTTGAGTTTCTTGGTTTTCTTTTAAAAACCTAACACATGATATGGTGACTTCTTAATTTACCTTGGGAGTCTAATGTAGGAGCATCCTCTGTGTAAGGGCAATCTTGCATCACCTCAAAATATTTCTATTTTAAGTTTTCTAGTTTTTGTGTCTTCAATAGGGGTTATGCCTATACAAAGTTTCCATTTGTGGGAGATTTATTAGCTTAAGTAAGTTGTTATTATGTGTTGAGATTATTCTAATCTCATATATGGAGGTTTATCTTTGACATATCATATGTATTGGTGTAGTTATTGCATATTTTTGGTATGAATTTTGGCTATCCAAGATTTGGTCTATTGATGAAGGCCTAAATACCTCTAAATAAAGGAAAAACCTAAACTAATAGACACTTACGCCATCATCCATTGTAGATCTCTTGTCGAGGATTCTAGAATTGGGTTATAATAGCCCATTAAGTCAATAGTTTGCTAGTTATGGTCTCCAGAAGTGGACCCATCCAAAAAAAAAATTTGTAAATTATCTTGATTCGATTCTATGTAATAAAGTGTAATGAAATGATATAATATGAGGTCAATCGGCCTCAAGGGTTAGGGATTAGTATATAAACCTTCTTAGGTTATTAAAAGTTCCAATATAAAGAAGGCTTGTAGGTTGTCTAGGGCAGTTTTGGGTGATAGTTGCATATTTGTCTTTCAAATTATTGTAAGAAAGGTACCCATGTGGGTTTTCATATTTTACTTCTATAATTCCACATCTATAGAGATAATAAGAAGCCCATATTTTGTTCTCTAAATTTGTGTTGTTCTCTATCTCTATCATTTTTTGTAGTATTAAGGTAATTACCCTTCATCAAATACATTGTTGGTACCTCACAAAATTCCTAATCTCATAATACATGTGTGCAACCATACTTTGTCCCCATGTGTAAACTCTCAAATATCTCTCTATATGTTGAATAATATGTGTCTGAGGCGTAGATAACATGGTGCCCTTTGTATTGTGTACCATCAAGGTGCAGACAACACAAAGAATGATCTTCCTGAGAAATGGAATCCATCCTAGTAGGATGCTCCTCAAATGAAGATAATCAAGTTTCTTTCTCTCAATGTACAGTACCCCCATGCAGTACTCAAAATGTCCTCTAACCTCATCTAGTGACTTATTGACTCGTGTTCTAACTGTCAATCCACAAACTAGTAAGTGTAAGATCTAATATGCATCCTTTTGTTTCACTATCATCTCACCAACTAGTAGATGGAATGAGCATTTGGTGTCATCCTACATTTCCATAAAGGCTAGATGCATGTTTCAAAAAAATCTCACATGAAGCAATTAGGCTACCTAGTAGAGACTTGAATCTCTTTGATCTTGAGTCTCCTCTATGTTCCTCTCACCTATTTTCTCATTTATGTATACTAATATGAGATTTGACACATAGTGTTCTCACATCATCGAAAATCCCTACAGAAAATAAATGATGGATTTTAATCATAACATGAAATCAAAATATCAAAAAATAACATCTATAGCTACATATGTTAGCCTATCTTAAAATTAGGTTGAACTTTGAGGAATAGGTTGACGTCCTTGGGAATAGGTTAATCTTCTATGGAATAGGCTGACTTCCTTAGGAATAGGTTGAAATTCTCTTGGGTTCCATAATAGTCGTAGGATTAAGTTAGCATGCCCTTAAGAATTGGTCAACTTCCTAGGGATAGGTTGACCTCCTAGCATAAACATCCAAAACACATATCTATGATATATAACTTCATTTCCTAAACCCATAAAAGGTACAAATGTTAAAGGAAGATAAAAGGAAACAAGGATGAGAATCAAGACCTACCTCCTAAATCTCAATACCCTTTGGGATGGCCTCTCAAAGAACCTCCATCTGGATCGATATCATATCCTCTCTCTTTGATGTCTTTCTCCTTCTTCACCATCACCTTTAACCACAATGTCACAAATAAATGTTGTAAAGGTAACTTCACTTAATATAATTTCATTAAGTTAGATTACTTTTTAATTTTTTTTAACATTTAAGATTATTATTAGTACATCTTGTCACTCCTTTAATCATATCTTAAGCTTGGTAGCCCCAATTTGAACATTATTACATGTGTTGAAATCATGATTTACTTGGCTTTCTATCCAAGTATGCTTAAGAGAATTTTGATTTTATCTTGAGATTATTTGAAGGCTACCTACCATTATATCCAAATATTTAGCTTGCATTGGTAAACATGATACCCTATTTCACATTCTCTAAATGAGAAATCCAAAATAAGGTGGGCATACAGCTACCCACAAACTTTACCATCTTTCTTTAGTAAGTCCTAGGTGATTTTCATTATTACTAAATTATAGTTTTATAGGGCATGGTTACTAATATTTTCTTCTACAAATTGTGCATGTGGAGATATATCATTTTCCAATTATATTTATACTTTTCTTAATTTAGCTTGCATATTCATAGTGTCATAAACTGCTAAAGTGTCAGTTAAATGTACCATATTAAATTGGAAGAACTTTAATTTATGACCTTTTAGCTTATCTTTAGTGTGTTGTATTTCATGATTTCACTTAGAGCAAGCACTTTTCCTTTTTTTACTCTTCTCTTCTTAAGATAAATTGAGATAGCACCTAATACATCCTCCTTAATTTCCTCTTTTCTCTCATATGGGTTGAGGTAGGATCTAATTTTTAAGCATCCTCCTCTTTCTAGCCTTCATTTCTTAGATTTAATATTGAATCATCAAACTTTGATGCACATTACACCCTCAAGCTTCTACAATCCCCAATGCAAGAGCAAGAAAACTCAGGAAACTAGCCTCTTGGAGAAAAGGTCAACCTCGATCTCTTTTAGGATTAGTTCAACCTTAGACCAACCTATTCCATAATAGGTCAACAATGCTGACATATTCCTAGAGGGTCTAGTGGTTTTAGGCTTAGACCTATGTTACTCTTCTAGTTAATTCTCACTCATTGCAGTCATCTCCTATGGGGGTAATTAATAAAATGACATCAAATACTCCCTCTTCACACAAAGGAAGAAATGCATAAGAATGCATCCACACCCCAATATTTCATAGAGCTATTGCAAGGTGGAAACTAAGGATTTAAGTTGATTCTTTCATTGAAAAGTGAGGTCTTCATCTTCTTTTCTTTAATCAAATATTCAAAAAACCACATATCATCATGTAGATGCAAGGGGATCACAAAGATAGTTAAAGAACTTTAGCCTTGGAGCTTGGTATGATTTCTATACTAGTTTTCATATTTGATCTTTGCACCTTCACACTCTTTACATAAATGAACATTTACATCTAGGGTTTCACTCATAGAGTATATTATTAGCATTTTTAGCTCTATTACATTCTAGACTAACAATCTAGGATACATGAGAAGTACATAAAAATAATGAAATTATAAAATTTGGGGTTTTGTTAAGAAAAATCTCTCTATAGCCACCCACCCACACCAAATTTTTTAACAAATTTAGAAGATATGAAATTTGCAATTTTAGAACTAAAAACTACATCTTGGGACATTTTTGGAAAAGTTAGGTCGACCTTCATATAGTTCATGAGGAGTATGGTGACCTTGTGGAATGTGTTATGGATATGTTTCCACTAGGTTGACCTATTTGAAAGACCTCAACAAAAATAAATGTTTGGGGTTTCTCATTTCATTCAGAAACCTGTAGTCAAATTTTCAAAAAACAAGTCTAGACCTACATTGTTTAGAGAAAAAAGTCACTTTTCCAAGCATATTTCAAGATGAATCCTTCGTCATTCATTTTACCTTTCACTATTTACCTATTATCACACCTGTATTGGGATATTTATACACATTTAAGATCTCTATTTTTCTTACATATCTTATTTAGCTCATTATCACTTTCACATTTGATATAATTGATCACATAATGTTGCATGAAAGGGGCCTTACTAGTGTACTTCCTGAAATAAAATTTCGTTAAGTATTGGTATTCCTCCATCACACTTGGGTTTTTACTAATCTAACCTATGTCATAATGAGAGTTATACTTGTAAGTCCCTTTTTCTCTTGTATTGAATGGCTTAGGGAGAAAGTGATAAGTAGGAGATAATTTCCACAACAAGTCAAATTGTGATATTGCTATTAGGATTTAACTATGTGATTTTGAGTCAAACTCATTTACCCATGATTCATGAGTAGTGATTCAGAATTAATCCATCTCTCATGAGAATAAATGGAACACTTAGCACTCATTGGATCTAGATGATGCTCACAGCGGTGAAGTACCGGGACTTCCAAGGAGGTCACCCATCCCACTACTACTCCAGCCTGAGCATATTTAACTACAAAGTTTTCTCCATGGTTAAACCAAAAGATTCAAACTACAAATGGGGTTTGAATCTTTGGGTTTAACCATGGAGGAAACTCTGTAGTTAAGCACTCTTAGGCTAGAGTTGTATTGGGATGGGTGACCTCCCAAAAAGTCTCAGTGCTTTACCCCTATGAGCGTCACCTAGATCCAATGAGTGCTAAGTGTTCCATTTATTCTCATGAGAGATGGGTTTATGTTGGATCACTACTCATGAAACAATAGTCAATGAGTTTGACTCAAAATCACATAGTTAAATCCTCATAGTAATATCACAATTAGGGAGAAAGTGTTAAACTAGCTACATCTAGTTTCATTATCATATTCATTGATGCTAATTTCCCTTTAAACAAGAATAATAGGACCTTTACCCATCAAAGATAGCTAGTTATCCTAGCTTGAGTCAACTAAATTTGATGCTCATGTACCAGTCTAAAACTTGATCAATTCTCCTTCACTTTGTAACCTAGACATCAGCTCTTCTTTTTTTAGCACTTGTATTCTTGAGCCCTTCTACTCACTATATATTTGAATCACCTAGCTTAATTCAACACACTTAACTTCATCTCTATATATCGCCTCATTTCTTTTCCTCTCTATCTTGGAATATTGTACCATATTCTTAGATTTATTGATAGTACTTGTGTTATTGATGCAAAAGCATCTTGGGTTCTTAGCAATCTTGCATCAACCAAAAATATTTCATTTTGTTCCTATCTAACATTTTATGAATTTTCCCTTACAATTTGTGCTATTTCTTTTCATAAAATTTTTTTATATGATGAGGACCTACATGTATCACTCTCTTGTGTTCACAAAAATTTATTTGATGTCATTGAAAAGTTATCATTCTCTTTGCTCGAAGCATGTTCATTTCATATTGAGTAATGTGTGGTTAATTTATTTTGCAAGGTTTTTGTGATATGAAGGCTTTCAAAAACCTTGGGGATATCTTCTTGGATCATATGTAGACCAATATTTTTCCCCATGTCTATTATTTTTCTTAAATTTTTGGTCTCTAATTTCTCCTTTGGGGTACGACCTATATTTTGTAATGAATTGTCTAATATGTCAACTTGTGGTCTTTCTAGCCAAATAAATTGGAGATGTATGATTAGAATAAGTAGTATGGAATAGTAGAAGATAGATAACATTATTTAGGCCTGTAAGAATATGCTTCTAAGATATTAGATTGTTTTTTTTTATTTATGGTTGTAACTAGGTAGGCTTTATGCCTAGCATGTTGTAAGGAGATTGTCTTATCGTATCTACATTTGGAACCAATAAATGTATATTGTGTTTTCTTCCATATTTATGTCACCTTTCATGTAGAATGGTTTTTGAATGTTCTTTAGTTCATTCCCCATTTTTCCTTCTATAAAATATTAGAGTAGATTGTAATTAGTGTAATAACCTTTTCATTCATACTTTAGAAGACTTTCTTAATCGAAATAGATTTTGTATAGTTATTTGGGGCAACAATTTGCATTACCTATAATCCAATGAAGACTTTTGACTCGTCAATCATGGAAATTTAATTTTTTTTTGTTCATACCATGTTCAAAATCCTTATTCAAGTTATCATCACCTCTAAAGATCCACACAAACTTAAGAAACTAACAATTGGTCAACTTCCAATTTTGGATACACATTTCTATCTTCAATTCTTCTCTTAAAACCAATATTTTTAAAGTATGAATATGACCTTTATACCATGCTCTTATATCTTTTTTCAAACCATATAATTTTTTTTTCAACTGAAAACTATGTCTTGATCCTTTGATAGACTAAACTCGTTCAACTGCTCTACATAAACTTCTTCTTCAAATACACAATTCAAAAATGAAGAATTTGTATCTATATGGTAAATTTTGAATTTATTATAACTGGCATATGTAAGTATCATTCTTACTCATTCAAGTCTAGCTAATGGTGAAATTTTTTTACCATTATCCAAAAATTCTTCTTGAGCATAACCATTGCATATTAATCTTTCTTTGCTTTCTATGACTTCGTCATCATGTTCAATTTTTTGCTAAAGATGCAGCTTGAACCAATCGCATTGATGTTGTTTATTCTAGGAACCAAAGTCTAAGTGTAATTACATTTTATTTGATCAAGGTCTTCTTCCATGGATTTAGTCCAATCCTTACTCTTGAAGCCTTCATTATTTTTATTCTTGGTTCCATCTTAGGAATAAAGTATGTATTTTATTTGATTTTCCATTTTGTTGTACATTATTTTTTATCTCCAATAATATGATTAGTAGAATGATTT
The DNA here is from genome assembly GCA_028749045.1 of Cupressus sempervirens. Classification (NCBI taxonomy): domain Eukaryota; kingdom Viridiplantae; phylum Streptophyta; class Pinopsida; order Cupressales; family Cupressaceae; genus Cupressus; species Cupressus sempervirens. The sequence continues at coordinate 718,049,754 of CM053787.1, read as the reverse complement.
AACCTCATATGCCTTGGAAATACTATGTTAGGTATATGTTCTTCTTTTTCATTCACTAGTTGTACCTCTACATTTTCTTCATTATTAGGTGTAATAGTTTCTTGCATTTTCTATTAGATAACCATCCTATCTTGACTCATCTCTATTTCCTTCTTTTTTAAATCATCATTCACTTAATATGTATCTATAAATTCACCAACCTTTATATTAAAATATTTTAACATCTTACTATCACTTTATTCCATTCCTAGCACAATACTTAAAAAAATCTAAGTGTAACCACCTCTGTCAGATCTTGAGCATTTCAGTTTCTTCTCACTCTCCTTTTCAACAAAATATTTAAAGGTTTTTAATTTATTAAAATCTTCATACTTGTTTCCCAAGAAAGTACCCTATACCATTCTAGAATAGCCAACAAAAATAATAATGAAATTATTACTGTCATAATGACTTCTAGTTCTAACCAACCTACAAATATCTAATAGTACCAAGTTTAAAATCTTTTTAGATGATTTTTTTTGTTTTATAAATTGATAACTTACCTAATTGGAAATCTTTGCACATAATATTATCTAGTTTTAATAAAGTACGTAACCCTCTAACTATAAATACCCAAAAATGGACATACTAGCAAATATGTATTTTATGCACTAATTATTTTACTATTATCTAAAGGTTATAAAATCATAATCAATAATCAATCATCTCATTCCCTCTAAAAGTTTAAACTTGGCATCATTTAATTATTCTCTAATATTAATTAAATAATTATGTTTATTCCATTAAGTAACCTTTAATGAATCAATAATTATCACATAATTAAATTTAACTTTACTTAAACTAAAAAAAAAAAAAATTAGCTAATTGATTCCTCTTCATTAAATTAAATTAAATTTTATCTTAATTTATTTCAATTTCAATTTCAATCAGATTCTACTTAATTTGCATTTAATTTTAACTAATTCTATCTATCTAATTGAATTGAATTATTAATTCAATTAAATCTTCTAAAATCTGAAAAATTAAATTTATGAGGAACTATGGATTTTGAAATTGTTAAAAACCTCACAAATTGAAATTTTATTTTTTTCTAAAAAGTCAAAATTGTAAAATATTTTGAAGTTTCCATTTCTAATTATTGGAAACTTTATCTCTATAAAATTGAAGATATCTTCAGGCATTATCCTCTATCTTTTTCAATTTAAATTGAGAACTTTACAATTATTTCTTCAATCTCTTTCATCCTCGTCTATCAATCATGATATCTCATAATTGATCTCAACCATTTGTGGATTTCCTAAATTTTTTATATAAACAACCTTCTTTCCTCACATTGTGATCACTTATTCTTTGCACATCAAACCTCTGTAAATTTTCCATCATTCTTCATTTATTCAAACAAAAAAGTGGACACCCACAAAAAAAAAATTCAAATCTTCAACAACTCAATCAAGTTATTTCAAAATTAAAAATGTGGCCAAGCTTGGTAACAAGCCTAGCCTTATAACATTAAAGAAAAGCCCAATCGAGTTTTATAAAACTCAATTGTGTTTTGAATAGGTATGAGTGGCTCAAAAAATATGGTTCTACCCTCATTTCAATGCCCCATATAGTGTAGGAAGAGCTTAAGGAATATAGAAAACTCATAACTATGTTGAGCTTTAGCATTTTTGAAGTAATTTTCAATATTTTCGACCAAGCCACCCCATAAAGAAGGTGAATTTTCATGTTTTCTTCTTCTTTTTTCTTTCATTTTCTCATATTTGTTAAAAGAACAAGGTTTATAATATATTTTTTTTTAATTTATAATTTTATTATCAGATCCATAAAGAAAAATAAGAAAATGAGTTAGACATGAAATACCTCCACATACACAAACAACAAAATCAACCCTTGAAGCATAAAACCCTCCATTGATTGTGGGGTGGCCATAAAAAAATCTTCTTGCTATGACACGCCCATAAAAATCTCCACTCACTGTGACACATGCACAAAACCCTCCACTTGTTCTGATACTGGCACACAACCCTCCAGTCAGTGTTCCCCTTCAATAATGACAACTCCCTATTAACGCTTAGTGCATACCATTAGATCATGTAAATGCTATGCAAGAGGACCTCATAAACTACCTTACATAAAATACCTCTCACATTAGCCAAATAGTGAATAGGTTGAGGTTATCAACTCTTGCTTACCACTCAACCTTGCTAGATACACTTGAACAAATAACCCAAAATGCGAATGAGGCTTCTAGGGAGGTTATGAAATAGGGTTCATAAAGGGATAGGTGTTGTGCATTTAATATCAATGGATTATCATATTACCAAGTCAAAGATAAGGACTTCAAGAAAGGTTCTATATGAGATCTTTTCACTGATCCTAATTCTAGCAACTCCCTATTAAAAACAACCAAAACTTTTTCTATTCATTAATGTAGTTGCGCTAATTTGAGATCATGTTTTTGGGATAGTGGTATGTAGTATTTGACCTACCACCATGTAATAATTATGAGTTTCCTTTATATTTTTTGAGAAAGCTATAATGTGAGTTCATTCTTGGTGAGAAGTCAAATTACTTTGGAATATGTGAGTTACAAGGTAGAGAGAAAGGGTCTGTGGAGGATAAACTTGGGGCTTGTAGGGTGGTGCCACAACATGAGAGTAGATGTACAACATGAAAAACCATGTCTCATTTATGGTCTGAAGAGTTATAAAGGAGTTCATTGATTTACAAACTCTTCATTCAGCTTGATAGATGTCATCATTCAACATGGCTCACTATTAGGTGGTATTACTTCACCTACAACACCTTGATCATCATCACATGCACCTTTAGGGTCATCGTAGTCTACGGCAGCTCCATCATCATCACCTGCACCACCAATTTCATCCTCACTTGTGCCACTAGCATCATCATCATGTGCATCCTTAAAATATTTAGGGACCAATCACCATGTGTATTCTAGTTGCCAACATGTATGTGATGTGTTAGATAGTAAGGTTACTTGGGATGGATTGACATGTCATCTATGTGTACATTGCAGGAGGAACTTTTATGTATCTAGAGGTCAAAATTTCACTCTCACAAATGATTTCATGATGATGGTCTTTGGTGGAGAGGATACATAGGTTTATGTGTTAGAGTTTTTGTGTATTATTTAATCACCTAAATATCAGAAACATAAATAAATTTTTATTTATAGAACACTCTAGATGTTTAAATTTTCTTGAACCTACAATAATACATTGGCTTTGAAATATTGTTTCATAATTTCTATGGCACTAACGAGAAAAATTTCTCTAAATATTGTTTCATAATTGTTATGACATTATCCAACCCTATTTGGTCCAAGGATCCTTGCTAGGATCTTTTAGACTTTGAAATCTTACATCATTCCATCTATTTGATGCCTTAAGATATAGTTTGCACTTATATATATTTCTACTATCTACATCTGCTAACCGTCCCCCTCATCTAGTAACACCCAAGTCTCTAAGGAGTTTTACATGGAATATAATAGAATATCCATCTCCAATTTAAGTTGACAAGTCATGTCATCTAATTACATCATGTGAAGTTTCTAGTGCTAAAACCTTTCCATCTCGAACACCCATCATTCCTCTTCCATCTCCCATAGCTATTATCCCTCTTTTATCAACCCCACTTATAGATCCTTCTCCATTTCCTACCACTATTGAAACCCCTCTTATAGATACCCTTCAATCTCCTACTTGTTGGGCGGTCCTTCTAGATGAGGTCAATGGCAGGAATCCATTATGCAATTCCTCTCTTGAAAAGCTAATCTTTTTGGGATCAACTCCAAGGTTCAATATTTGTCTTGCGACGTACCAAAATTTGCTCAGTTGAAGATAAATGTGATTGTTCTTAAGGAGGCCTTTTCTGGTTCTACTATGATCTTGGAATGAAGTAAATATATTTTCTATCTCAAAATAACACACAAAAGAACAATATTTTTGTATTTTCTGGTTTTTCAATGAATGCAATTCTAACAATTCAACTAAAATGAATTCCTAAAAGCAAAAGCAAATAACATGAAATTGAAATAACTTGAAATTGAAATCTTAAATCGATATAAGCTATAGAAAACAACATGCTATGAGTTAAACTTTCAAAGAAATCGGCAGGAAACCAATGAAAATAGGAGCAGCACTTCCTAGAATCCACTAATAAAATTGTTGATGGGAAATTTCAATAACCAAATGATATCTCACTCTTCATAAAATCACAAGGCTAGGGAAAGTGCACTCATGAGAGACAAAAAGTTATGTAGGCACAATTTGATGATCTCTCCTCAAGATCATTACATCAGTAGAATTCGTAAATCTGTAGCAAACACCAAAACTAAAAGATTGCACAACTAGAAACAATGCAATAAACCTTTGGCTCAATCAAAATCTCATTAATAAAATCTACAAAAATATGACACATTTAGGCAAGAATGACTACACTCCAACTGTGAGCACCAAAAGCATATTTTTATTGCATAATAACAATGGCCCTTGTTACATTTTACAATGGGGTATTTATAAGAAATCATCTCCTCAATTTGTGTTGAGAGTGAGAGATATCTTCATGCAATAAAATGATTTTAAAGCATTAAAAAAAATTAAATATATACAAACTAACCATTAATCTGGTGCTTAGAGGGACTCCATCCATATTTTATTCATTAATTGGATGCATGAGCCCTTTACATGTCAAAAATAAAGAAAATATGAGAGAGAAACTAGGACAAAGTCATCAGTCAAAGCAGAAGTGCATGGAGGCACCAAAAATAGATGCTGGTCCTTTAATAGACATGTGTTGGAGTTAAACTACCATCAAAATGTGCTCTTAATGCATGGAAGGTGCTATTTTTGGAACTGGCAGTTAACTGTCAATGCACTTCTAAATTGCAGAGCTGCAAACTTGTGTACTTGCGCACCTGCAAACCTATATGAAAATGTAGAGCTGTAGACCCATGGAGCTAAATGAAAATGAGCAGCTATGGACCTATAGACCTGTGGAGCTACATAACACGACAGGGTCAAAATCTCAAAAAATTTCTAAGTGTCAAAATTGAAATTCTAGCATTTGGGTTTTGTTAGATTCTTAATCCTAAAGCTATGCTTGGATGTTTTCCCTTGAATTTCTCTATCATCTTAGTACTTTTGGCCACATCTAGAAGATCTAAAGCCTCATATTTATCCTTCACCTTCTGTCTGTAGTTTTCCACCTCAATTCAAGTCTCTGTGAAATCTCTGAGTTTGGTGTCCAACTCTAACAATGCTTCCTCTGTCCTAAACGCTTGCCTAATATCTTCATCATTGGATGCTTCCTCTAATGTCTTCTTGAAATTCTCTACTACTACCTCAACTGGCAATAGCTTCTGTCATTCTTCATCTTTAAAGATGTCCAAGCATGCATCACTGTGCAACTTTTCTGCTTCAAAAATTTTCTCTCGGGCTTGGTCCTTGAGCCGATGGATCTCTTCATGTAATGTTTCCATTACTTTATTGCCATCTGCTATCTTCTCTATCGAATCATCAATCAAGTCTAGCTCTTCTCTGGTATATACATCGATCAAAGTGTAGTACATTTGCCCTTTTATGGCTTGTAGAGTCTGCAAATCCTTGCTCCATTGCCATACCTCATCCTTGATACTAAAGTATTACCTTAAAATTACTACAATCTTATTCATGTTCTCTTACGTAGCATGCAGTAACTTCAAATTTCTTGTGATTGTGGTAACACCTCTATCGTCAAGGCTTTCTCACCATTCCTGACAAGCTCTCAAAAATGGATTGAGTCATACACCTTCCCCTTCTCTAAGAATGGTATTTAGAGTCTCCTCAGGGTGCTTAGGATCAAGAGGACCAACAACTTTGGCTAGATATGCCTTTAGGATCTCAACTTGCCTTTGAAGAGTTTGGAGATCAATCTCATCCTGCTCCATGTGCCTGAGAACCTCTTTGACTCCCATAGTCATCATCTATTAGGCTGAATCATGTGTAGGCTTTCCCAACATAACATCCTTCACTTCATAATCCTCAAAACTAACAGCTTCTACATCTATACCTTCAGGAGGGAGAGCCACTTGTGCAAATAAATCTGGGTTCCATATGGTAGTGAAAAACGCAAATGGCATTGCATCATGTAATGGAGACTCAGGTTTGTTTAAGATCTCTACAATATCACAAATATCATCCTCTAAAGCATGGAACTGAGGCTTAGCACTCCTCATTATCTCTTTTTGGAACCATCTCGAAATAATTTTTTCTACAACCTTGGCTCTTGATGGCGAAGGGGTCTGTTCAACTACCTCCTTCCCTCTATCACTCTTACTTGGAGTCATCTCCTATTATGAAGATTCTCCTTTTATAACTACAATCTTTCTAGATCCTATATATTTCTCCTTAGCATCATGGGGAGGTTGTTGCACATATTCTACTATTTATCCCTCTTTTGATGCTTGATCGATAGCCCTTGGCTTTGGTTTCTCCTGTGATGACGGTTACTTTTGAACTTGTTAATCTTCTAAACTTGGAGGTGGGGGATTTACTGAACGCTTATCTACCACAATAACCTATGGTGGAGATGGAGGAGTGTGACCAGGAACCTATGTTTTTGCTGGCATCTGCATCCAGTCTTCCTATTGGAGTTCACCTATAGGGGTGTCTCTTATCTTATCTCCAACCAACTCTATACCCATAGGCATGAAATCAAAATCCATCATGGAGAAAAAATCCTCACCTTGCTCCCTTTGCTCATTCACCCACTACTACACTTAATCTTCTAAAGAAGAGAGTTCTATAGGTTCTATTTAGGTGGGTGGTGGGGTGCTTGTGGCACTCTTTCCTCTTTCCAACTCTATGGCTTTTGGTAGCTGAGTTCTTCCTTATAGGGGCACTTGATCCTCCTCCTCCTCTAATTTTTTTTCTTCCTCCAAAATGGTTTCAAGAACAAATGGATTAGGCACTAATCTTCTACTAATCCTTTTCCTTTTCTTCATCTTAATCTTGATCCTCTTATGTCTCTTCAAGATAGAAGGAGAAATGGGCTCTCCTTATACAAGAGGAATGGAGGTCTCTAAAATTTCTCCTTCTTCTAGTTGGCTTGTCACAATAGGAGGCAACTGAGGTTCATCTTGGATTTGAGTAACTCTAATATCTTAGAACTCTTGTGGGCTCTATTCTTGTTGCTAAGGAGACACAAGTTCTGCAACACATTCTTTCTAAATCATCTAAGGAGAGGTTCTCTTCCTCTTTCCCTTCCTTTTAGAAGGGTGATAATATCCCATTGGGAAATCAATTTGGTAGACTGTCTCTGACCTAGTCAGAGACTAGAGCGCAAAGATAGGAGCTATGGCTTTCCTTCCTTTACCCCTTTCTGGGTGAGTATGTGCATGGAAGATTATAGTATCAAGAATTGGGTCAAGTTGAAAAGGTTTCTTGATCCAATTCTTTTTCATTCTAATGACATGTCTCGCTCGATGATTGATGTCATCTCCTTTCTCTCTATCAACTTCTACATTTAGAATGGATCTTTCACCAACCTTATCTACATTGAACAGGGGATCCATTAATTCCTTACATTCTTGTATCCTTATTTCATTAGGGATGGTCAAATGGAGAACCTTTTTTGCTAGATACAAAGTCATCCTACACTAGTCTCTAATGCAGACATCGTAGTCATTTGTGGTGTTCATCCAATGATCTTCAATAGCATCCTCATGATAAAATTCCTTTCCTGCAAGATTCTCTACTTTTCCAACATTATCAAATTATGGCTAAGGAGATTTGTATTCTTCAAGGGGATAGTTCTATCATTCCCACTCAAAGGTCAAAATATCTTGTTTCCTCTTCACCTGATATGCTCCTATGACCAATGGCCATGTCCAACAAGGTCTCCATTGTCTCTTGATCCTCTCATAGGATAACTCAATTTGTTGGGAAATCTCCAATAAGACTAGCTTTTCACTTGGATATCTTGGGAGCTTCTTAGGATTGATGGATGCATCACCTACCCAGATATACATGAATGTCCTGAATTGTATGAAGTAGTCTCCAAGAGCTGTGATCTGTGCTTTGGCTTCATTGGATAACCTCTTCCCATAATCTCCCTCAATGAATTGAAAGATCACAAAGATAAATGTATCATTCACAATTCTATACTCCTTGCTCTATGTTGAGAGCTTCTTCTTCACCAACTAAGGGTAGACTGTGTATGGCCAGGCATTGGGGTCTTGCATACTGCCATTCTTGTATAACCCAGGATAATTCATTGCCCTTGCTGCAAGTAGGTACACCATATAAGAATTTGTATAAAACTTCTTCTTGTCCTTTACCATCCCTAGCTGCTCACACAAGTTTTTAGTTAGTGTGGTGGCCCAATCCAGTGGTATTTTTGCATGCCTAATGGTCTCAACGAAGTTCTCCATGAATGGAGTGAGATGACCCACTACAAGTAAGCCCATGAATCTGCTTAGGAGAATGATAGAGTATCATATGTCATCCTTCATGTATCCCTAAGTGATATCTATGTTGCTCATTGTGTTTCCCTGAGGTCACTTCTCAATGAGGCATGAGGAATGTATGATATCGATAGCCTCTTGGTGATGCTCCCTATACCATCTTTCAGTAGCTTCATAGGAGAGTCAAATGAACTAATCAGCTCTAGGAAGACAGAAGACCTTCTCAATGTTATCAGGTCACAAATCCAATGCCATTTCTCTGGTGATACTCTTAACTACCCTTTCATCAAGAAAAAAATGTTGACCTAGGGTCATGATTAATTTAGCTGATTGTATAGTCTCTAGATGTGACGTTGCATTCACTAATCTGAAACAAATCAGTGCAAACATATGGGTTGACCTTTCCATCAGATTGTTACAAACTCTCAAGAAATTTCCCAAGTCTGTGTCTCCAAGGTCATTATCTTTGATCTTAGTGTAATCATCGTGTAGCCTCGACTTTGGGGGTACGCCTTGGAACTTGAAAACTATGGATTTGGGTGCCACTCCAGATGTTGATGCCATCTCATCATGTTGCCTACACATTACAAGAAAAAATGTTATTAGTCTCAAGATAGTGCAAAAACATAAGTAAAAAAAATGTCCCCCCTTTGGGGTTTTAAAACTTATATATATATATATATATATATATATATATATTTAAAATTTATTATTAAACATTATATATATATTTTTAATTGTTTTAAACATTTTTTATTTTTTTTATTTTCTAAATATTTTGCAAAATAAAACTAAATAAAATAAAATAGGGCATGCTAAAAGTGATGCCGTGCATGTGCCCATGCGTAGCACCATGAAGCACTACTGTACACACAATAGAGGGCTGCATGAGTGTTTTCACATGCAAGCAGGCTAGAAGGGTGCCACTATGCACGTGCCCAAGGGTAACATCATCATGCATGTGCAATGCATGGACGTTGCACACAAGCATGCCTAAGGTCAATGCCATGTGGGCATCATCATGCGCACATAGTGTACAGATGTCGCTCTGTGAGTGTACCCATAGGGCGTTGTTGCACACGTGCCCAAGGGCAACGCCATGCAGGTGTTATTGTGCATACACCCAAAAGGATGCAGCATGTGGATGCTATGCAGGCATGGGAGGCTAGAGCATGCTTGTGGGGGGCGGGGGGGGGGGGGGGGGGGTGGCTTACCCTACCCTACTCCTTAAGTGAAACCAACAAAAAAAGTTTGAGAGAAAAATGGGAGTGGGCTGGGGCTTTATAGCCTAGTGCTAGGTCAGGGTGCGTGGCACTCCTTGGCGCATGTGCCAGTGCACAAGATTTTTTTTATTTTTTTTAAAAACTTGCATTTCAATTTTTCCCATTTTCTAATTTTTTTGTGTTTTTTGACTTTTTTATTTTTTTGTAATTTTTTCAATTTTGATTCTAGAATTATAACTTTTAACTGAATTTTCTTCTCTCGACTCTCAAATTGTGAGTCAGGGAGTTAAAAAAAGTAGGGGTTCCCCATTCCTAGCGAGGAATGGAGCATGTGTTGTGGACACCACAGCAAATAGCCTAAAAAATAGAAGAAATGACCAATGCATTTCTTCATCAACAAAAATTCTTCCAACATGTGTCAAACACCAATGAGACTTTGAACATCTCAAGCTTCTTTTGGATGACTCTTCAATCAAAATCTCAAAACTCAAAACTTTCAAACTTATTGTGTGTGCATTGTGTATTCATTCCCTTTGATGTGCCAGGATGCGGTCAATCAAAGTTTCTTGACAACTTGAAACAATCTTCCACTCCTCCCAACTCATTCATTTGGAATCTCCACGAAGGCTTTTTATCAATCAATTACTTGACCAGGTGAGAGAACCAACTTGATGGCTCTTGGCGGGATGCTATGTTTTTTTTTAAATTTTTGGCTTTTGAATAATCGCTCCATGTTGCTCCAAAATGTTACTTATGATGAAACAATACTTTGAATACAAGATACTTCATTTTGCAAAGGTATCTTTTGCCATTTTAGATCTTTGGAATCCTTTAGACTAAACACCATTTTTTTTTTGTATCCTAACTACGCTTAGACTATGTAGTCAGAACATCGATTTCATTTCTCGAATTTGATATCTTGTGAACATCCCTTGCACTCCTCTCTTAGAACTTTCAAGAAAAATCTTAGACCAAATCAATGATCTTAGTAACCTTGCGAGGAGAGCCCTCTTGCTTGAACTAGTTGAAATTTGGATCATCTCTTGCCATCTTTGACTTCAAATCAACAACACCTTAAACAATCAAATCTATAAATTTACAAAGTGTTGAGAACTTGGTGGTCTAGGCCTCTGATTTCCAAATTGAAAATCCCCTATTTCCACAAGAAATATTCGTTGCTTGGTTGGTATAAGACACACAATCATCTAAATGTTTTGACAAAGAAATACCTCTTCCTAGAATCGAGACCAAAAAGTGCTTAGTGAAATCTTAAGAGAAAATCTCAAGTACACCTTACCCCCCAGGACTAACACACTTTGAAAGGAAACACATGACTGAAAGCAAACACACAACATGAACGCAAACACACTTACAGAAGTAAAATCTAAGCTAAATGCGAAAATAAAATCTAACTAAATTTTCTTTTCTTTTCTCTTTTAGGCTTCAAAATAATGCTTCAGAAACTGCCCATTTACGGGCAAGGGAAGAAATTCCCCCTATAAGGAACTAAGCCTAAATGTGTTTTCTCCTAGAATTTTTGCAATTTGATAAGGGCCTATCCACAAGCATTGAAACTTGGTATGACTGCCCAGCTTTTCTTTCACCTTATCCTAGAGTAGAACAAGGTCAGAAATCTTGAGTGATTTGATTGTGGCTCTCTTGTCAAACCATCTTTTAACAATTTCTTGATGTTTAGCCAATACTCCAATGCAGCTATTCATTTTTCATCCATCTCTAGAAGATTCATCAATCTAATTTGTACTTTTTCAACATCTTCAACATACCCACTCATGAATTTTAAAACTGGAATTCTAAAATTAAGTGGGAACACTGATTCTTGTCCATAAACTAGCAAATATGGAGAAGTCCCCAAGTCATTTTTTACTCTCACTCAATCTATGCATAGGGTGTATTCCAGTTGTGTATGTCATTCCCTAGGATTCTTCTTCAACAATCATTTTATCATAGTGATCAAGTTCTTTTTTGTAGATTCTGCTACCCCATTTCCTTGTGGTTAGTAATTTGAAGAGAACTTGAAATGACTTTGTTTTCAAATTCCCATTGGGTCAAGAATGCGAATGTGAAAGCAAACCTGTTATCACACACAAGGGCAAATGGCATTCCAAACTTGGTAACAATGTGTTCTTCCAAAAAATCCATCACCACCTTTGCAGTGCAATTTTTGAATGTTTCTACCTTGGTCCATCATGTGCAGTAATCCATAGCTGTGAGAATAAATGCATGTCCAATTGATGATGGTGGATTTACCAGACCAATGAAATGTAGCCCTCACTTTGCGAAGGGACGTATCTCATACACAGGTTGTAAGGGCATTGCCAGATTCCTTTCTCTATTGGCACTGGTTTGGTAGATATGGCAAGAGCGTACATGGTCAAAAGTGTCTTTGAATATCAAGGGCCAAAAATAACTCGATCTTAGAATCATGTGGGCCATTGCTTCTATTGCACCATGTCTGAAAGTTCTCCAAGACTTCTTCTGCCTCCTTATGGCCTAAACATTTCAAATAAATCCCTTCATAATTCTTTTTATACAACTTGTTGTCATGCAACATATAAGATTCACACTTCATTTTAAGTTCCCTACATTGTGAACTATTCATCCACTTTGGGCATTGGTCTTGTAGTAGATAATAAACAATGTCTTGATACCAAACATCTGTCACCACTCCCTGTCAACTTATGATGCAACAATCTTCTTCTAATCATCCTCATCTATCTCATCATCAAACTTGAATTCCTTTTCATTTCCATCTTGGTTATTGTCTATCATTTTTGACAACCCTTGACCTCTGACTAATCTCATAGATTGAGTTTTGAGATCAAATTCTTGAAGTATGGTCATCCACTTTCCTCTCCTTTCACCAAGTTCATTCTACATAAAAAGCATCTTTACTACTGGATCAAGTACAATTGCATGCACCTTACTTCTGAGTATGTAGTGATGGAATTTCTTTATTTCCTTGATCAACATAAAGGACTATTTATCAAGGTTTGAATATTTCAACTCTACATTGTTCAAAGGAAAATTCATAAAATAAATTGGTCTCTCATCTTCCTTCTCTCTTTGTTGTGTTAGGATCCCTACATAAGAGTGTTCGAAAGTGAAGGAATATATCTTGATAGGTAACTTGAAATTTGGACTCACCAAAACTAGGGCGATTGAAATGGAAACCTTGATATCTTCAAATGACTTCTTTATCTCGCACACCCATTTCGTCTTAGCCCCTTCCTTGAGTCAGTCATTAAGGGGATGGCCTATCTTTACAAATCCACTTATGAATTTTCGCACAAAGTTTATCTTTTTGAAGAAAGACTTCAATTCCTTCTGATTGTGTGGATGTGCTAACTTCAAAATAGACTCAACTCTATTCGGATCAATGGATATTCTAGCCTTAGAAATAACATGTCCTAGGAGCTTTCCTTTAGTAATTCCAAATGAAAATTTCTTGGAATTGAGAGATATGCTATAATTATGACATCTATTGAATACTTGCCTTGGATCAGCAATATGGGTACTTCAATCTTTTGAAAAGACAATCAAGTTATCCATGTAGATAACTATACATCTATTAATCAATCCTTTGAAAGCTTCATCCATCACATGTTGAAATTTAGCTCCTTCGTTAATTAGTCCAAAGGGCATCCTTCTGTAGGCAAAAGTTCCCCACTTCACTGTGAAAGCTATCTTTAGCCTATCTTATTCGTCAACCATCACCTGATTATATCCTGAGTAACCATCTAAGAATGACATCATTTTTGAACCATTAACAATTTGTAATACCTCATCTAGAGAGGGTAGAGGATAGTTATCCTTCTAAGATGCTAGATTCAAGTTATGAAAGTCAACACAAAGACAAATCTCTCTTGTCTTCTTCCACACAGGAACCAAATTGGCCACCAATGTGGAATGGGGGATAGGGAATATGATCTTAGCATCCAATAACTTCTTTACTTCTTTCATGATCAATGGTTCAATGAGAGGATTTACTAGTCTTTTTCTTTGTTAGAATAGCTTGGCATCGGGCTTCAGTGGGATGTCATGTGTGATAATCTTAGGATCATAAGTGTTCAGCTCTTCATAGCTCTAGGCAATGACATCCTTATACTTGGTGAGTAATTTGAGCATGTCATCCCTTTCTTGTGAGTTGCACAGTTTTCCTTTCTATACCATTCTTGGTTCTTCATCAATACGCAAATTATATGGATCACATTCTTTGATTCCCTTTTCTTGAGTTTCCCTTCTATTGAGTGCCGATTCATCACGATCAAAGATACGTTCAAGTTCAACCATTCCTTTTGGAATAGTGTTAGTTTTTAAATTTAGGATCCTATCTTCATTTTCAAGTCCATCATCTTCAGGTCTATCATCTGGTGTATCATCAATTTCCTATCCCTCAAAATGATGACTACACATGATAAACTCAAGTATATGTTGATCATCTTGAAAGACCTAAAAGTTTGTGATATTATTAGGGATGGATGGAATAGCGAACAATTCTACTGAAAATATTTTCAGCTTGGTTCTTTCAATTGGTTGCAATGCACTAGCTAAGATGGCAAGAGCATCTACTACCATGTTCTTTCTTCTTAGAATGGACTTGATGTTTAAGGCCTCAAAGTCATCCAATATGTCCCATACCCTTTTCTTGTAAGCAATTAATATTTTTTTTTTGCAAGAGTATAAGGATTTTACTTCTCATATGACCAATTGGGAATCTCCTTTGATTTTAAGAGTTGTGACTACTTTCTCCAGTGCAAAGAGGAGTCCTCAGATTAATGCCTCATATTTTGCACCATTGTTAGTACACCTAAATTGCAATCGATATATGACATAGAAAGACCTACCTTTTGGGTTCATTAATTTGATTCCTATACCAACTCCCATCTTGCACCTCGAACCATCAAAGAAGAGTGTCCAAATTGCATTTTCCTTTGGTTTTCTAACTCTATTCTTATTTTTCCTTAACTTCTTTTTCACTTGAGCCTTGAATGATTTTTTCTTAGGAACCCATTGTAACTTTCCTTGCATAGGACTTGATGAGTCCCCTTCATAACTTGTAGATAAAGGAAGTGTGTGTTTTTCTTGTTTATCTTGAATTTCCCCTATCAGCTATTTGATTTCTTCAACTTTAGGTTTAGGATGAATGAATATTGAAGTCCATCCTTTACCTTTCACATATCATCTTCTTCTTTGGGCTTTGATCACCCCTGGAGGAGGAGAAGAAAAACCTCCACCATCTGAAGAGGTATCACTGTATGACACATTTAGATCTTCACTTTCTTCTTCTATCTTTTCAACAACATGGGATGAGTTCATAGAATTTTTACTTTTTGTGAGTTCATCTATTGAGGTCTTTGTATCCTTGTTTTTCATCATGTGGGTCAATACCTTTGTAACTGCTTCTTGACATTATGAACATTCAAATTCAGAGTGACTAACTTTTTGTAATCGAATAAATCCTAGAAGGAGGAGAATGTTGGGATCAGCTTCTTCTCCTAAACATTGTAAATTAGTCACCATACTGTCTATGAACTATGTCATGGTTTCACTTTTGGGCACTGGCACCATAGGTTCTTCATTCTGATCTTGAGGTGTATTGCTTGGAACCATATCCAATACCATCACTTTGTATGAACCCAAATTTGATTTTAAGAATGCTATCTCATTCAAGGAATTGTAATCTATGATTATTGTTTTCAATTTGGGCTCAACATCTCTATTGAATTGATTGTTCAGTCCTTTCCATAGCAACCACAATTGAGTGAAGTCTGTAGAAAACTATCCTCTTAGACATTTCATCCATTCTCTGCTTAGAAGCAATCCATACATTTCTAGGATATCCACCACATGTATGTCAATAACATCCTAGATTTGAGGGTCAGTTGTTAACTATATTCGCACATCATTCAATGCACCAATGACTTTTACCTTTGTTTTATCCAACTATATCACCACTCGATTAGAGGGTTGAGGACTAACTCCTAGCCTTTGAGCTATTGATAATGGAATTATGTTACATGAAGCTCCTAAATCAATGAGGCAATTGTGAAGGTTCCTCCCACATATCTTTATGCTCAACAAAAATGGGGGTACCTCAACTTTATCTTTCAACATAGTGGGCATTGCTTCTGCAGCATTTTCTTGCTGCGGCACTGTCTTTTGAGGGAAAACATTCATATTCTTGGAAGCCTTTGTATTATCCAATGTCTTCATAAGAGCTTCTCATTGTTGTGGAAAATTCCATAACATGTCAAACATGGATATATTGTCGTTAGTTTTCTTCAAATCTTCTACTACATTGTACTTTTCAATAGACCAAGTAGGGTTCTTTAGTATTGTTAGTATGTTTACTTGATTTTGATTCTATTGTCCTCCCTGCATTGGTCTTACTGGTGGTGGATTTTTACTTGCTCTTGGATTAAGTGGAGTTGGTTGCAAACTTGGAGGAATCCCATTCGTCAACAGATCCTTTCTATTCCTAAGATTGTATGTATTCTGATTTTCATTTCAAAAGGTAAACATCTCATCATGTTGAAGGTCTGGTTCTTGGCTAAACGTGAATGAGAATTCCTCATTTACTTGTTGTTCCACTTATGTATTCTATGTAGAATCATAAGATTCCAATAGCATAGCATTGAATTGAACAAGAGGAGGATTGTCATTTACTTGTGAGTTTTGATTCACCTCCTGATTACCATTGTAGTACAAACCATCATTGTTAGGCACATTTTGGCTATCATTATACTGATTGATATCAGCTTATTAAACATTTTTGTCATTGTTGTTAGCAGGAATGCTTCCATTATTGGGACCAGTGTTCCATTATCAGTTTTGCCTTTGGAAGCCATTGTTGTGATCAGGAGGATTGAAGTTGTTTCCCTCGCCATTGTTTCCTACATTTTTGTTGTTATTCCCATTGAAGTTCCTTTTGTAATTTTGACCAAAATTGTTGTGGTAGGGGCTAGCATTATTTCTTTGGAAGTTGTTATTTTGTCCTTGTGACAATCTAAGACATGTCAATTCATTGTTCATTTGTGACATAGTCTTCTTCATTTGACCAACTTCCAAAATAAGAATGTTATTTGTTTCCATAGGAACCGTTGCTTTCTATTCAAAGAAACCTATTTTTGGAGGCTCATACCCAGGATATGTTATCGCTTTAGTTTGTGGAGTAGGTTCTTGTTGTAATGGAACTAGGTTCATAGGTATGAACTTGCTAGGCACTGTGGGTGCTCCCATGGGGTATGTTGGTATTGTAGGGACTACTTGTGCTAGAAGCATCATTCCTCCTCCATTAGGATTGGCTTGCTTCCTGAATGTGATCGCTTCTGCAAAGACTTTATCTAATGTTTCAATATTTTCTGTAGGAAGTCTTCTCAAAAAGATCACCATAAGAGGGTCCATAGCATTTAGATAAATCTGAATAACGGCTTCAACTAGTATGGTGTATGGCATTTCTAACTTGTGGTAGGCCAAATGAAAGTGATGGTTGAAGTAGGAAACTGTCTTAGTTGGGTCCCTTTTTATTGATATGAATTGTTGATGTATCACAGCTAGATTGATGACTATTTTGAATTGTTCTACAAATTTTTTTTGAATGTATCCCAATCTCCAATGCATCCGGGTAGCAAATTGACATACCAATTAAAGGCAATTTCCCCCAAAGAATAGGGGAATAAACAAAGAACCATATCCTCATTAGCGACTTGTTTTCAGTTGCAAATTTCTTTGAAAACCTTGACATGATCTTTAGTAGTTCGTGTTTCACCATAGATGAATCTTTGGCAAAACTTCTTAGGATTCTTTGGGAGTTCATGGAGTGCACCTCTCAAGTTTATTGGTGAATCTATATCATTTGCAAAAAAGGCCATTAGAGGGTTTGGTGGACCTAATGGTGGTTTTTGAGGAGTAGATATTAGAGTATGTGGTGGTCCACCAAGTGGTTAGAGTAGAGGTGGAGTTGAGGAAGATGATGAAAGTTTGAATGGAAGTGGTTGAACTCAAGATGTTCCCTTGTCACTATGTGGTTTACAAAAGTGGGAAGCTTCAAAAACTCATGTACACTCGGCATAGACCTTAATGCTTGCTAAAATGGGGATTTTGGATCAATATCCTCTAGCTTGCATCATTATTTGGAGAAAAGTGCACCTATGTAGAAGTACACTTTCTGTTTATTCTAAATTTTGTGCACCACAGAGTTTTGCGCACCTATGCACCTACGAAGCTATGGACCTATGGACCTACATAGCTACGGACCTGTGGACTTGCATACCTATAGAGGTATAGATCTGAATTTGTCAACAACTCAAGAAAATTTTCTAAACTTTTGTGAAGCACAAATTATTGTAGAAGTGTAGAATTCTGAAACTTTAACAAATTTTCTTTCTTTCCGAGAGTCAAAAGGGGGCCCTCCTTCTAGCACCACTTCTGTTGGGCAGTCATTTTACATGAGGTCAATGTCAGGGATCAATCGTACAATTCCTCTCTTGAAAAGCTAATCTTTTTGGGATCAACTCCAAGGTTTAGTATTTGTCTTGCAACGTACCAAAATCTGCTCAATTGAAGATAAATGTGATTGTTCATGAGGAGGCTTTTGCTAGTTCTCCTATGATCTTAGAATGAAATAAATCTATTTTTTATCTCAAAATAACACACAAAAGAACAATATTTTTTGCATTTCCTAGTTTTTCAATGAATGTGATTTTAACAATGCAACTGAAATGAATTCTTATTCTAACAAGGGGTTAGCAAAGAAAATAAATAAATTGAAAGAAAATAACATGAAATTTAAATAACTTGAAATTGAAATCCCAAATGGACATAAGCTATAGAAAACAACACATTGTGAGTTAAATTTTTGAAGAAATTGGTAGGAAACCAATGAAAATAGGAGCAGTGCTTCCTCGAATCCACTGATGCAATCCTCATTGGGAAATTTCAATAACTGAATGATATTTCACTCTTCATCAAATTGCAAGGCCATGGAAAGTGCACTCATGTGAGACAAAAAGTTATGTAGGCACAATTTGATGATCTCTCCTCAAGCTCGTTACATGAATGAAATTCATAAATCTGTAGCAAACACCAGAACTAAAAGATCACACAACCAGAAATAATGCAATAAACCTTTGGTTGAATCACAATATCATGAATAAAATCCACAAAAATATGACACATTTAGGCAAGAATGACTACACTCCAAATGCGAGCACCAAAAGCATAATTTTATTGCATAATAATAGTGGCCCTTGTTACATTTTACAATGGGGTATTTATAAGAAATCATCTCCTCAATTTGTGTTGAGAGTGAGAGATATCTTCATGAAATAAAATTCTTTTAAAACATTAAAGCAAACTAAATATATACAAACTAACCATTAATCTGGTGCTTAGAGGGACTCCATCCATATTTTATTCATTAATGGGATGCATGAGCCCTTTACTTGTCAAAAACAAAGAAAATATGAGAGAGAAAGTAGGAGGAAGTCATCAATCAAAGTGGAGGTGCATGGTAGCACCAAAAATAGAAGTTGATCCTTTACTAGGCATGTGTTGGAGTTAAACTACCATCAAAATATGCTCCTGATGCATGGAAGGTGCTATTTTTGGAACTGGCAGTTAATTATCAGTGCACTTTTGAATTGCAAAGCTGCAGACCTATGTACTTGCACACCTATGAATCTATATGAAAATGAAAAATTGCAGACCTACAGAGATACATGAAAATGTGAAGCTGCAGACCTCCAGACCTGTGGAGCTACGAACCTCGACAGTCTCAAAATCTCAAAATTTTACTAAGTGTCAAAATTGAAATTTTGGCATCTTTGTTTTGTTCTTCTTCATCCCAAAGCTATGTTTGGATGTTTGCCCTTGAATTTCTCTATCATCTCAATAATTTTGGCCACATCTGGAAGATCTAAAGCCTCATATTTAACCTTTACCTTCAATCTATAGTTGTCCACCTCAATTTGAGTCTCTACTAAATCTCCAAGTTTGGTGTCCAACTCTAAAAATGCTTCCTCTTTCCTAAAGGCTTGCCTAATATCTTCATCACTAGATGCTTCCTCTAATATCTTCTTGAAATTTTCTACTACTACCTCAACTAGCAATACCTTCTCTCATTCCTCATCTTCAAATATGTCCAAGCATACATCATTGTACAACTTTTTTGCTTCCAAAATTTGCTCTCGAGCTTGGTCCTTGAGCTAATGGATCTCTTTGTGTAATGTTCCCATTACTTTATTGCCATTTTCTATCTTCTCTATACAATCATCAATCAAGTCTAGCTCTTCTCTGGTATATACATCGATCAAAGTGCGGTACCTTTGCCCTTTTATGGCCTGTAGAGTTTGCAAATCCTTGATCCGTGCCCATACCTCATCCATGATACTGAAGCCCTGCCTCAAAATAGCTATGATTTTATTCATGTTCTCTTGTGTAGCATGTAGTAACTTCAAATTTTCTATGATCGTGGTAACACCTCTTTCATCAAGGCTTTCTCACCATTCATGACAAGCTCTCAAAAATGGATTGAGCCATACACCTTCCCCTTCTCTAAGAATGGTATTTAGAGTCTCCTTGGGGTGCTTAGGATCAAGAGGACCAACAACCTTGGCTAGATATTCCTTTAGCATCTCAACTTGCCTTTGAAGAGTTTAGAGTTCAATCTCATCCTACTCCATGTGCCTAAGAACCTCTTTGTCTCCCATAGTCATCACCTGTCAGGTTGAATCCCGTGTAGGCTTTCCCAACATAACATCCTTCACTTCATAATCCTCCAAACTAATAGCTTTTGCATCTGTACCTTCAGGAGGGAGAGCCACTTGTGCAACTAAATCCTAGTTCTATATGGTAGTGACAAATGCAAATGGCATGGCATCATGTAATGGAGACTCAGTTTTGTTTAAGATCTCTGCAATATCACAAATATCATCCTCTAAAGCATGGAACTAAGGCTTAGCACTCCTCATAATCTCTTTTTGGAACCATCTTAGAATGTGGTTCTTTACAACCTCAGCTATTGATGGTGAAGGGCTATGTTCAACTACGTCCTTCCCTATATCACTCTTACTTGGAGTCATCTCATTTTGTGAGGATTCTCCTTCTATAACTTCAGTCTTCGTAGATCATGTAGCTTGCTCCTCAACATCATGGGGAGGTTGTTGCACATATTCTACTACCTATCCCTCTTTTGACACTTCATCAATAGCCCTTGGCTTTGGTTACTCCTGTGATGATGGTTCCTTTTGAACCTATTCCTCTACTAAACTTGGAGGTGGGGGAGTTACTAAACCCTTATCTACCACCGTAACTTGTGGTGAAGATGGAGGAGTGAGACCAAGAACTTGTGTTTCTAGTGGCATCTACATCTAGTCTTCCTATTGGAGTTCACCTATAGGGGTATCTCTGATCTTATCTCCAACCAACTCTATACCCATAGGCATGAAATCAAAATCTATCATGGAGAAAACATCCTCACCTTGCTCCCTTTGCTCATTCACCCACTACTACACTTCATCTTCTAAAGAAGATAGTTCTGGAGGTTCTTTTTGGGTGGGTGGCGAGGTACTCATGGCACTCTTTTTTCTTTCCAACTTTGTGGCTTTTGTTAGTTGAGTTCTTCCTAGTAGGGACACTTGCTCCTCCTCCTCCTCTGATTTTGTTTCTTCCTCATCTATTTCTTCCTCTAAAATGGTTTCAAGAATAGATGGATTAGGCACTAATCTTCCACTAATCCTTTTCCTTTTCTTTATCTTAATCTGTATTCTCTTATGTCTCTTTAGGACAGAAGGAGAAATGGACTTTCCTTCTACAGGAGGAATGGAGGTCTCTAGAATTTCTCCTTCTCCTTGTTGGCTTGTCACAATAGGAGGCAACTAAGGTTCATCCTGGATTTGAGTAATTTTAATATCTTAGGACTCTTGTGGGCTCTATTCCTACTACTAAGGAGACACAAGTTCTACAACACGTACTGTCTAAATCCTCTAAGTTGAGGTTCTCTTCCTCTTTCTTTTCCTTTTAGAATGGTGATAATATCCCACTGGGTGATCAAGCTGGTAGACTATCTCTGGCCTAATAGGAGACTAGAGTGCAAAGATAGGAATTGTGACTTTTCTTTCCTTACCCCTTTCTGGGTCAGCATGTGTATGGAAGATTACAGTATCAGGAATTGGGTCAAGTGGAAAAGGTTTCTTGATCTAATTCTTTGTCATTCTAATGACAAGCCTCGCTTGATGATTTATGTCATCTCCTTCATCTCTATCAACTTTTACATTCAAAATGGGTCTTTCACCAACCTTATCTACATTGAACAGGGGATCTAGTAATTCCTTAGAGTCTTGTAGCCTTATTTCATCAGGGATGGTCAAATGGAGAGCCTTTTCTGCTAGATACAAAGTCATCCTACGATAGTCTCTAATGTGGACATCGTAGTCATTTGTGGCATTCATCCAATGATCTTCAATAGCATCCTCATGATAGAAGTCCTTTCCTGCAAGATTCTCTACTTTTTCAACATTATCAAAATATGGCTGAGGAGAGTTGTATTCTTCAAAGGGATAGTTCTCCCCTTCCCACTCAAAGGTTTGAATATCCTATTTCCTCTACACCTGATATGCTCCTATGACCAATGGCCATGTCCAACAAGGTCTCTATTGTCTCTTGATCCTCTCATAGGCTGACTCAATCTGTCAAGAAATTTCCAATAAGACCATCTTATCACTTGGATATCTTGGGAACTTCTTAGGATTGATGGATGCACCACCTATCCAAATATGCATGAATGTCCTAAACTGGATGAAGTAGGCTCCAAGAGCTATGATCTATTGTTTAGCTTCATTGGATAACCTCTTCCCATAATCTCCCTCAATGAATCAAATGATCGCAAAGATAAACGCATCATTCACAATTTTTTACTCCCTACTCTATGCTGAGAGCTTCTTCTTCACCAATTGAGGGTAGACTATGACTAGGCATTGGGGTCCTACATACTACCTTTCCTATATGGCCTAAGATAATTTTTTTCCCTTGCTACAAGTAGGTACACCATATAAGAAGTCATATAAAACTTCTTCTTGTCCTTTATCATCCTCAGCTACTCACACAAGTTTTTACTTAGTGTGGTGGGCCAATCAAGTGGTATCTTTGCATGCCTAATGGTCTCAATGAAGTTGACCATGAATGGAGTGAGATGACCCGCTATAGGTAAGCCCATGACTCTTCTTAGGAGAATGATAGAGTATCCTATGTCATCCTTCATGTATCCCCAAGTCATATCTACTTTGTTGATTGTCTTTCCCCGAGGTGGCTTCTCAATGAGGTATGAGGAATGTATGATATCAATGGCGTCTTGGTGATGCTTCCTATACCATCTTTTAGCTGCTTCATAGGAGAGTCAGAAGAACTGATCGGCTCTAAGAAAATGGAAGACTCTCTCAATGTTATCAGGTCACAGATCCAATACCACTTCTCCGATGAAACTCTTAGCTAGCCTTTCATCAGGAACAAAATGTTGAGATAGGGTCATGATTAATTTAGCTAACTATACAGTCCCTGGATGTGATGCTGCATTCACCAATCTGGAATGGATCAGTGCAAACATCATGGTTGAACTTTCTGTTAGATTGTTGCAAACTCTCAAGAAATTTCCCAAGTTTGTGTGTTCGAGGTCAATATCTTTGATCTCAGTGTAATCATCATGTAGCCTCAACTTTGAGGGTACTCCTTGGAACTTGAAAACTACAGGTTTTGGTGCTACTCCAAACGTGGATGCCATCTGATCATGTTGCTTGTACATTGTGAGAAAAAACATTATTAGTCTCAAGATAGTGCAAAAACATAAGTAAAAAAAATGTCCCCCTTTGGGGTTTTAAAACTTATATATATATATATATATATATATATATATATATATATATATATGTATGTATGTATGTATGTATGTATGTATGTATGTATGTATGTATGTATGTATGTATGTATGTATGTATGTATGTATGTATGTATGTATGCATATATTATTTTATTTTATTTTTATTTTTAAACTTTTTATATTTTTTTTATTTTTTAAACATTTGCAAAATAAAACTAAATAAAATAAAATAGGGTGCACTAAAAGTGATGTTGCATGCACACCCGAGGGTAGCACCACATTGCGCTATTGCGAGTGCACCCAAGGGTTGCGCCATGCAGGCACCTCTACGTGCACACCTAAGGGAAGTGTCAAACGTCCCCCCTTTGGGGTTTTAAAATATTTATATATATTATTAGTATAATTATTATTTTATTTTTATTTTTAAACTTTTTATATTTTTATATTTTTTAAACATTTTGCAAAATAAAATTAAAAAAATAAAATAGGGTGCACTAAAAGTGATGTTGCGCACGTGCCTGAGGGTAGTGCCATGCTGTGCTACTGCGTGCCCACCCAAGGGTAGCGCCACACAAGTACTGTCATGCACATGCAACGTGCAAACACCATCGCGCGAGCACCTGAGGGCAGTGCCATGCACACATAAAAAAGGACGCTATTGTGCACGCATGCCTAGAGGGCACAATGTGTGCGCGCACACCCAAATGGGGCATTGTGCGGGCATGGAAGGCTAGTGCATGCACGTTATTGGGGGGGGGGGGGACTTACCCTACCGTGCTCCTTAAGTGAAACCAGTGAAAAAATTTTGAGAGAAGAAAGGGAGTGGACCGGGGCTTTATAGCCCAGTGTTGGGTTGGGGTGCACGCGCATTCTGCCCGCGCGCGCGAGAAACTTTTTTTTTTTTTTTGAAACTTGCATTTCAATTTTTTCCATTTTCTAATTTTTTTTTGTGTTTTTTGACTCTTTCTTTTTTTTGTAATTTTTTCAATTTTTTTTAATTTTTTGTGTTTTTTCAATTTCAACTCTAGAATTATAACTTTTAACCAAATTTTCTTCTCTTGACACTTGAACTGTGAGTCCAAGAGTAAAAAAAAGTAGGGGGTCCCCATTCCTAGCAAGGAATGGGGTGTGTGTTGTGGACACCACAACACTACTAGATCATTGAAACTCTCCCATTCATAAAATCCATCAAATTCCTATCTACATCTCCTTCTCCTATCATTACCCAAACCCCATCTAATGAACCTCATGATTCCATCCTCCATATACCCATACCCATTGAAGAACCTATAAACCTCCATATCACCTAGGGTGTCTTGTAGGAGTGTGGAGGTCATGAATCTACACTTTTATTTCTTGAAAAGGTACCAAAAGCCCATTCATATCTCTATTTTCCTTTGTGGTCTCTTTGTTTTCAATTTATGCTTTGTATCTTTTCTAAGCCCCAATTGGGCTTTTTTTCCTATCTTCCAACTATCATTCCAATCTCATCCATGCCTTGTTTAAGTCCACTAAACATATAAGAACCATTGGTTTTGTACCTTCAATCAACCACTGCAACAAGCAACTCATTGTTATCAAATCCCTTATGTTAGTGTATACAAAATAGTGCTTATGATGAATAATGATCAATAAAACATTCAATGACCTTCATGTCCTTCTTGTGTCTTCTTTCCCTTATATGATCTTCTTGTCATTCTTATGCCTTATTTTCATTTACAACATTATCTCTTATTTCTAACAATGCTCTTTACTATTTTACAGGGCTTGTCGAGGGTTGAAATTTCCCAAGTTGGTGATGGCATGCTTTCTATCATTAGATTTGGCCTTGAAAGCTTCATGGTATCATATTTTTCACACCTATCAAGTTTATAATTTGAGTTGAAAAAATGATGTAATTTTTTCTCATCTCTTATGTTATTATTATTTTTCTTTAGGACACCCCATGTATCTCAAGGTTCTTAGGTGAAAAGCAAAAGAAATCAGCAAGGACACCCAAACCCAAAAATATATTAAATACAAGTCAAGTTTATATTTTGAAATTTATTATGAAAAAATTTATATACATATAATCAATATTGATGAATATGTGCTAACTTTTTTTTTGAATATATGTAGAAATAATTGAGTTTTGTAGAGTTGGTGAATGCACCTGACTCTATTGATGTCTAGGACAAGGAAGAGGTAAAATTTCATATTTTCTTTCAATTAAATTTCATTACTATATCATAACATGTTATATTTTTTCATCAAGGAAATTATAAAGGCTACCTCATTAGTGGTGTTTCCTTTTATACATGTGTTCTATTTACATATTAAATAATTTCATTTACAAATGAGTGCATGAATTTTTTAGTTTTATAGTAATTATCAACAATGTTGGGTTATTAACATGGTTTAGGAGACTCAAGCATCAAATATAGGGTCAAATACAAAAAAGGATAGAGGTATGCATGTAGATACTTAGTTGAATCCCTCTTGTGATCTCATTTTGTATTGTTTGCACATGTATGATAGAAATCCCTAATACCTACATCTATAATGCTAACATTTGAATCACTTACCATGAAGGTTGTTTCTTACACCAGCATTGATTCATCGGTGCTTATGCATCCTACTAGCATAGGAGATCTATCTCAAGTTGTAGTACATATTTAATTTTTTACTCTTTTTAGAAATCCCTAACACCTACTCTACAACTCTAATATTTAATCACTTACCATGCAGGTTGTGTTTCATAGCAACATTAATTCATCCGTGGTCATGTCTCCTACTAGCATGGGAGATCTAGCTCAGGCTCTTGTTCTTTTTTTTTACTCTATTTATAAATCCCTAAAACCTATATATAAAACTCTAACCTTTTATTACTTACCATATAGGTTGTGACTCATGCCAACATTGTATCATCAATGTTTGTGCCTCCTACTAGCATGGGAGATCCATCTCAGTCTCTAGTTAATATTTGTTTTTTACTCTATCTAGAAATCCCTTAACACCTATGTATATAAATATAATATTTTATTCCTTACCATACAAGTTGTGCCTCATACCAGCACTATTTCATCATTGGTTGTGCCTCTTGTGAGCATTCGTTGATCAGTACTTGTGTCTCCCATCATCACTCTACATCATCATTTTGTTAGAATTCTTCCCCATCCATAAAGGAGCCCATTACCGTTATCATCTAGTCTAAGTGTGAAAAAAATATGTGAGGTAATCAACAACTCAAATAGCAATAATTTACAACCCAATTTTTATTTATTTTCATATTATTTTTAGATAAGATATTTGATATAGCATTTTAATTTTTCTTGTGTAAACACCCGGTGAGCCACATACTGCATCAAAGAGACTCAGTTTTGATGATCCAACATAGTGATAGATATTGATAGATATATACATATGTAGTTGTGATGAGTACATAACATTGATATATATTTGACATTTTTATTATATATATTCAACATTTCTATTGTGCACATTTGACATTTGTATTGTACACATTTGACATCTGTATACATTTGACATTTGTGTGCATTCCACATTTGTATTATAACTATGAGACATGACATCTTTTTATAACTATATGATTGATATGGCATAATATTTTTCATTTCGATATACATTAAACTTGAATTTCCATCCAAATTTTTTATTGTGTGCATACAAAGTTGTACTTCATCTTACTTTATTGTAATTAATCAAACACATGAACATTCATTATTCTATATGAAAAATGTAACATGTTAATCAAATTTAGTGTAACATGTAATAAAACTCATATGTGACTCATTTTATGTAATAATACATGAAAATTAAAAATATGGAATGATTTCTATATTTGTGTCAAAATATTAAAATTGTACACTTATTTTTGATGTATTTCTAGAAGCCCTTATCTTATGGTTTGATCCCCATTTGGCATGCATACTTAAGCCAACACGGGAAAGGATCAACCAAGGTAAGTAGGTGCTCTTATAATGTTTTGTAAGAATTCTTGAAAACTTTCCATATTTGTCGTCTTTACATCAAAAGTTGCAATATGGAAACTTTACATATTTTTCTTAAAGAGTGGAAGGCCAAAGATTTTTTGGAATATTTATGATGTAAAAAAGCCTCAAACTAACACTTACACCACAAAATGGTCAAATAAAATCAATTTTAGTGTTACTAGATTGAGTTACTAAAGTAATTAGCCTTTCAATGTCACCAATGTTGCTTAGAGACCCTTAAGGACGCTTTGTGTAGAGTGATCAATAATGTCTGAGGGACTCTGTGAAAAAAATGAGGTTTACACTAGCCTGAATCAATCCAACTAGAGCTAAAATATAAGATAATTTGATCCCAAGATAAACAATTTGAAATTTACACAACCTTAAGAAATACTACAACTTTTGGCATTAGAAAAGAAAGAGATGCCAAATCCAAAAAAAAAGCTAGATCTCCTATAAATAAGATATATTATTGTAAGCCTCAATAATGTCATCATGTATAACCTAACCAATTGTCAATACCTTGCATGAGCTCAGAGAGATGCCTACTCAAAGATCATTGCCCAATGTTTCTTAAAGACCCTTAGGGACACTTCTATGTAGTGTGCTCAATAATGTTTAAGCAACTTTGTGGCTGAAATGAGATTGGAACTATCCTAAACCTAGCCAATTGAAGCTAACAAATAATATGGTTCGATCCTATGATGAAGAGTTTGAAATTTACTCAAACTTGCTCATTTGAACTGAGCAACAAAGCAACTTTTGGCATTAGGTGAGAAAGGGATGCTAATTCCAAAAAATTTAATATTGACATAGCTTATTGTAGAACTCAATAATATGATCTTGTAGCACTTGACCAATTGTTAATACCTCACAAAACCTTGGAAATATGTCTACTCAAATATCACTGCCCAATGTTGCTTATAGACCCTTAGGTATACTTCTATGCAGTGTGCTTGATAATGTTTGGGGGACTTCATGTAAAAAATGAGGTTGACACTAGCCTAAAAATTACCAACCATAGCTAATGGAGAACATAATTTGATCTAAGGATGAATTGTTTGAAATTTAGACAACCTTGCTCATTTCAACTAAGCAATACTATATCTTTTGACACTAGGCAAGAAAGGAATGCCAAATCTAAAAAAAGTTAGATCTCCTAAAAATGAGATAGGTTATCATAACCCTTGACAACATGATCATGTATAACCTAACCGTTCATCAATACCTTGCACAATCTTAGAGATATCTCCACTCAAGGATCACTTCCCAATGTTTCTTAGAGAGCCTCGGGGATGCTTATGTCTAGTGTTCTCAATAACATCTAAGGGGCTCTATGGCTGAAACAAGGTTGATAATATCTTAAACACAACTAACTAGAGTTAGTGGAGAAGGCAATTTAATCCCAATATGAATAGTTTGAAATTTACACAACCTTGCTCATTTGAACTGAGGAACGTTGCAACTTTTGGATTAGGTGAGAAAGGGATGTCAAATCCAAACAAAGTCAGATCTCCTAAAATTGAGATAGGTTATTTTAACCCTTAATAATGTAATATTGTAGCACCTAAAAGATTGTTAGTACCTTGCATGAGCTCAGAGATATGCCCACTAAAATATCATTGCCCAACATTGCTTAGAGACCCTTAGGGATGCTCTTATGTAGTGTGCTTGATAATGTCTGAGGGAACCTATGGCCAAAGAAAGGATGGAACTAGGCTAAATAACAAAGAAGATGATTATATCCCAGGATGAACAATTTGAAATTTACACAACCTCAATCATTTAAACTAAGAAATACTACAACTTTTGGCATTAGGCAAGAAAGGGATGCCAAATCCAAAAAAAATTGATCTCTTAAAATAGAGATAGGTTATTGTAGGCCTCAAACAATGTGATCTTGTAGCACCTAATCATTCATCAATACCTCGCACGAGCTTAGAGATATGCCCACTCAAAGATTGATGAATGTTGCTTAGTAACCCTTAGGGATGCTTTTGTGCAATGTGATCGATAACATCCAAGGGACTCTGTGGAAAAAAAAATGTTTGGCAATGGCCTCAGCTTAGAAAATAAAAGGTAATGGAATATTTGATTTGATCCTAGGACAAATGATTTAAAATTTACACAACCTTGCTCATTTGAACTTAGCAATAGTACAACTTTTGGAATTAATTGAGAAAGGGATGCCAAATCCAAATAGAGTTGAATCTCTTATAATTGGGATTTCTTAATGTAGGCCTCAATAACACAATCTTGTAGCACTTGACCATTCATCAATACCTCACATGAGCTCAAAGATATGTCCACTCAAAGATCCCTGACCAATCTTTCTTAGAGACCCTTAGGGATACTTTCATACAAGGTGCTCGATAATATCCAAGGGACTTCATGGTCAAAAAAAGTTTTGTAGAGAAGATGATTCAATACCAAGATGAACAATTTGAAATTTACACTACAAGGAAGAATGGTCTAAGTGTATAAAGTTGATGCAAGATTATAGTAGCCAGTGATTTTCCTTAACAAGGGGTAAGTTTTTTATTTTAATTAAATTACTATATATCTTGAATTAAAGGTGTAGATTGAGAAAACCAGTCCTAGAAGTGATTAGAGAGTGGATTTCTAGAAGGCCTTAGTTTTTGGGAGAAAATGGTGAGGCTTTGATGGTTAGGAATGTAAACAAGGCCAAGGGGATGTAAACCTTACTTAATTTATGGTTTTGATACCTAAGTAGATATTGTACAAAGTTGTAGAATCAAGGGTTAAGGATAACAAGTAGATGCTTTGTAAAAGTAGAATATTTTAAGCCTCAAAAGGGGTGCCATAGTGTGATAGTAAGGACATGATCCAAAACATCCCTATCCACTCTTTTGATAGATTGTATATGTTAGCCTACTTTTAGTATCCAAGATTAAAATTGTTAAAATCAAGCTCCATAAAGGAATCCTCTCAATTCTTTTCAACACATTATAATGGTTTCAAGAGAATAATGGTTGTGTAAAGCATTACAAAGAAGAAGCATTAGAGAGGGTAACTGAACTTGAACTTCAAACCTCATGGTTCAAGTTTCAAAGTTCAAAGTTTGAATTTTCATCATTTGAGGTCATAGGTTCAACGATATAGGTTCAGGTTTGATTTAAAATTTTAGGGTTCAAGTCTAAAGTTCAAGTTTACTAGTTCAAGAAGTTTAGGATGACAAGTCGTCATATCAAACTTAAACCTTGAACCACATAGTTAAATGTTCAAAGTTCAAAATTGGGCCGATCACTTCAAAATTTCAACTTCAAGGTTCATGGTGCAAGTGTCCAAAGGTATAGATCTAAATTCAAGTTTAGAAGTTCAAGTATGAAGTTCATCTTCACTTCTGCAAATTCAAAAATCTAGGTTAGCGCAAATTCAATGGTTCAAAGTTTACGTCTAGAATCAAAATTCAATAGCTTTGAGTTTAGAGCTTCAATCAAGTTCATAAATTTAAGTTTGAATTTCAAAATGAAAATCTTAGAAAAAAAGCCTTGGTGTGGGGGCAATATCTCCTAATTCAGCCATTGGATTTCTCTTCATTTTTGATATTTTGTTGAGGCAAATTTCCTAGATTCTCACTAGAGAGATTGGAAAAATTTTATTAGATGTAAAAGTTATTAATCTTTAAGTATAACCTATCAAAATAGACTAGTAGCCTCAACTTTTCATATTGAACTTGAACCTTGAACCACATTGTTCAAGTTCAAAGTTCAAGTTCACTAGTTTAGAAGTGTATATCCAAGTTTAGATTTAAAATCCAAATGTGACCCAAGATTCTCAAACCATAAATCTATTTTAAACTAATCATGGTTTAAAATTTGAAGTTCATAAGTTCAAGTTCAAAAGTTTAGATGTGCAAATTCAGGTTTGCAGGTTCAAATTGTTTAGTTTTTAACAACAACCTGTAATAGTATATTTTCTAAAAACTAAAAAATACTGGTCTCAATGTGGGGGGAAATATATTTTAGCTCCACCATTGGATCTTTATGATTTTTGGATATGTTGTCCAAAATAAAAATTTTTACATAATCAACAATGCAATCTTTATAATATGTCTAGATTCAAAATTTATAACCGCCTATATGCATATCTACCAAACAGACTAGCAACCTCTTACTTTGATAGAAGATATATTGGAAATAAATAAATAATTAATCCACATCAATGGGATTGAAATAACGTAGAACATACAAATTTATTTTCCTACGGTGTATAAGAGCCCAAATGGTAAGAATCATATGCGGATTATTTTGACATGATAACAAAGTGTTGTTTAAATGGATTTTGGTCACATGTGAAGAACATATGCATGTTAGCCTAGATTTTGAATTAAATATCATTTGACAAAGATGGAGATATTAAAATATTGTTTCATTTTTATAACCAAATATTATAAAGGGATTAATTAAAGTTTTAGAAAATATTCAATTTTTAGGAATCAGTTATGGACGGGAAACCAAAATCTTCCAACAAAGATTACTAATTGGAGAATGCTTTTGAAAAAAAGGGATTCTTCTTTTTTCGCAAGACGTGAGGCTACTAGGGGAGGAGCATATATTCTATTTATAGCAGGGAAATAGGGGAATATTATTTATTTATCTGCAAAGAGTTCAATTGTAATCACAGGGATAGAGCAATCACATGGTTTCTTTTGTTATGTGTTTAAAATGAAGAGAAGTTTATATTTATCAAATTTTTTGGTCTGAATGTATCTTTGTTGGATTGATACTAATCATGTGGTCATGTCTTTCATGTTTTGGATACATTCCTGTAGTCATTTATGTTTGTAGAATAAAATAATGTTTTCCTTCATTTTCTCTCCAATGTAAAGAAGGATTGAAGAAATGATCTTGTGGCTATTTGTTTGTCTCTTTCTTTTTATTCTAATTTGTAAATCTAGCAACCACATTCATTTCATGTTTATGAATGAATGTTAGAAAACCTTTATTTCTTTAGATTAAAGATACATGTTTTTATTTAATTCATTGCAAACCTTTAAATGAGGGATTTGTACCTCTCAGTTCAGAGGAGAGTTATCAATCAATGATAACTCGCCCAACTATTAGTAGCTTCATGCTCTTACATTTGGGAATTTGGAGTCATAATTTGTAATTCTTTTTGAAGGGAAAATCTATTTACTAATAGTAGAGAAGACAAATGCTTAAACAAATCTATAATTTATTTCAATGGTGTTTTGGGAAAGTTGGGATTAAAATGCAAGAGGACTAGATTGGAGGACTAATTGGAGCTCATTGGCCTAATAAGAGAAAATTGGGGATTGGTGATAAAAAAAATTGTTGAGAAGCCTAAAACCTATTGCAATACTTCAAACCAGATATATACAAGTGATCCAAGTCATTTGGGGCATTGGGTAAAGGTTTGTTGGAGATTCTATCTCTTGGAGCCATCTAGGTGCCATAATAATATATAACAATATACAAAATCATTTCCATAAAATCTGTCTTAAAAAACCAAATTTATAGCCATAAAAATATATAATAATATACAAAATTTATATCTCTTATCATTTTTATATATGAAATTGGGCATCTAAATATGCACATGTTACATCTCTTATTGGTTTTTATATAAAATATGGCATCTAAATATACATTGGTAACATGTATTCTCTTCTTTTATATACCAAATTCGGCATCTAGCTATGGACATCAATACAAAGTTACAACATTTTGCATGAGATATATACAAAATTCTCAAAATTATTCTACCATATGTAAAATAATTCAACTATCTAGCACATAATCAATCAATGCAACCTTCTAGATTAGCTTTAAACCTTATTGTATCAAGTATTTCCTTATGGTCAAATTCATGAACTTTCCACAACTTCTTGTTAAGAGGTCTTCCATGATACATTATCAATTGAATATTAGTTACAACAATAAGGATAGAGTAACGAAGAATGTGTATGTGTGTCTCAAAATCCTCAAACAACCACATGCTAGAATTCTTGATAGCATACCTGCATTTAATTGTAAAGATGATTTAAAGTCAAAATTGATACATTAAACATGATAAATTAACTTAAATAGGTCTTTATGCCACTGGACACAAATATACTACCTTCAAACCTGTTGGAAATATAGATGGAGTAACTAAGAGGGGGTGAATCAGTTACCACAAAAACAAATCCACAGATCCCTTAGATGTCTTAAATAACTAGTTACTACCGTCACTCAGTAGCCACATAGAAAAATGTTGTAACTCAGTAGATGTACTGTATGTTAACTTATTACTGATCTTTAAGAATTCATAATTATTAAGAATTCATAATTATTAACATGCATGCAAAAAGAAATAACATGAACACAAGAGACACCAGATTTAATGTGGAAACCTAATATTAGAAAAACCACCAAGTAACTAGCTACTAATTTTCACTCTTCTAAAGTGAGCCCTATTAAGAGCCAACCCTATTAAATGTTAAAAAACACACTGTTAGGTGTGACCTTGTTAGAGGATTTAATCACCTTGCTAGGAGTGGCCTTGCTAGAGTACTTTAGAACAATTAAATAGAACTATCCACCTTGTTAGAGGATTTACAAAACGATTGTTAGACCAACTCTATTAGGAGATTTAGAAATCACTGCTACAATTGTGAAAAAGTAACAATGAGTTGACCTAAATGAGATGCAACTAAAATTTTATGATACAAATCTCTATTTTGCTTCACTAGATCATCTTAGATCAAATACACTTTTGCTTCTTCTCAAGGATATCTGATCCTTCTTCAAAATTTTCTCACACTTGCCTCTTCACACAGTCAACTCACTTGCATGCTCACTCATTGCATTTTAGATTTCACAAATTGACCTTTTATTTATATCATAAAAATTGTCAATTCATCTCATTTACAAGTTATAATTATCAATAATCATTACATTAGTTAGCTACAATTATTACATGCAACAATTAAACTTTATTTCCCAAAATAATGAAATCCTTCATTGGCCAACCCTGCTTGGTAAACATTGCTCTAGAAATGAGTTCCAGTGTTAACCAAGTGAAGCTCGGTAAACTTTGTGAACTCTACAAAATCCTTTGGAGATTAAGTGAACTCGATAAACACTAACTTTCCTTCGCTGACATTGTGAGCTTGGTAGAAATTGACTTCTACCACAGAAACCTTTGATGCATGAGTGAGCTCGATAGAAACTGTTTCCACAGTGTAACTTATAGGAATGCTTAGTAGACTCTGTCTGATAACTGATATGACATTTGTGTAACATCAAAGACAACACACAATTGAAACAATTATATCCAACAATCTCCCTCTTTGACATTGATGGGAACACAACATGTCATAGTAAAATGAAATTTGAGAACAAGTCTTTTTCTGTCAGAATATTTCTCTCTATTAGATTTTATGCCACAAACTTATCTAATACAGTAATCTTGTTCTGTGAATGAATTACATGGCTTCTTTTCAAACATCAAACTCTTCAAAAACAAATTCAAATTTTAGAAGGATATGATAGTACACTCTCCCTCTTTGACAACACATTCCAAAGACAACACAAACCAAATGAGTAACAATGTACCTTGAGTACTAATTCATATGCAATGTTTCCATAACTATGTTGCATCAACTAATAGATCTTAAACTTGATACCTATTAATGCATCACTAAAACTTCACTTTACTGAGCTTTAGATAGGGGAATGACCCCTAACTTACCTCTTAGATACAAGAATGCATCCTTAGGTAATGGCTTGGTGAATATGTCAACGATTTGTTCTTTTGTATGGATATATTCCAACCCGATCTCCTTATCCTACCACAATTCTTTGACAAAATGATATTTTATTGCAATGTGCTTAGTTTTTTAGTTCATCACTAGAGTTTTAGATATGTTGATTGCACTTGTATTTTCACAAAACATAACCACAGGTTCTTTGATTTCCACCTTCATGCCTTCCAATAATTGTTTGAACCAAACAATATTAGAACAATTTACTGCTACTACAACATACTTTGCTTCTACTGTAGATTGGGATGTACAATTTTGTTTTTTACTTTTCCAAGAAACCAACCTTTTTCCAAGAAAGAATGTGTTAGGATAAAACCACGGATAGAAATAAAAACTACATGCAAATATAACCAATAACAAAAAATAATAGATCACATGGAAATGAACACAAAGCACCAAGATTTAACGTGGTTCATCCAATCCCTAGGCTACATCCACCAAACTGCAAGTCCAATATTATTACAATCCAGTGATTACAACCTGATTACAATCTGTAATCCCTTACAGCTCAATACCGCCGTAAGAAGAAATTTTGCATCACAACATAATAAAAATACCTAACCCTAAACCCTTTTATACAAGTATTTTATGCCATTTTAGGGTTACAATATGTCGGTCATGATATGTCAGCCATATGTCAGCTACAACATTGGCCATGGCAAGAAACTGAAGAATTTATGAAGTATGTACAGTACTTTCCTGATTAGTCACCACAATCTAACAATATCCCACTTAGGGACTGATTAGGCTCCATAGTAAACAACAATATCCCACTTGGAAACTGATCCTATAGCAATGCCACTACCACATGGGGCTCCCACTAGGTCAAACCACCCTAGACTCTACTATTTTTGTATTCATGTTCAATCTTGAAGACCAATTGAAGCTGAAGAGGAGTTCAACTTCTCCCTTATTACAACCTTTGTCAACATATCTATTGGATTTTCATTGGTATGTATCTTCTCCATCTTTAACTATCCATCCTCCAAAACCAACTGAATGAAATGGTACCGAAACTGTATGTGTTTGGTCTTAGAATGCAGAGCTGAATTCTTTGCAAGATGAATGGCATTCTGACTATCTTTGAAAAAATAATTATCCTTCTGAGGATGTCCCAATTCTTCCAAGAAGAACTAAAGCCATATCATCTCCTTAGCTACCTCTATAGCAGCAACATACTTTTCCTCTATAGTGGATAGAGCATTAATCTTCTGTAAACTAGAAACCCAGCTCACGGCTGCCCCACCAATAGTAAAGACATAACCTGTAGTACTCCACCTAGTATCAATATCCCCTGCCAAATCTAAATCAACATAGCCATGTAAATCAGTAATAGAGCCCCCAAATTTTAAACACTTATTGGATGTGCCTCTCAAATATCTGAGAATCCATTTGACTACATTCCAATGCTCAATTCCTGGATGACTCATATACCTGCTAACAACTTGCACTGCATGTGCAATATCTAGCCTAGTGCATACCAAAGCATACATCAAGCTTCCTATAGTTAAAGAATAGGGTACCTTGGACATCTTATCCTCCTCTTCTTGTGTCTTGGGACACATCTCCTTAGTCAACTTCAAATGACCAAGTAAAGGTTTGCTTACAGCTTTAGCATTCTCCACAGAGAAACATTGCAACACCTTCTCAACATAAGCAGCCTGAGATAGCGTCAATGTTCTATTCTTCCTATCTTTGCAAATCTTCATACCAAGGATTTGTTTTGCTGCCCCCAAATCCTTTGTAGCATATGCATGTGCTAACTAGCATTTTAGCCCCTTAATATGATCCTTGTTAGACACAACAACAAGCATATCATTAACATATAAGCATAAAATAATGTAGCTATCATCATCCAACCTCTTAAAATAAACACAATAATCTGAATGACACCTATTATATCCATGCTCATGCATAAAACTATCAAATTTTAGATATCATTGTCGAGGTGCTTGGTTCAAGCCATATAAACTTTTCTTCAATTTGCACACTAATTTCTCCTTACCTTTGACCTCAAAACCCTGTGGTTGAGCCACATATATTTCTTCATCCAAATCACCATGAGGGAAGGTTATTTTAACATCAAGCTACTCTAGATGTAAATCTTTAGTAGCCACAAGACTTAAAACAGTACAAATAGAAGTCAATTTAACAACAAGAGAAAATATCTCATCAAAATTAATTCCCCTTTTCTATGCAAATCCTTTTACAACTAACCTGACTTTAAATATTTTCTTACCTCCTTCCTCTTCTTTCAACCTATAAACCCACTTATTCTGTAAAGCTCTTTTACCTGCAGGCAACTTGCACAAATCCCATCTCTTATTCTTTAGCAAAGAGTCCATTTCGTCTTTCATTGTAGACTCCCACTAGATCTTAGTATCCACCTACAAAGCTTCATCATAACTTTCAGGTTCACTAGCATCAGTAAGTAAAATAGAATACAAAGAGGGAGAAAATCTTTGTGGAGATCTAATTTGCCTTGTTGACTGTCTAACATTCACCGGTGTGTGTGGTATTTGTTTGTTGCAATTGTTGCACATCATGAGGAATGGCTGGAACATCAGCTTTTGGAGCATCATCCAGCACTACATAATCATCTTCTTTCTTCTCATGTTGCTGCAACAGATCTGTGTACAACACTTTCTCATTGAATATGACATCCTAGCTCCTTACAATTTTATGATTTTCAAAATCTCAAAGCCTATAACCAAATTCATTAATGCCATATCCAACAAAGACACATTTCTTTAATTTAACTTCTAGCTTGGTTCTATTTTCAGAGTCTATATAAGCAAAAGCTTCACAACCGAAGGTCTTGAGAAAAGAATAACTCACCTTATTACTAGTCCATGCCTCCTCTGGAATACAATAGCCCAAAGGAGTAGAGGGACCTCTATTAATCAAATATATAGTAGTATTGACAACCTCTTCCCACATGTGTAAGGGAAACCCAGCATGCAACCTCATGCTCTTTGCACGCTCCATTATAGTCATGTTTATGCATTCAGCCACTCCATTTTCCTATGGTGTGCTTGGAATAGTTTTCTGTCTACAAATACCATTAGTGGAGCAATAATCTTCAAATTCATGACTGCAATACTCACCACTATTATAAGATCTGAGACATTTTAATTTCTTTCTAGTCTCATTTTCAACCAAGCATTTCCATTTCTTAAAAGTTTGAAATACATCAGATTTATGTCTAAGGAAATAAACCCATACCTTTCTTGTCGCATCATCAATAAATGTAACATAATAATGAGAGCCACCAAGGGAAGATACCTGAGCTGGTCCCCATACATTTGTATGCACAAGCTCTAATTTCTCCTTTTTGTTTTCCTTCCCATTCTTTAGAAAACTCACTCTCTTTTGTTTTCCATACACACAACTTTCACAGAAATCCATATGAACACATTTCAGACCTGGTAAAACTTTCTTTGAATGAAGTACTTTCATACCTTTCTCACTCATGTGCCCAAGTCTGTTGTGCCACAATTCTGTATTAGAATCTACAGTAGCTATTTGTTCTCCCTGCTCAACTGTAACAATTGTTCCTAAACATTCATTTTTCTCTAAAACAATCAAAGTAGAAGGAACAATATGACCTGTATAAAGATATAAGGTGCCTACTTTCACACCTTTTTCTACTACAAGGGAACCTTTTGAAACCTTCCAATTTTTATCATTAAAAGTAACTACACAACCCTCATCATCGAGTTGCCCTGCTGAAATTAAATTCCTACTTAGCCTTGGAACATGTATTACCTCATGTAGTAGCCAATGATTCCCATTTTGAAACTCAATCTTAATTTTTCCCTTTCCAATAATCTGGCAGGGTTCATTATCCCCCAAATAAATGAGCCCAAAATCCCCTTAGACATAATCAATGAAATAACCTCTATGAGGTGTAGCATGAAATGAAGCACCAAAATCTAAAACCCATGAATCATCAACACTTTTTTAAAGACAAAAGAAAAGCATCCTCTTCAGATTTATTACTTACCACATTTGCCTCCTTGTCTCCGTCTGATTTATCTCCTTCATTTTTCTTTCGATTCCAGCAATCTTTCTTTTTATGACCTGGTTTCCAATAGTACCAGTAGTCGTTCGGTCCTCTCGATTGATACCTCTTCCCCTTTGACTTTCCTCTTGATTCCCCATGATTTCTAAAGTTACTTCCTCTCTTAGTCATTCTACCCCTACTTTGTGCATTCAAAGCACTTCCTGATGTAGACCCACCTAAGGATTTCCTATGAGTTTCCTCACTCAAAACAACACTAATCACATGATCATATTTTAGGGTACTAGATCCAGGAATAGAATTACTCGTCACCATTACCAAGCCATTCCAACTTTCAGGTAAAGAACACAAAATCAAGAGAGCCTTAATTTCTTCATCAAAATTGATACCCACAGAAGATAACTGACTAGTAATAGTATTAAACTCATTTAAATAATCTACAATAGATCCACCTTCTACCATTTTCATATTAAATAAATGCTTCATGAGAAATACCTTGTTTGAAGCAGAGGGTTATTCATATAGTGTCACTAGGGTTTTCATCAACTCTTCTATTGTCTTCGCTTTTGTAATATTAAATGTCACTAATGGTGCTAGGCATAACTGAATGCTTCCAAGTGCCTTTCTATCCAAAAGATCCTATTCATCATTTGACATGGATCCCTAGTTCTTGGCTTTTCCTTCCGATGGCTTCCATAAATCCTTCTGATAAAGATAGTCTTCCATTTGCATCTTCCATAACTAGAAGTTCTACCCATTAAACCTATCAACGCTCAGCTTGCCCTTATCTACCATCGCTCTCACTCAACTGTGAGACTCCCACTTAACCGTGAGACTTTCTTGCGGAGGATAACAGAAAGACAACTAGGCTCTGATACCACTTCTTAGGATAAAACCATGGACAAAAATAAAAACTACATGCAAATATAACCAATAACAAAAAATAATAGATCAAACAGAAATGAACACAAGGCACCAAGATTTAAGTGGTTCACCCAATCCCTAGGCTATGTCCACCAAACTGCAAGTCCAATATTATTACAATCTAGTGATTACAACCTGATTACAATCTATAATCCCTTACAGCTCAATATTGCCACAAGAAGCAATTTTGCATCATAACATAATGAAAATACCTAACCCTAAACCCT
The DNA here is from genome assembly GCA_028749045.1 of Cupressus sempervirens. Classification (NCBI taxonomy): domain Eukaryota; kingdom Viridiplantae; phylum Streptophyta; class Pinopsida; order Cupressales; family Cupressaceae; genus Cupressus; species Cupressus sempervirens. Next base: position 718,009,208 of record CM053787.1, on the reverse strand, counting down.
TTTATACAAGTATTTTATGCCATTTTAGGGTTACAACATGTCAGCCATATGTCAACTACAACATCGGCCATAGACCAAAAAATATTTCAAGGCAATGCCCTGAACCGTAAAGAATTTATGAGGTATGTACAATACTTTCCTGATCAGTCACCACAATCTAACAGAATGCTCCTTCACTTGTACTCTTTTTGTCATCAATGTTTCCTACCTAATCTGCATCAGTAAACACTTTCAAATCTAGATTACCTCCAAATTTGTACCATAATCCATAATCTTCAGTGCCTTTCAAATATCTCATGATCCTTTTGATTGCCATAATGTGATTTTCTCTTAGTTTTGCTGAAAATCTTGCTACAATACCAATTGCAAGAGCAATATCTAGCCTTGTATGAAGTACATACTGCAGCTTTCCAATCATTGATCTATATAAGGTTTGATCTACCTCTTTTGATTCATCATCCTTGGTAAGCTTTAGTCCAGTGCACATAGGATTCCCAACTAGTTTACAATCTTACATACCAAAATTTTTGAGTATCTCCTTGATGTATTTAGATTGAGTGATGTAGATGCCATTCTTACTCTACTGAATTTGAAGACCAACAAAGAATTTGATCTCAAAAAACATTGACATCTCAAATTTCTTGTTCATTTGTTCTAAAAATTCTTTGCATAGATCATCATTTCCTGTAAACAAAGTATCATCCACAAATATTTCAGCCAAAACAATTTTGTTATCTGTCCTTCCTTGATATACAAACTATTGTTATCATTAGTTCTCTAAAAACCAATTTGAATAAGATTGTTATGCAATCTTTCATACCATGCTCTAGGGGCTTGTTTTAGACCATACAATGCTTTGTGTAATTTGCAGACCATGCCCTTCTTGTCTAGATCAACAAAACCTTCAGGTTGCTCAATGTAAACTTCTTCATCCAGAATACCATTGAGAAATGTAGATTTGACATCCATTTGATATACCTTAAATCCTTTGTATGCAGCATATGCAAGTAGGGTCCTGACACCTTCCAATCTTGCAACAAGAGAAAAAGTCTCTATTCCTTCTTCTTGAGAGTATCCTTTACATACCATTTTGGCTTTGTTTCTTGATACCTTACCATCTTCATTCAACTTATTTCTTAATACCCACTTAGTTCCAATCACATTCTTATCTTTAGGCCTAGGTACAAGAGTCCATATTTTTTTCTTCTCTATTTGCTCCATTTCTTCATTCATAGCCTCAATCCAACTCTCATTTTCTAATGCATCTTTGACATTTATAGGTTCAAAATTAGCAAGTAAACAAGTACCTTTTAGCTAACTTCTTCTCATGGTACCTTCAGATTTATCTCCAATAATTTGATCTGGTGCATGATGTCTCCTAGCATACTTGGCTAATACAAGTTCCTTGCCTTTTGATCGAATTGCATTGTCATCCTCTTGCACTTCAACTTCAAGTTCTGGTTGTTCTTCAGACTCGGTAGGCATTGGCTTGGTAGCATCTCAATGTGACTTGGGTTCCTACAACTCGTTTTGAACTTCTTGCAACTTAGTGACTGAAGACTTAGGAGTAGAAGATTCTTGATTGACAGATGTATCTAGCACTATATCAAGTTCAATAAAAACAAATCTCTTGTAATCTTTTGGTTCCTTTTTTCTTTCTTCTTTAGTCCTTTTTGCAAACTCATCAACTTTCACATGTGCACTTTCTTTGGCTTTGGGAGTAGACAAATTCAAACATCTATATGCTTTACTCTTGCAAAAATATTCTTTCATCACCCTTCACATCAAATTTACCTTTTCTAGATTCTTTCAAAATATAACATTTTCTTCCAAATACTTTTAGGTAACTTACATTGGGTTTATAGCCATACCATAATTCATAGGGGGTTTTCAATGAGTTCCTCTTCGGTTGTACTTAGTTCAAGGTATGAACTGTAGTGCTGATAGCTTCCTTCCAGTATTTGATAGCAATGTTCTTTTAAATCATTTAAGTTCTTGCACAGTCCATGATAGATCTGTTCCTCCTTTCAACTATTCTATTTTGCTCGAGAGTTTCAGGGGCTGATACTTATCTTTTGATTCCCCTTTCAATGCAAAAGTTATTGAAATCATGGGAGATGAATTCACCACCTCTGTCTGACCTCAAGCATTTCAGCCTTTTCCCTATTTCCTTCTCTACTCTGGCCAAATACCACTTGAACTTCTCAAATTCTTCTAATTTCTCTCTTAAATACATGCCAATCATCATTCTAGAGTAATCATCAACAAAAAGAATGAAGAAATTTTCTCTAGTATAGCTCTCAATTCCAATAGGTCCACACAAATCAATATGCAAAATTTCTAAAACTCCTTCAAACTGATAGTTCTTACTTTTAAAGCTAGTCTTTCCCATCTTACCAATATAACAATTCTTGCATTGACCAACCTCAGGTTTCTTTATACTACGAATGCCTCCTACTTTCCTGAATTTACTTATTTTCACCAAGTTATCAAAGTTCACATGACATAACCTTCTATGTCATAACCAAATTTCTTGAACTTGAGCAATAAAACATGAACATTCACCAAGTTCAAGATAGAACAAGTTACCTTTTGTTTGTATGCCAGATCTAATCAACTTTCCTTTGTCATCCAGCAGTCTTGCTTTTTCATGCATGAATTCCACCTTGAATCCAATATTGATTAGCTATGCCACACTCAATAGATTGTGTTTTAGTCCTTCAACCCAATATGCATTGTCACATACAAGCTCTTTGGTTAGTGAGATTCTTCCTCTTCCTTTTATGCAACAAGGTTCATTATTACCAAACCTCACACTACCACCATCACAATCTTCAAAATGTTCAAACTTTGTTTTATCACTAGTCATATGATGTGCACAACCACTATCTATGATCCATGTATCATTTTTACTCAGATGAGAGATAAGTGCCATTTTATCATCCTCATCATTATCAAATTCATCTTTCATAGCAATGTAAACAATTTCATCTTCACCATCATCAAAATCATTAGAATCCTTAGCCATGAAACATGTTTTCTTCAGTTTGTCCTTGAATGATTTGAAATCTTTATTGCCATTGCACTTGTGATCTTTCTTCTCATCCTTGTTTTGTTTGTTTGGGCACCTAGCAGAAATGTGTCCAATTTCCTCACATGAAAAATAGATTAAAGGAACTTTACCTTTGTATTTTCCTTTGCCTCTAGAATATTTCCTTGCTAGTAGAGCTTCAACCACCTCAAGATCATTGTTAAAACTCTATTCTGATTCTTCTTCACTTTTTAACTAAGAATCCTTTATCTTTTTTCCCTTCTCTTTGAGTGAAAGCTTTACTTCAAATGTTGATTCAATGTCCTTGGAAGCTAAAACATAGTTGTCATAGTCATCTAGCTCAAATGCAATTAATCTTCCTACTATGGTCTCTAAATTTATCTTATGATTTGCTTCACATCTTCTTTCTTGAATTGCAGAAACTCTAATTGCATAAATGGGAAGTAATGTTCTAAGAACTTTACTTACAACTATTTTCTCCTCAATATCTCCTCCAGAAGCCTTGATTGCACTGATGACTACTTTGACTCTTTCAACATATTTGGCAATGTTTTCATCCTCTCTCATCATCATCTAATCAAATTGTCCTCTTAGACATTTTTCTTTGGCTCTCTTCACATTATCATCACTTCCATAGATATCCTTTAGCTTATTCCACATTTCAAAGGTAGTTTTTTGGTCCTTGACATCATCAAATTCTTCATAGCTTAGGTCAGTTGTAATATCTATCATCATGGTGTTATGAGTCTTCTTCTCGGCAATGTCATTGATAGATAGTGTACTAGAAGGAGTTACATATGCTTCATCAAGATATTTCAATTTTGTATCTCCAATGGAAGCTAGATGGAGTCTCATGAGACCTTTCCATGTTAAAAAGTTATCCCTATTAAGCCTTGGAATTTCCCTCTTGTAAGACATCCTAGTCTTTAGCTTAGATCCTTGAAATCCTTCTTACAGGCACCAAAAGCTCTAATACCAATTGTTGGAAATATAGATAAAGTAACTGAGAGGGAGGGTGAATCAGTTACCACAAAAACAAATCCACAAATCCCTTAGATGTCTTAAATAACTAGTTACTACTATCACTCGGTAGCCACACAAAAAAATGTTGTAACTTAGTAGATGTATTATATGTTAACTTACTACTGATCTTTAAACATTCACAATTATTAACATGCATGCAAAAGGAAATTACATGAACACAAGAGACACCAGATTTAACATGGAAACCCAATATGGGAAAAACCACGAAGTAACTAGCTACCAATTTTCACTCTTCTAAAGTGAGAACTATTAAGAGCCAACCTTGTTAAAGGTTACAAAACACACTATTAGGTGTGACCTTTTTAGAGGATCTAATTGTATATGAGAAAATGTTAGTATGCTAATAGAAACCAAATTTAAATAAAGCTTCTACAAACTAAAAAAAATTCATAAACTTCAAGATAGACTAAGATGAGCTCTTAATTGAGAATATGAGCCATTAATGGGCTCTCTCAATAAGAAGCTCTCTTGTTGAGTAGCTTTGTCTAAATAGATATGATGTATGCTCAAGCTTTATGCTTCAAAAAGGGCTTCAATGGATGATTGTGGATTTTTGGTGTGGATAGATGGCTTTAGTATGGATTTGGCTCTCAAAATAGCATTATAACTTTACTTCATGGATTGTGTTATTTTGAAAAGGGGAAGGATCCAATTTATAGGCAAGAGGCTTGAGGGATTGAGGGCTAAGATGCAAGGATGGGAAAAAGCTTATGGAAGGCTCAGATTGCATGAGAGGAGAGCACATGGATTGTGCTTCCTTATAGCCAATCAAGGAGTGACACATGTCACATGGTGAGAGGATGGAGGAAAGGGCAAGGATGAGTCAACAAAGGAGGCTCAAGAGATAAAATCTTCATAAAGACCCTCATAATGACTTGTAAGAGCAATAAAAGGGCTTGTAAGAGTCATTTATGACCTAGTGGACTTCATAAAGTTTTATGGTTGAGATATTTTGAGGGTGATGAGAGAAAATTCGACTTGGACTTGATTAGAAATGTTTTAAGCTTGTTTAGGCTTGTGCAAATGATTAGAGGATGGATTAGGATGGTTTAGGATTAGCTTAAGGATAGGCAAGTGGATGGCATTTAATGAGGGTGGGTGAAGGAAGAGATATTTGTTAACTTTGGCTTGGGTTAGTAAGTTTTAACCCATGTTTAGGGAATGTGACAAGGTTAGGAGGGGATTAGGATTAGGTTTAAAGACATCTTCTAGAAGAGTCTAGATTTTGGATGAGGATAAAGACTTTCTAGAATAGTCTAGAATTTCCTAGGATGAGGATGAAGACTTTCTAGAAGAGTCTAGAATTTCTTAGGGTGAGGATAAATTAGATTTTTAGGAAATAAATAAAGTTTTATTTATTTCAAGGGTTTGGGTTGAGGAGATATTTATTAAAACTTTTTTAATAAACATGAGGATTAATATTTAATTTTAATTAAATATTTTGAGTTGGGGTTAGGGGTAGGAAATGATGAGATTAGCCTTTAATAGAAATTAAAGAAGGATTAGAAGATTTTGGAAGAGGTTATTGGTCATAAGGAAATTGGCCAACTTTTGGGAAAAAAATAAATTTTTTATTTATTTTAGGATTTTTGGTCAATTTATTAATTAAATAATTAATAAATAAGGAAATAATGTTTAAATAAGATTTAAACATTTTTGGGAGGGATTCCTTAATTAAATATTTTTAATTAAGATAAAAGGATTTAATGGCATAAAAATTAATTAATTAATTAATTAAATAATTAATTAATTAATAAATGATGATGTCATCGGGAATTTTTCAGAAAATAAAAATACTTTATTTTCTAAAGGATTTTTAGGTGTCTACATTTTGCCCCTCTTTGATGTGATGCCGCAAGTGGCATGACATCAAAGATAAGAAAATAAGATGCCCAAGGCTAGAGCAGAAGAGGAGAGAATGGACTATGAGATGCCCCCTCAAGAAGGCAGCGGGGAGAGAAAGCGAGGCTTGAGGGCTTCTTGAAAAATACAAGAATTTGGGATGAGCAAGGAGACTCAAATTGGCAAAGAGAAGGGGCTGAATTAGCTCAAACTCTCACTATGGGAGAATGATAAAGGAGAATCAGATGCACAAGAGGAAGCAAGCTTAAGACCTTAGGGAAGGTGGAGGATGAAGGAGCAGAGTGCTATAAAAAGGAATCCAGGATAGGGAGATGGATGAGGGGATTATAAAGCTGATGGAACAGGATTTCAAAGAGTTAGATTGGCGGAAGATGGGTTTCGGAGATCCCTAGGACTAGGATTGTGGATCTCGAAAGATGAGGCTTGGTGGGTTGATTTGGATTGGTGGATCCCTAAGACTAGGATTGTGGATCCCTAAAGCTAAAGGTGAGGAGTGATTCAAGGAGATACTGATGCATAAGCTGGGGTAGGAGAGATGGATGTTGGATATGGATGGGGGATAATGGAGATGAAGGAAAACCATTGAAGCTTTTTGAGCGGAGGGGATACTTCAAAGAGAAGTACCACCACGTAGTTGAGCACTAGATTTGCTATAGGACTGTTGGTTAATTGCCTAGGTTACCAAGAACATCAAGGCCTTTTCACCAACTGTCCAGAGGACTGACGAACTAACTCAAAACAAACACGCAAGGATTGCCCCAGTATCACACATGAATCCCAGAGGAAGCAGTGTGGAAACGACACTAGGTAACCCACAAGCAAAAAAGAAAACAAGCAAAAGACATGATCAAGACCTTACACTCTAATTGCCCCATTCGCAGCATACCATGATATGGAAGATCGTGGCAACCTTGAGGAGGGAACAAGGAGATTGCTTGGAAAAGATACTTCAAGACCCAAAAGGGAAGATCCCAAATCAAAAGAAAGTGAAAATCCAAAAGAGAGCCATTTGCCAACGAGATGGGTAGGACAAGGCACTAACGGACCAAGATCAGACATGAGGAAAGCTATATCCTGCAAAGACCTATTGGAGAGCACCGAAGCTGGTGGATTTGGATGAGTGATGCATCTGGCAAGCTGAACTAAGAAAGATAACACTTTGGTGACAGGAAATCTAGCTAAAGGATGCATTGGAATAGCTAACCAAGATGTGTGATGGGTGCAAGATGCTGATCAAGGACAAACTGACATGAACGATGGATAGATACAATGGTACTAAGCTAAAGAGAATGTACAAGCTGACAGACCAAGATATTTACAAGTGAGCTAATCAAGATATGGTACAAGCTTAACAGACCAAGATAGTTACAAGCAGGCAAAAGCTCAGGATGATAGGATAGCGGGATGGTTCGATGTTGTGTAAGATGCGAAAGCTAAGGGTGGGGTGATAGCAAAAGATATGGATTTGGCAGGATGCATCCAATGATGATGAGAGATTTTGTGACCAAGGATAGCTAGAGGAGCAGGATGAGATGGCTGGATAGGATGGTAGATAGCTAGGATTATGATGGATATAAAGAGATGACATTGGGTTTGCATGAGGATAGCCTAGAGCTAGATACCAATGACAAGGGAGGATGGAAAAGACAAGATCTCCAAGGAATATAGTGCCCCCAATCAGAAGATAACATGCGGAAGGAGGTCTTATGATGGATGTGATAGGATTGAAGCTAGGATGGAAAAAGCTGAAGGGGCTAGGGAGATGGATGATAGCTGAAATGATTCGCTGAAGCTGCATAATATTAGTGGATGGTGTGAGATGGAAGCTGGAGGATGGAGGATAGGTGGATAGATTGGAAGATGGAGTTGGATGTCAAGAGATTACCAAAAGCATGAGGGTGATAGGCTAAGCTGGGGATGGCGGGATTACGCATGACGCTTGTTTGCCAAGTTTTCATCATGGTACTTGTCCAAGGCACTTGAATTGCCAAGTTTTCACCAATGGACGCTTTATTTTTCTTTTCTTTTTTGACTTTTTGACTTTGGACTTAGCTGGAATGATTTTGGCTTTCTTCAGCTATTTTGGCTTTTTTTGGGGATTTTTCACTGGCTTTTGGAATGTTCAATTTTGTTGCTAGCTATTGGTACACCGAATGTGTGATTTATGCAATAGATCAGATTAGATGGGATTGATGGTAGGAGATGGAGGGATGAAAATGCTGGAAAGGAGCATGAGATGGGGATGCTTGCAAGAGCAACATTGGCACATGTTGGGACAGGTGTGAAAAGAGCATATGGGGGATATATGGTAGATGCGGGTGTGATGGAGGATTTGTGGAAGCGTGCTTGGGGATATAGGCACCCAAGATGGAGCTAGGAGATGGGGGACATGAGTCACTGGATGGGGGATTAGCAATGGTGGATGCCATTATGCATTGGGTTTCAACTTTTTTCTTTGGGATCCACATGGTTTTGGTTTTTCTTTTCATAGGCGTTTGCATTATTTTGCATTCTTTGATTGGATTTTTCCTTTTTGGAGTATGTCTTTTAGAATAGACATATGATTGCCTAGGATGTGGATTTTTAGCTTTATGCATTTTGAAGTTGGCATTTACATTTTTGTGGTAAGCTTTGGGAAGATGGTTAGGAGAAGCTTTGTGAGATGGAGAGGATATGGGAGAGTGTGTAGGGGGATGATGATGGATGATGTTCCCTGATATGTGCCTTTGTTGATCTTGCATAGGAATGGATGGAATAGGATTTTTATGATGGCTAATAGGAGGATGGAGGATGGTAGATTTTGGGACATAGGGACCCAAAATGGATTTAGCGGATGAAGGGGGGATATGGTAGGTTGTTTTGGGTTGCAAAGATGGTGGAGGGGGGATGACATAAGATTGATTGAAGGAGTGATGGGAGGCTGGCATGGTGGGCTTGGAGATAGGCTTGGTTTGGGGGTGTGGTGTACCAACACCTTTAGATGGTGAGCCTTTGGATACATATCCAAGACCATGAAATCCTAGATTTTTTTGTGTAATAATAGGCTCTCTGATTCCTTGCTCTTGTGGTCCTAAACCTTGACCTTGATAATGCCATCGATTGAGCATTTGAACAAGCTGAGGAAACTTTTTGCTTGTAGAAAATGGTAGAAGTGATTTATTAGGTGTATTGCAATGAGGAGATACTGTTCTTAATTCTTTTGCTGAGAGAGGGCCACCATGGATGAATGTAAGTGAACCAAGAGGGTAGATTATAGATGGTGGAATAGCTTGGATAGGTGGTAAGATGGAAGCATGGAGCGGGGGAGATGGAAGGATAGGATTTTGATGTAGCTGGTGGGATGACAAGATATCTTGTAGTGGAGGAGATATGGCTTGAGGTTTTGGAGATGGAGGAGATGGTGACTGCACTATGGATGGAAGACATGGTACAATGATATCTTCATTTATGCTTTGGGGGATGTCAACATGCTTTTGGGCAGGATCTTGATAGGATTGGTTTGGAGTGGATGGTGCGATAGGAGGTGAAGGGATGGATTCTTCAAAGGCAGCGGATGGATATATGGGAGATTCAGTAGTGGAGATGGGTGAGTAGAAGATGGATGCATAAGGGTCATTATAAGAGATTTGGAAAATGCTTGGAGGCGATGTGGATAGGATTTGGAGGGATTTGATAGGTGGTGGGATTTTGATGCTTGCAGGAAGTGGAAGGATTTTAAGCAATTTGATGGATGGTATGGGGATGATAGCTATGGGAGATGGAGGTGATATTATAGATGGGGAAGCTTCATCACTGACTACTTCACATGGTTGGATTAGATGACATGGCTTATCAACTGTTGGAGGCGACTTTTCTTGTATTTCCTCTAGGAGATTCCTTGGAGACTCATGTGTCGAAGGTGGAGGTGGATTGACAGGAATAGCTAGTGTGATGGGGGTGGAAGATTGGAAGCTTGGTTGATGGGGTGATGGAGGGGAAGTTGGAATATCATATGGCATGACTAGATAGTTTGGAATAACTCTTGGATTTTGGGGGATGCTTGGGAGAATGTTTCTAAGGCTTTCAATATACGCGTCATAGTCAACAAGATTTTCATCATCATTGGAATAGGAGGTGGCGGGAGCAAGGACAATGCGACTAAACACATCATGATAGGATTGGTACTTCATGCTTTGATGATGAGTTTGATGGGGATGGGGTCTTGCGTATGGATGAACACGGAAGCTCATGGTTGGATTTGGGTTAAGCACAGATTTTGGATTGGCTGATGAAAGATTTCCTAGGGAGAGTCAAAGATGTATGACAGACCTAAGGAAGATTAGCTGGAGATTTTTGGCTTTCTTGTGGGTGGAAGACTTCAAGGGCATGTTGTCAAAAGGTGAGAGTTTTGCTTTCCTATGTGCTAGATTTGGTGGTGGCTGTGTCAACTTGAGGATAGACTAATGATCCTATGGGCATAACATGAGATTGACCACTTGTGGATCCCAACCTTTAGCTTAGGGTGATGAGGGATGCAAGTGAAAAAGCTAGATTACCCTAGACAATGCTCTGTCAGAGGGATAACCTTGGTGAGATTGGTTGATTGGTAGGATAGATTGATTGGATAGCAAATTTTGACAAAGTGACAACAACTCTTTAAAGGCTTGGGTGATTTTGGATTAGGTTGCTAGCTGGCTAGGGGGATGATTTGGATGGACTTTGGATTTGGGATTGTTCTAAAGCAAGGAACTAGATAGATTTGGTTGCAGCGGGGGAGCTTGGATGATTTTTTGATGAGGCAATGACTACGTTAAGTATGCCTTGAGCTGGGAGATTTTTGCTTTTTTGGGATTTTGACCAAAGTTGGCAAACATTCATTCAAAAGCTATGAACAAACAAGAAAATTTTTTTTTGGAGCAAGCACGTCAAACACACCAACATCCTAGGAAGCTTTCTACAAGGATGAAATTTGTTATAGCTAGGGAGTCCTCGATATACGCAAGGTACGTGAGGCCCAAATCCATAGATGAAACCAAAAAGATGTCACACAGCTGAGAGGAGCGGTAACCCACTTCTCCTCTTTCACTTCTCAAGGGTATAAAGTTCCTTGAGGCTTAGCCTGAGTGACAAAATTTTGATTCCAAGAGAGGTGTCTTTGGATTCACCTCCCGATCTTTATACTCCGCCGGAACGCTGGAGTTGAGGTCGTCCCAAGGGGTGATGAAATCCCCAAGCAGGCCTCCTAAAAAGCTAAGACAAGATTTTGGATCCTAATCTTATGCACCCAAGATGGCCTCGAAAGACGACAAGGGGAGAGAAGACTTGGATGATCTTGGGCTAAAAAGCATGCTTGTTCTTTTACCAACTGACGCTTAAGTTTTCTGATCTAGACTTTGCAAGCACTCATGTTTAAGATACAATGTTTATTCCAACTTTGAAGCGTCGACAAAAATAAAATTGATCGAAGAATGCGAACAAGAAGAAGATTTAGGGTCAACAAGAAGGTAAACCCGTGCGCCCGGAGGCCCTCCACGTCAAGTATCGATTGATTTTTCTTTAAGGCATTCAAGATTGAGTGTGAGTTTATTTTAAGCCCAAAACAAAGGTGTGTGAGATTCGATTTCAAGTGCGCACTTGGAGGCCCTCCACGTCAAGATTTGTCCAATTTTTATGCCCAAATAAAGTGTGAGCTAGATTAAGGTGCATTCAAGAAAAATTTGATTTTGATCCATGGCATTCAAGAGTGATTTTAGCAACATGCATTCAAAGACAAGTGATTAAACATTCAAGTTTTTTCCTTTGAGCATTCAAGATTGAGATTTTGTGTGTTGTTTTAAGAACTTTGAAGTACTTTGTTTTAACCTTAGATCATTCAAGATTGTTTTGGACTCAAAAGTGAAAATGACTCTTTGGACTTTGCTTTTCATTCAAGATTTTGTGTGCTAGTTTGCATGTTTTAAGCCCAAAAATGATATTCCTAGATTGTTTTGATGCATGAAAAACCTAAGAAACATTGAAGATTTTGCAATAAGACATTTGTTTGGAACAAATAACAAAGCTTTTAGGACAATTTTTGGCAACCATTTAGGACTCTTAGTTTTCATGAGATTTTTAAAAGAACTTTAGTTTGCACTTAGTGTTGATTTTGAACCTTTTGGAATGGAAACTTGAAGTTCTTTTTAAATTCCCAAAAATGAAGTGTTCCTAATTTTGCATGAATGCATCTAAAACCTTGATGTTGCAAGGATGCAAATGATTAGATTGGTTTAGTTTCACTTGTTAAAAGATTTTTTCTTTCTTGCAAATTTTTAATTTTTCAATGGATTTAAGTATGATTTGGGGGTTCATTTTAAGCACTAAAAAGAAGTGTGTATGATTTTGCTTCCTTAACAAAAAAAATGGCCAAGATCTCCCACAAGAAGAAGAAGAAGAAGTAGATGGAATAAGAAGAATATAGACAAGAAGAGGAAGAATAATCCCAAGTGCTTTCTCCACCTATAAGCTTGAAAAATCTGCAAACACTATGAGATTGACTATGAGTTCCTTTGTCTTCTTCATGCTCATGTAGACCTACAAAACCAATTTATACAATCCTACCAATCACAAAAACAAGAAAAATTAGCCAAAATCAGCAAATGACATACAAAACTTGACTAAAAAAGCTAATGAAGATGACCCATGCGGGGTCCCACCGGGCGTGCCAAAATGTATATGAGAAAATGTTAGTATGCTAATAGAAACCAAATTTAAATAAAGCTTCTACAAACTAAAAAAAATTCATAAACTTCAAGATAGACTAAGATGAGCTCTTAATTGAGAATATGAGCCATTAATGGGCTCTCTCAATAAGAAGCTCTCTTGTTGAGTAGCTTTGTCTAAATAGATATGATGTATGCTCAAGCTTTATGCTTCAAAAAGGGCTTCAATGGATGATTGTGGATTTTTGGTGTGGATAGATGGCTTTAGTATGGATTTGGCTCTCAAAATAGCATTATAACTTTACTTCATGGATTGTGTTATTTTGAAAAGGGGAAGGATCCAATTTATAGGCAAGAGGCTTGAGGGATTGAGGGCTAAGATGCAAGGATGGGAAAAAGCTTATGGAAGGCTCAGATTGCATGAGAGGAGAGCACATGGATTGTGCTTCCTTATAGCCAATCAAGGAGTGACACATGTCACATGGTGAGAGGATGGAGGAAAGGGCAAGGATGAGTCAACAAAGGAGGCTCAAGAGATAAAATCTTCATAAAGACCCTCATAATGACTTGTAAGAGCAATAAAAGGGCTTGTAAGAGTCATTTATGACCTAGTGGACTTCATAAAGTTTTATGGTTGAGATATTTTGAGGGTGATGAGAGCAAATTCGACTTGGACTTGATTAGAAATGTTTTAAGCTTGTTTAGGCTTGTGCAAATGATTAGAGGATGGATTAGGATGGTTTAGGATTAGCTTAAGGATAGGCAAGTGGATGGCATTTAATGAGGGTGGGTGAAGGAAGAGATATTTGTTAACTTTGGCTTGGGTTAGTAAGTTTTAACCCATGTTTAGGGAATGTGACAAGGTTAGGAGGGGATTAGGATTAGGTTTAAAGACATCTTCTAGAAGAGTCTAGATTTTGGATGAGGATAAAGACTTTCTAGAATAGTCTAGAATTTCCTAGGATGAGGATGAAGACTTTCTAGAAGAGTCTAGAATTTCTTAGGGTGAGGATAAATTAGATTTTTAGGAAATAAATAAAGTTTTATTTATTTCAAGGGTTTAGGTTGAGGAGATATTTATTAAAACTTTTTTAATAAACATGAGGATTAATATTTAATTTTAATTAAATATTTTGAGTTGGGGTTAGGGGTAGGAAATGATGAGATTAGCCTTTAATAGAAATTAAAGAAGGATTAGAAGATTTTGGAAGAGGTTATTGGTCATAAGAAAATTGGCCAACTTTTGGGAAAAAAATAAATTTTTTATTTATTTTAGGATTTTTGGTCAATTTATTAATTAAATAATTAATAAATAAGGAAATAATGTTTAAATAAGATTTAAACATTTTTGGGAGGGATTCCTTAATTAAATATTTTTAATTAAGATAAAAGGATTTAATGGCATAAAAATTAATTAATTAATTAATTAAATAATTAATTAATTAATAAATGATGATGTCATCGGGAATTTTTCAGAAAATAAAAATACTTTATTTTCTAAAGGATTTTTAGGTGTCTACACTAATCACCCTACTAGGAGTGGCCTTGCTAGAGGACTTTAGAACAATTCAATAGAACTGTCCACCTTGTTAGAGGATTTATAAAATGGCTATTAGACCAACTCTATTAGGAGATTTAGAAATCACTACTACAATTGTGAGAAAGTAACAATGAGTTGACTTGAATGAGATGCAACTAAACTTTACTGATATAGATCTCTATTCTACTTCACTAGATCCTCTTAAATCAAATACACCTTTGTTGTTCCTCAAGGATATCTGATCCTTCTTCAAAATTCGCTCATACATGCCTCTTCAAATAATCAACTCACTTGCATACTTGCTCATTGCATTTTAGATTTCAAAACTTGACCTTTTATTTATACCTTACAAATTGTCAAGTCAGCTCATTTATGAGTTACAATTATCAATAATCATTACATCAGTCAGCTACAACTATTACATGAAATAATTAAAATTTATTTCCTAAAATAATGAAATCCTTCATTGGCTGACCCTGCTTGATAAACACTACTCCAAAAAGGATTTCTAGTGTGTTAACCAAGTGAAGCTCAGTAAACACTACAAACTATACAAAATCCTTTAGAGACTGGGTGAACTCGATAAACATTGACTTTCCTTCGCTGACCTTGTGAGCTTAGTAGAAATTGACTTCTACCACAGAAACCTTTGATGCCCGAGTTAGCTTGGTAGAAACTATTTCCATAGTGTAACTTTCAAGAATGCTCAATAGACTCTATAATTCACTTTGCTAACCAACTGAGCTCAGTAGACTCTGTCTGATAACTAATATGACATTTGTGTAACATCAAAGACAACACACAATTGAACAATTGTATCCAACACAAACCATGTGCCTATCACAATGACACATCCTGGGTACTCAACACCCTCACCATCAATGACTTTAGCTATAAGTTTCTTTTTGGCCTCAATACATCAACATAGAAAGTAATTGGTTCCTTCTTCATTATTCTCATCTTCAATAACTACATATACATGACTTGCATTATATAAAATTATAAGTTAATTGCAAAATTGAAATGGAGATTTAACTATTTAATAATAGTAAAACTTATTTTAACCAAGTATTAAATTGATAAAGTACATGGCTTAACTAAGTTAGATACATGGTCAAAATCTATTGATACTTCAACCTAGTTAAACTATAGTGTTGTAGGGAGTCGATATGAACCAATTAGATGTAAACATCTACAAGACCATTGCTCAACCCACTCTTTTGATTCACATTCATCGAATAAATGATGCATACACAAAAAGGAAAACATGCATGTTTTTTAGATTTAATAGTCAGTGACATTGCATTTGAACTTCTAAATGAATGAATCTCACTTGATCATTTAAGTGTACAATAATATTGCAAATTTTTAATGTTAGGTTCACATATCAACCAAAAACATTTAGAAACGATAGACTTGCCTATGTTACCTGGTCCCATCATAGAGTTACAAAATTGCACAATTATTTCAACATTTTCTAATGTTGCACCACCTTTGTACTTTAATTCCTCTCTACTAAAAGCTCTTTTCACACGTGCTTCAGCATCATCATGCTCTCCCTTTCCATGTCCCGCCTTAGTGAAATTCCAAAAATGTTGCACTCCACTTGTCACATGCACCATCCTCAACCAATAGAACATCCTTGCATTCTTGAATTTCGTGGTGCAATTTTCTAACCATATTATGTATTGATTATATATTACATCTATTTCCCCCAAATTTTTCATAGAAAACTCTAAAACATCCTTCCACAAACTATGATGAATAAGTTTGATCATTACTGATATAAAAGTGATACTCTCTTAAAACATTTATGTCCTCATCTATGCTATCATGTGCATGAATAAATGTTGTGTAAAAAAATTGACAATTGTATAGAGTTATAATGTTGGACTTCATTTTGATGTTTTAAGTATATAGTTTTCAGCAAAGTAAACAACTGACACAATCGTACCCAAGGGAAAAGTGTCCTTATACACTTTGAATGGCTCATCTAATCATCTAGCTCTATGTGTATGGCATATGTACTCATAAACTATATTCTATTTTTCAAAAGTCATAAAATCAACAATGCATACATCATTTTTAACTAATTCACACCTCTTAAATTTTTTTTCCATCTTTAACACCATATGTAACTAACTTTTACTTTCCAAGAGAAACAAGTCTCATACCAATTTCATGTGTGCTATCTAGATGTAGGCATTTATAAAAGGATTTCTAACCACCACATTGACGGAAAAAACCTTTCAAACATATGGTCTTATAATAAATGCACCCATCATCTTGTTCACATAGTACAATTGCAATTAATTCTCATTGACTTAGAAGGTACTTGTAGACCACATTCTTGTAATATATTGTTAGTATGAAAAGTACAACATATATAACAATCAATATCATAATGCATAGAAAACTCAACATGAACTCTACAACATGGAGTGCTTATATCATTTATCTTAACATCGAATGTTTGGACATCTCAAAAAACTTTCTAATTTTAATTTCAAAAAATCTTTGAAAATATATTTCATAAAATTGTGTTTGAGTCATATCAAAGTAATTTTGTGCATGTGTCATTGGTTTTTTTTTCAATTCATCACTTGACAATGTCTTTTTTGTTTGGTGAAGCCCTTGTATTGCTATGCCAAAAGTTTTCAATTAATGTTCTTAGTGTGTCAATAATAACTTTATCCTTACATGGGGTCTACCTTAGAATGACAAATAAGAAGTATTGTTAGAATCCTCAATTTTATCTCACCTGCCTAAGGCTTTGACTAACATTGTTCTACTTATCCTTAATGATTGACTTGTTCTTCTTATTATACAAGATTTTTCCATTTCCTTTCTTACTATGGTTGATGTGAGCACACATCAACTAATATCAACATCTTTACTATGTGATTTTTAACCAATGGATTGGTATATATCAAAGAGATTCCTAGAAATGCTTCTTTCACTACTGTTTTTAGATGTTTTTAACCCCAAAATTCTCATTGTCTCTCTAAATTTCAAATTTTTAAGCATTTTAACAAGAATTTGGCATTTACCACTTTGATTTAATTTTTCAAAATAGTTATTTCAAATCTTTATAAAAATTCTTCTATAATTTATTTATGACATTTTATCATGCACTGGTTTTGAAATATTTTAATCAATGTCAATTAGAAACTTTGCTTTTCTACACATTATTCTAGGAGATGTTGTTGTTGGTGCATGCTCTACATTTTCATTACTTGTATTATGTGCATTCATCATGTCAACTTGAGATGTCTCATTAGGTGCATTAGGTGGCGTGGGTGTATTTTTCATAATTATTTCAACTAAGGTATGTTGAACATTTTTGTTTGTCGAATTATGTGCATTTGTGACATCAATATCAATAGGTGCATGCTCATGCTTTTCATTTCAAATATTGGGTGCATTGATTATGTCAATTTGAATTGGTATATCTTCATCACTTACATTGGAGGCATTTGATAATTTATCTTTACATAATCTCCTTATACACTCCCTTGTTTGTGCCTTTGTTGTCTCTCATTTTTCAATCATTCCTCTCTTGTTCTTTCCTATGGTTGTAGGTCCAAATTTTCCTACAAACAATAACATGAAAAAAAAACACAATCAAATAAAAAATTAAAAATATTTTCATCCTTATTTTATGTTGAATTACAAGATACTAACATAAAATAACATGTGGACAGAAGAAAATAGATCAAATTTATCATTTCTAAGGAAAAAAGAGTAAATACTTTCATACTTGGCGCAGTGAGACATGTGAAACAAAAATAGAATCTCATGGGCCACAATGAAAAATTATAATGGACATTGACATGTTTTCATAAATTTACACCTTTTTAGTAACCCGGTCAGGTTATTAATAATCCAATCGGGCTATTAAGTCATGACTACAATAGCCATAAGATCTAATAACCTAATCGCATTTTACAAAACCCAACCAGGTTATGTAGAACTATAATATAAAGAGAGATGGGGGGTTAGTGAAAGGTAGAGAGAGAGAGAGAGAGAGAGAGAGAGAGAGAGAGAGAGAGAGAGAGAGGGAGAGAGAGAGAGAGAGATGGGTTAGGGGTTTGAGAGGAGAGATATTGAGAGAGGTAGTTTAGGGGTTAGAGATAGATTAGGTTTTAGGCATTTGGTGTGTGTGTGTGTGTGTGTGTGCGTGTGTGAGAGAGAGGGAGAGAGAGAGAGAGAGAGAGATGGTGAGAGAGGGAGAGAGGTGGGTTAGAGGTTTGAGAGTGGGGAGAGAGAGGTTAGCTCGGTTAGTGGGAAAGGGAGGCTAGGAGTTAGAGAGATAGGGCTAGGAGTAAGATAGAGAGGGGTGGGTGGGAGAGAGAGAGAGGGGGGGTCTAGGGATTAGGGGTCAGTGTGAGAGAGGGGAGTTTAGGGGTTAGATAGAGATAGATAGATGGCTTAGGGGTTTGAGAGAAGGGGATTTAGATAGAGAGATAAAGGCATGTTAGGGGTTTGAGAGAAGGGGATTTAGATAGAGAGATAAAGGCATGTTAGGGGTTTGAGACAAGGGGGAAGGAGAGGTTAGGGGTTAGTGAGAGAGGTAGGTTAGGGGTTTGAGAGATAGAGAGGTAGGTTAGGGGTTTGAGAGAGAGAGAAAATGGTTAGGGATTAGTGAGAAGAGGTTTAGAGTTAGAGATGTGGGGTTAGGAGTTAGATAGAAAGAGATGTAGGCTAGGGGTATGAGAGGGAGGGAAAGAGGTAGGTGTCATGTCCCCTTTTCAAATAATTAAAAAATAATAATATTTTCTAAGGCAGGCAGACCCAAAAAGGTGAAGTTTCGGAAAAAGGGGATAATCTTTGGAAGCGAATGGACTAATAAATAAAAATTATTATTAAAATATGTTTTATTAAACCCTCTTGGACGTGATTTAGGGTTATTCCCTCTTTTAAGGGGTTTGGAGGCATTATGGGCTCATTCCAGAACTTGATTTTCCTCATTTCTTTGTTATTCTTCAGAGGCTGCCAAACCTGTGGAGAAGGAGACCCAAGAACGGGAGTTTGCAGGTTTCTAGGGAGACCCAAGAATGGGAGTTTGTAGGTTTCTAGGAAGGCTAAGGATGAGAGTTTGAAGCCATTCCATGTGCATGCTCATGCAGAGTTTGCCTTTGTGCTGAACAGTGCAGATTTTTGACTTTTCGGGTGTATTTTTTGTAAGAGTTTGGTGTTTCCGGTTGAGTATTTCATATCAGTTCAGGTTGTTTCTGTATATCAGACTTTTAAATGTTAAAATAGAGCTGAAAATATGTATTTGGATATGATTATACTTCTATGATAGATTATTAAGTTTCTGTGGTGATTCCGGGCTATTTTGTGCTATTTTTGGGAGCCCAATGAGCATTGTTTTTGTCCTCCGTTTGGGAGCTATTGTGTGCATGTTATACAGATCTGGAAATGCCATTTTATAGGTTGTTATGCTGCTCAATTTTCTGTAAAAATTTCCACTTTCAAATTTATTAATAATAGGTGAAACTATGAAGCTTTTGGCACTATTTCTGGCATACCCGATTTGGGGTTTATTGAGAAATTGGTGGATCTTTGAAATATTGGTTGTTTGATTTTGAAAATCTGATTTGAGGATTGAAATATCATATAAAATCAGAAAAGGGACATTTCAGTGGTATCAGAGCCATGATCTTGCCAGCCTGAGGGTTTGTAGAAGCTTGCATGTCAGTTTTGACAACTACCCAGATCTTGCATGTCAGTTTTGACAACTACCCAGATCTTGCATGTCAGTTTCGACAACTACCCAGATCTTGCATGTTAGTTTTGACAACTACCCAGATCTTGCATGTCAGTTTTGACAACTACCCAAATCTTGCATGTCATAATTTATGGTTGTATGTTGCTTCTAATCAGTTGCATGTCAAAATTTATGGTTGCATGCAACTAAGTGAAAGAGAAAAAAGATATTTGCAGCGAGAAAAGAATAAAGAAATTTTGATCAAACCTCCAGTTGAAAGTAAAAGTACAAAATCCAAGGAAGGGAAAAGTATGGCTGATCCAGATGAGATGGCAAAAAAATTCTTCCAAGACATCCAAAATACTCAGAAGCAAACAGTGGATAGTTTGGCAGAAACTAGAGAGGCTTTGTGAATATTGATAGAAAAACTACAAGGAGTTGCATCTATTAATGAGAAAGGGAGCACTTTAGAGGAGCCAAGAAATCTGAAATCCACACCATCTAAATCAACCAAAACTATTTTTTTGCCTGCAAATGAGCCACCAGTACCAAATCCAGCCATTAATCCTATGGAAGAGGTTACAGGTAACTTGATTACATTAAGAGCTACTTACAATGGCTTAGATGATGACTTTTGTAGTTCGATTCCTTTTAGAGAATATGTGGATATGGTGAACACTTTGATGCCCAAGAAAGAGTACAGAAGGGAGCATGACATAAGTGGAAGAGAGCTCAAAAATAAAATAAGCAAGTTTATAGCACCTACTTTTGATGGAACAAATAAAATTTCAGCTAGAGCATGGCTACAAAAATTACAAACCTTCTTCACACTTAACCCCATGAAGGAGAGTGGTGCTGTTCAAATTGCAAGTCTACACTTGGAAGATGTAGCCTATGATTGGTGGTACCATGGAATGACTACTCAAGGTCATGATCAGGTAACTACATTTGATGATTTTAGTCAAAGAGTGATAGATAGATTTGACCTCAAGGATGATGATTATGAGGATGTTGTTGTGCATGATGGTGAGATACCTAGTGGAGATGAGCAAACATTGCGCATTCATGACTTTTCTGAGAGAGAGTACTAGGCACAGTTATATGCTTTGTCACATGAGGTTGAGGCTAGTAGTACTTCACATGATTTATCCCGCTAGCTAAAGGTGAGTAAAGATAGTATTGTGACTACATTATCTCATCATGACAGGTATGTGGAGTTAGTTGGTATTGGTCATATTACTCAAGTGAGGATTTTGCTTGAGCTACCAGCTGATTCTAGTTTACAGATATGGACTCGAGATTGTTATATTGGCATTTGGAATTCAGTTGACTGTAAATCTTTAACACTTTGTGGTAGCAGTGATTGTTTGGGTGCAATCATGGATTTGATTAGCAGATTGCACGGTGTTGTCTTTTCTTGTGCCAGGAGCTTATCCGATGTTGGTATTAGTTTTTATACACCGGTGTTGGGCTTTGTTCATATATCCAGTCGACCATACTTTCTGGAATGTGTTGATGATCTTTCATATTTGGTAGTGTGTACAGATGAGTTCCAGGATCATATTGGCATTGATGACATCTAGGAGGATACAGTGGGCAGTTTTGAAGACTTAGTTTCCTTGGGTACAGAGGAGTTGGTCAGTAGTGCTATAGTTTTTGATACTCTATATGTTGATATGAGCTTTAGAGTTGATTCACAGGATATGGATGGTAATACTCTAGAGACTAGTAACTTTGAGGATACTCCTTTAAACAGTGCATCAGAGGAGGTTTGTAGGAGACAGTCAAGCCAGTGCCATCATGTGTCTAATCAGTTGAGAGTTAGTGACTGAGACATTGCTATCACTTGCCAGCATTTTGATGCTGCTTGTCAGTTGTTATCAGTTTATGGATGGGGTTCTCTTACTAGTGATGAGCAGGGAGGCAGTTATCTTTCCTTGATAGAGTTCCACTCTTTATGGGAGGCTATCCAAATTTTGAGACAGGATTATATGCAGTTGGTAGCTGATAGAGATTATCTTATGGAGTGGGGAAGTATAGCATACGATGCATTGTTGGCCAAGGAAGATGAGGTGAGTGAGCTTACTCAGCAGCTTGAGGTGACTTTTGAGATTCTTGAGAGTACACAGTTGGCTTTCAAGGAGTCACAATTTCATTTGGCTAAAGTGACCATGGAGTTAGAGCAACTACAGTCTTTACCAGATTTTGTATAGTCACAAGCGATGGTGTCTGATGATCCAAGGATGTCCATGGTCGAGATTGTCAAAGATAGTGGAGATGGGGATGCATCCATCCTTGATACTAACATTGGCATATCAAGTTCATCCCCACTAGAGTTAGGTTTAGTTGAGTTGGGTGCTGCAGCAGATTGTTGTGGTATGCTTGACATGGTGGTGACCTTTAGTACTAATGGCACGAAGACTAGAGATGTTGTATCAAAGACCATGTGTGATGTTGGTGAGCTGACAGTTGGCATGGTTCTTACTAGTAATACTACTCCCTTGGTGATGTCTTCAGAGGTAGTAGTCAGTTCCAACTTGGTTAGTGATCGATTGCAGTTAGTTACATCTAGATTGCAGTCTGAGCCACTGACTAAGATTGGTGCATTCTATCGGCATTACACTATGAGGTATGCTCATCAATCTACCTTTGATGACCATGTTGATGAGATGATGATACAGAGATGTACTTTGGTTCCTAGTGCTTATCATCAGTTATGGGACAGTTTGATGCCTCAAGATGAGAGTTGTGATGGGCATGACATGGTGATAGGTTCTGCAGTTGACAGCTTGATAATATGTGACTTAGAGGAGGAGTTTGGGAGTGATGCTTCAGTGGGTGTTGTTATTGATTCTACTTCTTTGGCTATGACATCTCCTGACTTAGCTAGCGATCAGTCACAGTGTGTTGTATCACTTGTTCATGGTGAGCTGTTGACTGAGGTTGGTTTTTTTAATCAACATTATATTGCAGGGTATGTACATCAGTTAGCATTTGATCCTTGTGTTGAGGAGTTGATGGCAGGAAAATTTGGTTTGGGTTCCATTTCTTGCTATTTATCTTGTGATGGCTTTTCACCATCAGGGGTGCATGGGAGTTATGGTTATGAGACAGTGGTTGATGATCTACAGAGTTGTGTTGACTGTAGGAGTTGTACAGTGTGTGGATTCTCCATACTTGGTATAGTTTCATTTGAGAGCATTAACCATTGTTGTAGAGTTGGATTGTACATTCCGTATAGGCCAGTGGGATGCGTTGATGGTATTTATTGTGTTGGAAGTTTGATTTGTCCACTTTACTTGGGTTTTGATGTTCTAAGAGTTTGTGTCTCGTGGGTTTCTAATTGTGGTAGTGGTGATTTTGGAGTTTGGTTGAGCTGTAATTGTCAATTTGATTATGGATTCCTCTTGGTCATATTGCAGAGGGTATTGCAGGAGCCTATGTTATTTGGCAATAGTATAGTTCATGACTACATTTGAGATCCAGGTGAATTGATTGGTTTATTATTTAGCCATTGCTTGAGGACAAGCAATATTTGGGAGGGGAGGACTTGTCATGTCCCCTTTTCAAATAATTAAAAAATAATAATATTTTCTAAGGCAGGCAGGCCCAAAAAGGTGAAGTTTCGGAAAAAGGGGATAATCTTTGGAAGCGAATGGACTAATAAATAAAAATTATTATTAAAATATGTTTTATTAACCCCTGTTGGATGTGAGTTAGGGTTATGCCCTATTTTAAGGGGTTTGGAGGCATTCTGGGCTCATTCCAGAACTTGATTTTCCTCATTTCTTTGTTATTCTTTAGAGGCTGCCAAACCTGTGGAGAAGGAGACCCAAGAACGAGAGTTTGTAGGTTTCCAGGGAGAACCAAGAACGGGAGTTTGCAGGTTTCCAGGAAGGTTAAGGATGGGATTTTGAAGCCATTCCATGTGCATGCTCATGCAGAGTTTTCCTTTATGCTGAACAGTGCAGATTTGTGAGTTTTCGGGTGTATTTTTTGTAAGAGTTTGGTGTTTCCGGTTGAGTATTTCATATCAGTTCGGGTTGCTGCTGTATATCAGACTTTTAAATGTTAAAATAGAGCTGAAAATATGTATTTGGATATGATTATACTTCTGTGATAGATTATTAAGTTTCTGTGGTGATTCCGGGCTATTTTGTGCTATTTTTCGGGAGCCCGATGAGCATTATTTTTGTCCTCCGTTTGGGAGCTATTGTGTGCATGTTATACAAATCTGGAAATGTCATTTTATAGGCTGTTATGCTGCTCAAATTTTTGTAAAAATGTCCACTTTCAGATTTATTAATAATAGGTGAAGTTGTGAAGCTTTTGGCACTATTTCTGGCATACCCGATTTGGGGTTTATTGAAAAATTGGTGGATCTTTGAAGTATTGGTTGTTTGATTTTGAAAATCTGATTTGAGGCTTGAAATATCATATAAAATCAGAAAAGGGACATTTCAGTAGGTTGTGAATATATGCAATTGTATATACAAAAATAGAATAAAAATATTTAATTATATAAGAATTTAGTTGCATACTTATAAATATAAAGTTATATATAATTATATATATATATATATATATATATATATATATATATAAATTTAGTTTAATATAATTATAAATATATATAATATTTAAATATAGTTGAATTTCTATATATATTTATAAATATAGAATTTTAAATATTTAGTCTATTTATGATAGACATAACCCAATCGGGTTATTGCCATCATAGTAAGAGGGTTATGTGAATGCAACATATTTTCCATTCACTCATTAATAACCTGATCGGGTTTTGTCTCATAAAAATTCATCGAGTTATATCTCATAAAAATCTGATCAGGTTCTTTAACCATTGCAATGCATTTTGGGCTCCAATAACCCAATTAGGTTATGGCTCAAAATTAGCCTTGGGATCTCATTTTCCCTCAAATTTCAATTCTTTAGACATTTTTCATCTTCACCTTTATCAAGTTTCGAAGTGATAAAGTGGGTATCTTTGAAATCACCACCATAATCTGACACATCTTCATATATATATATATATATATATATCGACAACATTAACATTGTAAATGTTAATTAGTTTTACCACTATCTTCACAAACCTCACAGACATATGCCTAACATTTTTTAATAATAGTTAATATACTTAACCAAATGCAAAATAAATTATATATTATTGTTCTACACTTCATTCTATACACTTAAAAAGATATTATTTTTCAATTTATTTTGATGCAAGTTATGCCTTGCACATGAACAAGTACCAAAATTTTTGTATGAAGTCACTTCAATAATTCATAAAAATAAAATACTCATAAAAAAACTACACAAAAATATACAAATTCCAAATATCACTCTTAACTATCATCGTACCAAAAGGATTTGTAAAATACAATATATAACTAGGTGGTTTTAGTTGCACATGAAAACAACTATGTTATGTTTTCTAAAATAATTAGGAACTATTTTTTGTGTGCATAGGGTTTGACCCAACTAATTTTGTCTATTTTATAAAAACTCTTGTAGTTTAGAAAGTAGATTCAGAGTAATTCAATTTGCATGTTTTATGCATCTTGTCATTTTGAGTGGATGACCCTCAAACATCTCATCCAAGTTTAGGTTTAACTAATTTCAAAAAAAATGTGTCCACTTATACCCCCTTTTTGTACACCATCTTGCTGCACTTACCCAGTATCTAACTTAGTTTTTCATGTTTTAATATGCTTAAGTTCAACTTTATTCTATTTTGGGTATATCAGTTTACAAGTCCTAGATTTTATCATGGTTGGGTATAACATTTATCAAGGTGGTATCATAATCTTCTTTATAGACATTATTACAGTTTGAGTATTATGACTATGGCAACTATTTGTCACTACTTATAGTAACTTTTATGATTCTGAGGTATTTTCACATGAGGATTGAATATTTCTTTGTTGGTTTTAAATCATTTATTGTGGAATCAAACTTAAGGTTGTATTTAACATTTATGATGGCTACCTGTCACTTTTGGCATTGTCATTTTGGGGTCTTGAGGCTTTACATTATAACTAATCACACATAAGGCCTCTCTATTGGTTTATGCTCTTGTTGATGATATTTTGCAAATATTGAGTGTTGAAGGCAATGTCCTAAGACAACCTATGGGGCTATGAAATCCATGTCCTTTTATCAATTGCAGTTTCACAGTAATTCAATATTTTGGTTTCTATACATTGCCAGTTTTTATCAGTGATTTGTGATATTCAGATAATGTGTATACAAACTTTTTTGCAACGTTATTAGAGAACATGTCCTTGTCCTTAGCTAGGCCCTTTGATGAATCCCCATTTATTTTAAAATTCCTATAATGTAAGGGTAGGAATTCTTACCCAAGTCTTGATAGAGGCAATTGTAATGTAACCTTTGGTGGGTTTATATTGATGACCTCTCCTCTATGTAAGGGTGATATGCCACCTCATGGCCTCAAAGTAAGACATATGCAATGTTGATTATATTTAAAGGGAATGCCCTTGAAAGCCCTCCTGAGGAGGCCTATATTGGAGGTTTAATTTTTTCTCACTTGATATCCTCCTCATGTATAAGGACCTTGGTCCTAGACTACACCAAAGGTTTTCTTCCTCATTCTTCTTCCCCTAGTGTCCACACATTGAATGAAAATAATTGTTAAAAAAAAAAAAAAAAAAATTAACAATAAAATAATGGCTTGTTATTTAGTGACCTAGAAAAACATTCATGCTCGTCAAATCTAGAATGTTATTAATGACATTTAAAAATTAATCTCATGTCATTGAAAGATGAGATATTGATACTTGCATGAAAGCACTAGAGGTGGAAGTTGATACAGACAGATGTTGGAGGTGGATGAATGTCCATTGAGTGGCATGTACATGTATCCAGATGCATCCAAACGCATATGGGTGCTTGTGGAAGCGTCCAATTGGCACCCATGGGACATTTGGCAACCTTCCCTGCACATCCACAAGCTGATGCCCAAAAAAAGTTTTTAAAATGCCTTTTCACATTTAAAAATATTAAAGACATGTGCTTATTTGCACATTTTAACATATATTTTTTGTGCCTAACCCTAAACGACCCTAATAGAGGCCTTTCAACCATTCAATCTCCATTTTTTTGCAACTAGATTTACTCTTCTCATTTGGCTTCCATTTTGACATTTATCAATGGAGCAACCAAACTTTGGAATGTAGCCTGTGAGTGTGCAAACTTGGATGAAATATTTGGTGATCTTAATAGGATGATATATAATGGTGATGATAGGTCCATGACACATGGTGCATCTAGCACAAGTGGAACCATTCTTGGTTCAAATGATATTTGACCTTGTAGCAGTTGGAGATGAGGAGGATCCATATTTTCTTAAGAGTCCTTATGAATCTAATTAGTGAACATTGATTTATGAACTATCTTTTTGAATTTGTAGTTTGAAGTCTAGAACTTGAGTAAATTTCAATGTGAATATTTGTGCCTATGAAATTTTAATTTGAAGTTTGAACTATTCAATTAACATATGAAATATCTTGAATCTTGAATCTTGAATACAATCAAATGATGTATGTTTGTATATTCCTAAGTGTTTGCAAACACATTTGAATACGCTTCTGAATTGGCCACTTAGCATGAAAGCATCGAATTTTATTTGAGAAAAGCAAAAATTATTCATGAATTTAGTAAATAGAAGAAATTAATTCAAGTCCAAGGATTCATAAATTTGGTAGATGGGAGATTTCATTTGAGCCTAGATGGTACTTTAGGATAGTTAATTATACCATTTATCATAATAATAATGCTAGCAACACTTGTGAAGACAATTTGAATTTCTTCAATTATTAGTCCCTATCATAAGGAAAGAGACTACAATTCTCAATAGCATATTGAGCATTTGTTTAGTTTATGGACACTCTACAATGTACAAAAATATCATAAAAAACAATAGTTTTGAACACATTTTAAAATTACACTGATGTCAAAATTCTAAATCTCCTTTTTTATATTGGTTCCTAACATTTTTCCTGGTAGTCTTCTACTTTTTCATCTCAATATTATGAAAAATTAAATAAATGTGACAATTAGCGTTTTATCACATAACAAAATTATTTTTACAATGCAATGTGCATTACAAGTGGTAGCTACGTGTTTTTGCACGCTTTAGAGATTTTCCACCAATTTTATGATGGCTTCCATATGTTGCACATGCATTCTTCTCAAACTATTGGTGGCACTTCTAGAACAACTCACATGTCTTGTATTCCCTTCTACATTTTGCAATACATTCTAATTTTCATATCCTTTTTTAATATATCTGGGTATCAACTTTGTAGTGGAGAATTCAAGAAAAGAATTGATTTTGGTCATTTATAGGTCTTAAAGTGAAGGGCAAAGGGCTTGCAGATATTTTCAGTTAAATTGACAACCAACTTTCACCGACCTTTTAAACATCTAATAGGTGCACAACCACAAGATTTAGTTTCTTTGAAGGTGGGGTAAAAGCATAGTCTTGCTTTAATTTTGGCAAATCTATTTTTTATTTGTTAATTTGAGGCAAATGAGGTAAGGTTTGATGTCTTGGTCAAGTTTCTGCAATTATTTATCCACTTCTTGTTTTTTTTTTGTTTAAGGTATTGACAAGTTGGTCATCTTTTGGCCCAAGTGCAGCAATAATGATATCTCCTTTCTACATTTGTGTTTGTATTGCAGTAATAGTAATCCAAATGAGAGCTTCCTACACTTATTACAATATCATTATGAGAGATTTGATGATGCTTGAGAATTAGGTGTTGTTATTCATCTCGCAAAAGCTATCGGGGATATAGTTAGGCACTGAGGAAAAAGCAAAAGAAGGGCTCTACAACCTAGTAGTTGTTGCCTATGAGCATTGTCATCATTTACGTTCAAGATGCTAGATAGTTTTAGGTTGTGTATAAAAGAAATGGGTCATTTGTTAGAGGTGCTCTATTATGCCACTGTCCTTATAGCCACTATAGACCATAATGATACTTAGGGCGATGAGATTGAAAAGGAAGGATTGTCAGATGTAACCTTTGTTAGAAAGAGTAAAATATATTTATAATCCTTCAAATATTCTCCAAGTTAAGCGGCCCTATTCGACGTCTCATTGAACTATGTCAGCATGTACTCCAAGGGAGGAT
Source organism: Cupressus sempervirens (assembly GCA_028749045.1). Lineage (NCBI taxonomy): Eukaryota > Viridiplantae > Streptophyta > Pinopsida > Cupressales > Cupressaceae > Cupressus > Cupressus sempervirens. Next base: position 717,980,137 of record CM053787.1, on the reverse strand, counting down.
CATACAATTTGTTTTGAAGCTTCTGATGTAGCTTCTTCTACTCTAGAAAATCTGTCGCTTCTAAGTGCTTTGAAGGGGCCCTTAACTCTTATCTTTGGATCCATCAAAGATGAGAAAGTTAGGGAAGGAGAAAAGAAGGTAGAGGGAGAAGGAGAAGGGGGAGATTAAATAGTGGGCACTCCCTCTACGAGGGATGAGCTCAAGGTTCCCTCTATGGCTGACATACATTCAACAAGGGTGAAATTCCATGCTACAGATGAAGACCTCACATCAATACATTTCGACACAAAGATGACCACTCTTTATCTTCCCAAAGAGGGGCTGGATAACAATTCAAAAGTGATAATTAGAAATCTAGTGGCTTTCAAAGCTTCGATGATGCCTGGTGCATTGATCTTCACTTGGTGTACTCATTTTAAGTACTCATTAAGGTAGCATCTTTTAAATTTTAGGAATAGTGCTCTAGTTTTCTACTGTGGTACCTAATTCGAGTAAAAAATCATATGCCACTATTTAGCCTGACTGCTAATTATTGTTTTATTTTCAAAGTATGCCATGATTGTAATCTTTTTAGTTTTATTTTTAAAATTGAGCACTCACTAATGATTAGTTATGGTCTTGTGTTTTAAATAGAATAGGATAGTAGACTTTTAACATCCATGTGGTCAATTAAGAACATAACACTTTAATGATCATTAATTGTGTTTTTTCTATTGTATATTTTGTTAAAGTTGTGACTATTTGTATATATTACATACAACAACTACCTATAACCAAGCTATAGTGGAGCTAGGTAAAAAAAGTGGGAAATTGCTAACTCATTCCCAGAGAAATATGGCCTTTCTTTTGGATTTATGTCACTATAGTTGTGTAAGTTTGAGCTCAATGACTTAGTTGTTAGTTGAATATTTGCACTTATGATGCCTACTTTCTAAGTTTAATTATTTATTTTTTCAACTCATATGAAGTTGTGATTATTATCTTGTTTCAATTTCCTTTTATACCAATGATGCTAGAATTTCTCAATTTCATATGAAGTGTATTATGTTATTTAAACATTTATGAACAAAACATGATGTATATCTAGTTGAGGTGATGAAGGGATTGCCTGAATTCAGCAACAATGTTATTTTTGAGTTATTATTCTTTTTTCTTTTGCTTTTAATCAATTTTTTATTTTGTTTTTGTTTTCCCCCTAGGCATATGCTCTAGGATTCATTAACTTGCTTGAGTTTTTCTATTTTAGCAAGAAGATTATGAAGTATTATTATTTTTTTATCTAAATTCATGTGAGGCAAGGTTTGAGTTTACTGACAATTGACAAATGAAATAGAGTTTAATGTCTTGATTCACTTTTTAAACAAATGCAATGACAATTGACAAATGAAATAGAGTTTAATGTCTTGATTCACTTTTTAAACAAATGCAATAAGTTTAAGTATTGTGGTCAAGTTTTTGAGCAAATGAGGCTTCATGTCTTTGGTTCAATAAAAATGTATTCCTAAATAACAATTGCCATTGCTTTATGGGCTATTTAAGGAGATGAGATAAACTTCAATATCTAAATAATTTATTTTTTATTAGATTTCATGAAAGTCTGAGACCAACCAACAAAAATATATTGTTCTTAGATCAAGATTGTTACAGTTACACAGTTACATCATGCTAAATCTAAACGAGAATAACATATTTGCTTCTCCTTCAGGTTCATGTAGTAGGCATTAGTGGAAAATCTCTTCATTATATAAGTAAATATCATTAGCACAAGACAAGGACTCAAGCTCTTACAAAGCTCTTATGTTAGAAATAGTTTAAATTAGTAGTCTTGAAGTGTCCCTTGAAATTTTTGGTACCTCGATTACCAAAATGCTGAAATATATATGCAGTGAAAATAGAGAAACTAGAAAAATAATTTGAATTGCCAAATCCGTGGCAAGAAGAAATATTTTGAAAAAATGATTAACAATACGACAGATCCTGAACTGCTTATGTCAGCGACAATCCTGCAAGTGTCACAACTTGTTTTTCTACAACCCGAAAAAATTGGAAAGTTGATTGCCATGTGAATTTTGTAAGGCAAACGGATTTATGCATAACTTTATTAGTTAGAAATAAACCATTACTTCAATGAGGAAATGGTTTTCTTCCATGTCAAAAATGGGGTCAGTCACACAATTGTGGAGAATGGGAATTAAATATGATATACCTAAATCTTGGAAGAACACCCACGGGTGTTGGATGCTGGAAAGAAGACTGGTTCTTGGAAAACGAATGGAGGAAGAGATTTATGTTTTCTTACCGGACTTAAATCATTAAATTCTCAAACCTCGCACGGTATGCAATTAAGAAACTTGGCATGGAGTCCATTAAGAACAAACTAGTTCGGAGCTGAAGAAATCAAGTTGGGGAGAAATAACCATAAGGGGTGATCTATTTTGTTTCTTGATCTTGGAAGCTGGAAACAACGGGAAGAGCGGAATGCCTGTAACAAATCCTCGGAAGGCAATGACATCGAGCCACAAATCTAGGCGCCCTTCCTTATTAAATTGCTTTGGAAACATTGATCAGTTAGGATTGAAAGCGGTCTCGTTGTTCTCATTGATTTCAAAACAAAAGACTTTCCTTCTTAGAGTTACAGTTAAAGTTACATCCGTGGGCTTATTTGTTAGTGGTATTGAAGATATCTCATTATACTTTTCTTATGCCCATCTATATTATATATCCTAGAATTGATTTCTGAAATATGAGATCATTGTCTCTGCGAAAGCCAACCGCACACCCTTGAACTTAGTCATCGAATATATGTATATTGATCAAATGTTAAAGTCCATTTCACTTCTGAATCCCTCAGTCCTGTCGCCTATGCGAAAGGCATTGATATCGTAATTGTATGGTCTTCTTCTTAAACCGTTGGAATCAAACAATCTAAATGCTATCGTATGTGAACAGAAATATTGTGCCCAATTTTGGTATTGTATTCCTGTCACATTTCATGATTAGACTATTTAGACATATGTAAAAAGTAGTATGTTTCATGACTACATCAGATCTATCCAGTCCTCTTGTTCCGAGTTGTTAGGCTTCTTGTGTCAAGGTCGAGGCATTCTTCATGTCAGGTAAGGACCCCAAGGGAGCTCAACACTCCATGGTTGGTGTGCTAAAAGTGCCTAGGTCAACTCCCGTCGCAGACAGTGGATAGACGATATTTGATGGTTCTGGAGACTGGGACTTGCAGCTGGACACATGTTCGAAGCAACTTGTTTTAAAAACTCTTCAAGTGATGTAATGTATAAAATCATGTCATTGATGTAATTAGTCATTTGATGCATCCATTAGTACATTGTACAACCAAACATACGGTTTTTATTGTTATGTCATCTATGTATGATGTGTAGGTCAACATCATTGAATTGACATCCTAATTGCTTAATATCTTTGATTTTGATTAAAAACGTAGATAGCTAATTGATAATCTTGATTATGGTTTAATTACTTCAATGGTTGAATAGTCAACTAGGGTTTTCTTATTTTGAATTCCGCATATCTCACACATTTGGTGATGTGGCATTGCTTAGTAGGACATGGTTCTTACAACAATCATCAAACAAGCAATGTACACTCCATTGCTTACACCCAATCAATGCTTACGCCTCAAGAGCTGCTCTTGAGTGGACTACATTTTAGGTTTATCAATTATCATGTACTGCCATGATTGCGTTCTCGTGGTGAATGGAAGATTCTCTGGTCTAAAGAATTCTTCGTAACTTGAACAATAAAAATGCAAGATTCTCTGGATCTATTTTGGTTTGCCATTATTAGTAAAAACTAAAACAGAAAATGTCTATCACTTTCCATCTCTAAAGATACGAGCAATCAAATATAAGTGATCAGATTATACTATATTTTCTCAGAACACTAAATTCAAAACATCAATGCATACGAGATAGAAGCTTGCTCTTTAGAAAATATGCATCTTCTCAACTATACAGAAGAAGATTCATTTGAGGTGTATTTCAAGTTCTAATCATTAGAACATATTGATGATCCTTTCCAGATTGCTGCAATTTCTATTTAAAAACAATGAAATAAAGCAATAAGTTTTTTTGTAAAGTTCCAACATGGTCAACAAGTACAAGGCGCTGTAGAGAAAAAATCCATTAACCAACTGTTATAGTCCTTGAATTCCTCTCGTTCCTACAAAAGGGCCAGAACGGATATAGCCTCCTTTCATATAAATACGTGTGGAATGAAATGCTGATCCCATGTGTTCTCATCAAGGAATAGACTCGAGTATCCATGACAATCTATTATAATCAGCCAAATCATGTTACTTTTCAATCTCATACTGTCCATGAAAAACTGCAATGCAGCTTTTTCATTGAATTGTAAATGTACCACAAAAAAATTCTTAATAACAGGACAAAATTAATCTAAGGAGAGACAATAACTCTAAAATATAAAACTTCAAACAGTAAGCACCTTTTGTCAGCTGAATTCAAAACTGAGTCTCTGTCAATCGACACATCCATCTAAAGGGAAACAGTATGACTTTGCTGCAACATGGTAAAAGCTGTTCAGAAATACATGTTCAACACCACTGTTACACCATCTAATCATGTTGCAATGCTTAGTAAAATTAACTAGGTTTAGACTTAACAGTCTCTTGCATTTCCAATGCTTATGCTTTGTCAACTTCGTACCGAAATACTCCTTAAAAGAAGGATCTTTTATAGTAGCATAATGAGAAAACAGTCCACATATTGAGTTAGACACAATGGACCCAAAGTGATACAGAAGATCCTATAGTTCCTATACATTTAAATTTTAAATATGACCCCTTAAAAGATGTTTGGCAACAGAAATATCCATGACCCTAAAATACATACCAGTTCACTTTCAATACTGACATCAAACTATTCGTAATGCTGAAGAAAAATGAATGGAATGTGCTAAACATTCAAAGGCATCAAACAACATTGCCTGTGATTACCAAAAACAATGCCAACATCTGCTAAACATGCAGAGCCTCAAACAACATTGTCTATACCAATGACAGGAACCATCCCAACATAAATCAACTTGTGCTTTAAAATTTGAGTCCCCAAATAGATGTTTAAGTATCATGTTTCCTTAACATTATTAGTAAGTTCCGGAATAAGAAACTTTCAGTGTCACAGAAGCAGGAAAACATAAAAAGGTAAAACAGTAGCTATCCTAACATAGTTCCCATTATTTATTCTGCAAAATAATACATTAGGGAATCTGAATATTCACATTGCTCGTATCAGTACACAAATTTGTAGGAAGACAATGTAAAAGCCAGCATATCCACAAGGAAATGAATAAAGCAACTATTTACATTTTTTATGATGTTAAATTCAAAGTCCAAAAGCACAAGCCAATCAAATAACCTTTTCAAGATTTCATTGAACTGTTAATTTTATTTATGTTCAAGATGGCATGATAGGTGATGTAGAAGTATACATTTGATTATTCCCATTTACTAGCAGTGTCCTAAATCGTCACCCCATTTGCCACTGCATACAAAGAAATTTTGTTAGAGAGTCATTTACCATCTAGATTTTAAAACTACGCTAGTTCTCAATTTGTATTAGAAATATTACGAAAGCTCCAAATGAGCATTTGAAAATAAAGACACAATTGCTTCAAAGTTAAAACATTAGTGTAACCAATACCTTGAGAACTGGTTCGCCTGTATTAGAAGTTGCCGACTGTTTTGCTTGCATTGCTATCTGTGCTCGGGCAGCCCTTCCTGCAGCCGACTTCTCAAATTGCTCTTGCCTATATCAAATACAACACCTTATCAGTAATATACAGGAGCAAAAGTGGTTTGAGTTTAATTTTCATACTTACTACTTCTCGTCTTTTCAAATCTATAAATAATTAGGAAGATTCTTAATAATAGACATAATTTTTTTAAAATCACAAATTTAGCAATCTAGTTTTTCTAGGTAGATAATTTCCAAAGAGAAGCACTTTGCAGTGGACTCTGGATTAAATAATATTTCTTCTCAAATATTCAGTTGTAGTCATGCATCTATTCTTTTCCAGTTAGACTGAATGAGATGCTTGTTAATTGCTACGGTTGCTATTGCACCAAAAGATCGATCTATCAATGCTCAATACAACCACTAGACTTATAGAAGACACAGGAGGTTGCTAAACAATGCTGCAAATCCAGCGAAGGATTCTGGCGCACTACCAACAATCCCCCTTCTAAAGTCACTCACCACAACCTGCAGGGATTTGAACTTGTGACCAAATTCTGGTACCACTTGTTAACTGCTAGGGTTGCCCTTGGACCAAAAGATTGACACGTCAATGCTCAATACAACCACTAGACTTCTAGAAGACACAAGAGGCTGTTAAACCATATCGTGAATCCAGTGAGGGACACTGTCCCACTGCCAACAATGCTTGCCTACCCTAAAACATTACTCATTTTAAATCCTTCAGTTACAGATACTCAGAATATCCCCTTCTTCCACCCAGTTACAGCCACTATTAAAGCTTAAAACTTAAAAGCCACTACAGTTTCTGATAATAGCAAATCAACACTTTAACCTGCTACAAGACACAAGGAGTGGGGACTCGAGAGGATTGCCAGATCTACTGTCATTGACATTAAAAGACCCCTACAATAAACAACCATACAAGTTTTTTTAAGTTTTTTTTTCTACATCCAACAAGTCCATGGCATTACTATTAGGAGTACCACGATGTCTTTGGCTGCGATTCTGACCAAGGTTTATGCCACTGTGATGCTGCCAAGGATTATTTCCCAAGGCTCTAGATGTAAACTTTACCATTCTCAAATCTAAAGATGAGCCAACTTGCTCTCTTTACAGTCTTCTTTAATAGTTTGAAAATCCTCAGTTATTGTTTTTCTAATTCAGTTGGTCTTGCGTACCAAATGCCACATTATAAACTATAAAAAACACTGCTGTTTATTGCTTGACTCCCAATGTTGACAGATTACTTTCTTGAAAAATATTTGCATTGTCAGGCATGGCATACGATGCCTCCTGTATTTGGAATGCTGTCAATTTCTACTGGACTTCTAATTTCATGGAAGTGGTTACTTGTCTTAGATTTGGGTTATCAAACATCACAATTGCTTCTCTCATTCTTGTGGAGATTTTTTATTTTAGCTGAAGATTCAGTTAGTAGCTCCAATAATGTACCCCTCGGCTATATGTATTGCACCACAGTTGAACATTCTTAGCCACTTGCAAAAATTAACATCAAAAGTAAATCAAAGTGAAAAAATTTCCACAATTCATGTCATATAGATAATGCAGTTTCTGGAGTTGATTGTGTGAAATTCTTTTGCATCAACATTTTGAATCACACTCTGATCCATATCAAAAGTAAAATCAAATTTCAAGGTGCTCTTGCTGACTGCCATTCACATCTAATGTTCATCATCTCTGTTTCTGGTCCATTTGGACACTGCTAAATGATCCCATTTGTTTGTTTTTGGACCCTGCTAAATGATCCCATTTGTTTGTTTTGTCTCATTCAAGCAACACCCACAATATCTTGAGATGAAACTCAAGAAGAGCGTGGGACCAACAGCACTTTGTAAAACTTAATGAGAGGCAGGAAACACATGAATAGATAACCCAATAAATCCTATTTTTTGTTTTTGCCTTGGCTTTCCACTAACACTTAATAGTTCAGACCTACAAGAACAAGAATTTTAAATTTTCTCCAACACTTGCTAGATTAAACCCATTAGAACCCACGTTTAGATGTCTTCCATTTCCCTCAATAGAAGAGGATCACAGCAGGCATATCAAAAAATCAATTGGAACTGGACACTGGAACCTATTAATGAAATTTGCACCATGATTCAAATGGGTTATATTCATTAGCTTCATAAATATGCGAATAAAATATACTTTTATTTATAGTACAAACCTCCAGCCAATGTATGTGAAATTAAAAAGTGCTGATGCAGCAACCTTGGAATACATTGCAGAGCTCTGCATTTAGTGTAACTAAAGGGTGCTGAAGAATGCTAAAAGACTACAGAGATAGACCACGAAATACTCACAATATGAAAAGGAGTAAAGCTCAAAAGCTTCTCATACAATTTCGTTTGAAGCTGCCATAACGAGAAGGCCTTATTCAATTACTATGAAGAACAACAAAAGAGGATTGCAGTATTCTTTTTTTTCGGTTTGAAACATGCTAAGGGCATATTTTTATACTCTGCTCTTATTTTTAGGTGGACTGATATATTATAATTTAAAAACAAAGATATATTCTTCAACATCTTATTTAATCTGTAACTACTTCTAAATTGTAATTTTAGTCACCATATTAACACTTTGTAGGTAAATTGTGTTCAATTTTGTTTTAAAGAATAAAGATAATTATTTGGTTTGTTGTAAGGCACCGGTTTTGACGCATCCAAGGGAACAAGAAACTAGCTGTTTTACCTGCCTTCTGTTTATAGCCAAGGTCTATCTTAACCAGGTCCATTAGCCAAATTATTCTAAATATCAGCAGGTCCTATGTGAGAAGATTTTTTTGATATTATGCTCTCTTAATGCTTTTTCTTCTCTAGCTCACTATCTTGATTGTGATCATATAATATTATCCAAAATGTTGATTCAAAAAGATATACACAGTTAAAAATCTAAAAACATTCAAGCACAATTTGTGGCCTATTTATTATTACATCATATATTTGGAACAATATTTTTAGGTTTTTGTAATAACTGGTTAATATTACATTGATTTGTTTCTGTATTCTATTGTATTAAGATCGATGGTAAAAAAAAGTATAAATTATAACTATTTATTGTTTATAGTGATAGTTTTCTTAATTTGGATAAAATGCTGAAATTATTGAAATCTGAAGTTGGGTTACTGAGGACTCGTCTGTTGTTGGTAAGAGAAAGTGGATCTATGTTACGACATGGACATATTGCTAATGGATTTAATTTTTTATTCTGGATTCAAGAGGACCAATATAATTCAACGGCAGACAGCAGGCTTACAAATCATTAGGGTAATTGGAATCCCACAATTGACTTTAATTCCCAATTGCTAGAACACAGAGGATATGGACCTAACAAGGGAGTCTCACACGGTAGGATTAGGAAATTGAAGGAAGAGAGGCAACAGATAAATTTCCTGAAATTGTACAATAATGGCTAAAACGGTACATTTGCGAAATGCCCAACCCAGTTTCAAGCCGCTCCGATAGTACGATAGCCCAACGTAGAGGGCGCCCAAAATCCTCACAAGAAATTGCTAACAGTAAAGCGAGCGACTGGGCCTGATTATGCCCCAGGTTAAGTTTGAAAAAAAATCAAAAAAGCACCTGAATAATATATTCTTCCAAAAAGTTTGTAAAGATGCCTTTCTCTTCGGTCAGATGCATCTAAAAAAAATGTTTTTAAAAAATTTACTTCTACCTCTAGAAATTTCATAGCTAGGCAGGGTATTGAACTCTAGAGGCTTTTGCCGATAATTGGTGAATTGCAATCATAATTTCGGACATTCTACGTTTAGTATACATACATCAGAGCTCATCCTGAAAACCAGATTGCATGAATTGATTTTTTTAAAATATTGTAGCGGATAAAATTTAGAGGGTACCGTTGTTGGGCGGCCTTTGCAGCATTTTGTCGGACTTCTTCAGAATGAAGCTTATCCCTTTCAATTTCTTCCGGACTCTGCCCACCAAAACATGATGCACAACAGCCCATGACGACGCAGGTTCGAATCCTGCTGGGTGGGATACGGAAAATTAATCCGGTTTAAAGGCGTCGAGGAAACGATTGGGATTCTCCTTTGACGGATCGGATTCTGCAACAGCGGAGATGTAAAGATTGGTAGATTTTGAATGTCAAGTAAAATCTAGCTGGCATTATATAATAAATTAGTTTCACAGGCTAATACGTGTTGAATCCGTGTGTCCAAACTTCCGAGGTTTTGTTATTTCCTAGTGCCTTTCACATCTTTAGACTGCGATGATGTATGGATCGAAAGGAAGCCCGTGGCTAAACAGCCACGAAAATGCACTTTCTTTATATTGTTTTTTCTAACTTTTTAAAAAATCAACCAAGTCCTCTCCTTCGTATGGAAGTGCATTTTCGTGGCTGTATTTATCTTTTTGTCCATCATGTGTGGCATATTCTAATTAACTTACCAAAAAGCGTACATAGGAGCCAACATTTCTTGGAGGGCTATAATTCTTATTGCTTAGTTGAGAACCAACTCTCACCAACTTCGTTGTGAGACTGGGCGTTGGAAGAGGCCAAAGGAGGCTTGGGAAGAGAGAATTTGCAGATTTTGCAATTCTGGGAAAGTGGACACTGAACAGTACTTTATTTTAGAATGTGAGGCCTACAAGGATAGCAGAGATAAATTTGTGAATATTATATGTGACAGTTATTGGCATAACCTATTCAACGAAGAGTACATTGAGCAATTGGGTGGACTCATCATCATCCTACACAAGAAGCGAACAATTCTACTTAAGTCTGCTTGAGTTGTCTTGCTGTCCCATAGGCTATTTTTAGCCTTGCGGACGTTAAAATTTTATCTATCTATCTATCCAAGATCGATCGCTATAGATTAAACTGTACCTTGGCGTGCAATGAATACATGAAGAGGTTTGGAAGCTTGATTATGTTGAAAGTTGTTATATTAGTTATATAAATTTGTTGACTAGTTGTAGGTCGTTTATTTTTGTTTGTGCAATAAAGGTTGAATAAGATTTTGTGAGTAATAAAGTGGGCTTGGGTTGCTTTTAATAGGTTTCTGCTTTGGCTTTATTTTTGGATTTAAGAAGTGAGATGAGAGGATATCATCTATGGGGAATTAGACAAGTCCTAACTTTCATATGTACCCAAGTTAGAGGGTACTTTGTATTGGGCTAGGGAGAGAGAGACGAGGAAACTAAGTTGGCTAGATGTAGACGAAATCAATATAGAAAGAAATGGAGAGAGATGGTGGGAGAGGAGGGGGAGAGGAGAGAGAGAGAGAGGTGGTTGTAGAGGGTCTGTATTACAAAAATCTAAAAGATCAAATATTACAATTTTGATAATAATAGTATTGCATCAAGTTAAGCTTGCATACCCATTACGCAATTATAAATCCTTGGTAATTCATAGAAAATTGAAAACTAATTTCAATCTAGTCCATGCCTAGTGGACTTGTTGTTGCCTAATAGACTATAATAGGGGCTTCAACCTATTACGAGATCACGTCGTCTATTTGAGTTAATCATTTCATTAGGTCTTTCTATTATCAACTTCTTCCCACCCCCACCTTAATCACTTGACCCTTTTGATGTGTTTTTTTTGTACTTGAATCTTAAGACCCTTTAAGACCTTAAGAATACATCTCAGCAGTCTTCAAGAGTCCCATGAGATCATAAGGGGTCGTATAACCCATTAATGTGCCCTAAGAAGCCTTAATAACCCTTAGGATCCCTTACCATACATTAATGTAAGGGGTTCCTAATGTATGGTAAGGGGTTCTAAGGGGTTATAAAAGATGCCTTAACAACCCTTTTACAAACCATAATATGTATGTTAAGGGTTCCTCATACCCCTTACCATATATTTGCCTGTAGTAAGGGGTCTCAGGACACAATGTTTCCTAAGACCCCTTATGACCCATTTGAACCCTTTTGGATCCCTAAGAATAAATATTAGGGGTCCTAGAGGATCCTAAGGGGTCTTAAGGGGTCCTCAGACACATTAATATGTCCTAGCCCCTTATCGCCCATTATGTAATGTCCCCATTTTAGTAGTTGACCAACTGTGTGTGTGTTAGCCTTGTTCTACATGGTCCCGAGGGCTAACGAAGGGTTTAAAGGGATCCTGGAGTGTTTTGGCCTAGTCATTTCCAGTTTGGGCCAAAACGAAGTTGATTTACTCAGTTTCAGGCATACTTACTATTTTTAGTAAGTCGGCAAGACACAGTGCAGGTCAATTTTGGTGATTGGATTCGATAATCCTCGGTAAGAGCTTTCCGATGAGCTATCACTCGCATTATTCGGAGTCCGATTGCTAATACATTTTAATGCCTGAAGTTTTATTAAAGTAACGTCTACTTTAATTGTAAAATATTAAAGTGTTACTTTAATATTTATTTTATGGTGATGTGTACCCAAGGGAGACATAAGGGGTATTTTAATATATGTTTTATATATTACACATCTTTTATCCCACATTGCCCATATGAGTTGAGCGGACCCTTGGAAATAGAATAAAAGGAAGCATTTGTGGCTTCATTAGGCAGGTTGAATATGAGAAGAAATTGGTGTGTGAGTTGCAGCTCCGTTCTTGGCATTTGAGGACGTCTATCCTCTCTTGTAACATTCTAGACGTCATTCCCTTGGGGTTTGGCCTTTGGAATTCTTTGTTATTGGCTTCATTATCAAGCAGTTTAGTTGCATTTCCGGCTACAAGCAGATTTGGTATTTTGCTCATATCTTCTTCACTACTTGTCCGATGCTTATGCCGCTTTGAGGGAATGGTATTACGAAGGTAGTGGACTGATTGAAGGACAAAGTATTATAGCAGCAAGTTCGAAAGCATGGGCTGGAGTATTATGTCAATACTGCTGAAGTAATTAGTGAGTTGTTAAATCTGCCATGTATTTGGTTTTATGAATTCTGAAAATAACATTTTATTACCAGCAGTTCATTTCCACTTTGCATATTATTGTAGTTTCTTTCTTGTTTATGTTGTATGATACCAATTCCATGCACAAAACACAACAAACAAATAAGCGTTTGATTTTCGGAGTTATAAGGGGTTTAAAACATTAAACGGAGAAATAAGAGGTTGCATGCAAACTGTTTGACAAAATTCCTTTCAGCAAATTGGTTTAGTTTTTTGGGACATCCAGGGGTGCCCATTACAGTGGTACTAGAGCTATAAGTCCTGCCATCCTATGGAGGTCTTATAGGGAATTTGGAACAGCCGGATAGAGGGAAAAAGTAAGTAAAAAACACAGGCTAAGCATTTATGTTTGAGCATGCGATAGGGGTCTTATAATTTTCACGATACCAGAGCAAGACAAAATAGGATTTCAAACTTGCAAAGCAAACAGTCTAGTACATCCGTACAGGTGGACATTGAATCCAACCATACAGACATAGGAGATATTCTGTGATCAGGACAATAATATGGGTGATAGAGATGACAGGAATATAGGATTAGGTGGAGGCGAAAATGCTGGTCCAGATCAGGGGGAGGTACTATTCAGACAGTTACTGGATACATTAGAGCAGGGGCAGCGTATGCAGCAGGAGCAGAATAGGCAAATGGATATGATGTTGCAACTCATGGCTAGACAGATGGGTGTTAATATTAATCCAGGTGATGCCAACAATAGAAACAATAACAACGAGGGAAACAATAACAATGGGGGAAACAATAACCATGGAGGCCAAGGCAACAACAATGGTCTTGAGAATAACATTAATGGTAATAATGGACACGGCAACAATGGGAATGAGGCTGATAACTTTAGACACGTTGCACACCTAGCACGGACTGCGAGCTCGAGACCTCTTCTACCCACTTTTCCACCCAGAGATCCGGTTCAACCAGTAAACGAACCGCAAATTACCAAGTTACAGGATCAGTTCAGGAGGGACTGGGAGGCTAGTGGACCGAAGTTTCAGGCGGATATTTCTCTTAGAGATTATATGGACTTGAGGATGAGACACATGCCTAAAGCAGGAGGGAGGAATCAAAACTTTGAGCTGAGGAAGAAAGTTGGAAAACTTTCTTTATCTTATTATGATGCTTCAGGGAAGATGACTGCATGAGCTTGGGTGCAGAAGGTAGATACATACTTGCAGCTAAATCCTATGCCTGAGGAGGAGGCTATCAAGTATGCGGCTATGCACTTGGATGGCGTTGTACATGAATGGTGGCATCATGGCATGGTGACTTTGGGGCATAATCAGATTACATCCTATGAGGAATTCCCCGAAACATTGATTGGGAGATTTGACACTAAGGATCCCGAGTTACATTTCAAGGAGCTAGCATAGTTAAAACAATCAGGTTCTGTGGATGCTTACATTGCCGAGTTTCAACGCTTGTCAGTACTTGTTACTGATATCTCTCCTAGGAGATTGGTGGTGTTATTTTGTGATGGTCTTGCTGATCCATTACGAGGTTGGGTGAAGGGACATGATCCACTCACCTTAGCTGAAGCAACTAAAAAGGCACGAGATTTAGCCCCTTCGGTATACAAAGGAAAAAACCATTCAACAGATTCTTCCTACCGCAAGGACAAAGACAAAAAACTGTTTCAGAAAGAGTATAGCAAACCCAAAGAAGGATCAAAAGGACTAGACAATGAAACCTTGAATGAACTTCGAAAGAAGAAGCTGTGCTTCCATTGTAGAGAGCCTTGGGACTTATCTCATAAATGTTCTCTCAAGGCTAAGGCAAATCAAATAGAGTATTTTTCAGCAGAAGAGTCAGAGTCAGAAGGGGAGGATCAACACTCCGATTCAGATGAGGGTAACACTGTAGAGGAGAGCAACATTCCTAAGGATGATAGATCGTTGGCACGCTTGACAGGGGCCCAAAAGGCAATCACATTTAAGGTCAGGGGTACTATCCAAGGGCAGAAAGTGATATCTCTTATTGACACTGGGGCTACACATAACTTCATAGATGCACAGTTGGTAGCCAGGCGCTAATCAAAATGCGACCCCATCGGCACTCACCAATTGAAAGATGTCCCTAGAGGGGCACCATATTACGTATGGAACCTGAGAAACCAGCTCCAAGCTGATCCAAACCCGGTGATCGAGATCCAGCCCTTTCTCTATATGGGGGACCAGCATATCGACCAGGGTTACAGACAGAGGAGCATGATGGGTTTAGAGTCATGGTGGCTAACGGTGATAAGTTATTATGCACTCGGAAGATATTTAATCTTAGCATCAGGTTTGGAGATGGCTACGAGTTGGAGGATGAGTTCTATGTTGTGGACATGGGAGATTATGATGTCATCCTCGACATGACATGGATGGCTTCACTAGTTGAGTTCACACTCAATCTAGTGAAATTGGAGATGAGCTTCCAGCATGAGGGCAGAACTGTGGTACTTAGAGGACTTTCAGATGGAGGTTGCAGAGCAGTGTCCTTGAGGAGAATGCAGAGACTTTTTCGTCATGATGACATAGAGTGGGTGACAGAGTGCCACATTATGCCAACTTCACCAGAGCCACAAGAAAAGAGTCATCCACCAGATATCCAAAAGATACTTGATAGACACGCTAAAGTATTTAGCGATATTCCTCATGGGGTTCCTCCTGATAGAGGGATGGAACATGTTATTGAGCTCGAGGAGGGAGCCAAACCAGTTATGATTACTCCTTATCGTCATCCTAAGAAACACAAGGATGAGATAGAGAAGACGATTAAGGATTTGTTGGAGATGGGGCATATCAGGCCTAGTAAGAGCCCCTTTGCTTCAGCAGTAGTATTGGTAAAGAAGAAGGATGGGACGATGTGCATGTGCATCGATTATAGGGCACTGAATAAGAAAACAATTAAAAACAGGTATCCCATTCCTAGGATTGATGAGCTGATTGATGAGTTGCATGGGGCATGCTTCTTCACCAAAATTGATTTGTGATCCGGATACCATCAGATCAGGATGAGAGAAAAGGACATTGAAAAAACAGCCTTCCAATGTCACTATGGCCACTTTGAGTTCATGGTTATGCCATTTTGTCTAACCGATGCACCTGCTACATTTCAAAGTTGTATGAACCAGGTATTCAGGAAGCAGCTGAGGAGATTTGTCTTGATCTTCTTTGATGACACCTTGGTCTTCAGTAAGACCTGGGAGGAGCACTTACATCATCTGGAGGAGGTGTTATCTATTTTGGAGAGAGAGTCATTGTATGCCAAGGAATCTAAATGTGAGTTTGGCATGACTGAGCTCCTTTACTTGGGGCATATTATTAGTGCAGATGGCGTTCAGGTTGATCCCAAAAAGATTAGAGCTATTGTAGAGTGGCCTACTCCCACAAACCCTACACAGCTTAAGGGATTCTTTGGTTTATGTGGTTTTTATAGGAGGTTTGTTAAGGGATTCTCATAGATTGCTACACCCTTGACAGATCTTACCAGGAAAGGAGCCTTCGTGTGGACAGGGGCAACACAGAAGTGTTTTGAGCATTTCAAGCAGGTAATGTCTTCATGTCTTGTTCTAGCTCTACTGGATTTCACGAAGCCTTTTGAGCTTCATTGTGATGCATCAGGTGATGGGATTGGAGCAGTATTGATGGAGGAGAAGCATCCCATTGCATTTGAGAGTAGGAAGCTCTGGGGAGTTGAGAAAAGTTATTTTGTCTATGACCGGGAGATGTTGACCATAATGCATGCATTGGCCAAATTTTGATCATATTTGGTAGGTGGACGTTTTGTGATCAAGACTGATCACAATAGTATTAAATACTTCATGAGCCAGCGTGATCTTAATGACCAGCAACAAAAATGGGTGACTAAATTGCAGGCTTATGACTTTGACATAGAGTTTGTCAAAGGTAAAAAAAATGTGGTGGCTGATGCCTTATCTCAGAGACCTCACTTATGTGCTCTGGCAGAGATTTCAGGAGATTGGAGAGATCGGATTATAGCAGAGTATGTCGGAGATGCTTGGGCTTCTGGATTGATTTCAGGTACCATACAGGATGATCGCTATGAGGTGATAGATGGATTGATCAGAGTTCAGGACAGGGTTTATTTGATTCCATCATCACATTTGAGAGAGGCGATACTGAAGGCATTTCATGATGCACCCACAGCTGGACATCTGGGGGTCTTCAAGACCTACAGGCAGATCCGAGAGCAGTTTTCATGGAAAGGGCTCAAGGATGATGTTCAGAGGTATGTCAGGGAGTGTGTGGTTTGTCAATAGAATAAGGGAGAGCACACATTTCTTGCAGGTTTATTACAGCCCTTGCCCATTCCTAATAGGAAATGGGAAAGTATTTCGATGTACTTCATCACTCGTTTACCACGAGTGTAGGGAAGGGATTGCATCTATGTTGGTGGACCGCTTGACGAAGTTTGCTCACTTCTTTGCTATTCCGTCCACTTACACAGCAGCACAGGTGGTAGATCTTTTCTTTAGAGAGATATTCAGGTTACATGGGCTGCCCAAATTCATTGTCAGCGATCGGGATAGTAAGTTTATGAGTGTTTTTTGGCAAGAGTTGTTTAGTTTGTGTGGTACAGATCTTACACCTAGCACTAGTTATCATCCGCAAATAGATGGGCAAACAGAGATTGTGAATAAATGGGCGGAAGGATATTTGAGAAACTATGTAACTACACAACAAAAGGCTTGGATCAGATGGTTGCATATGGGAGAGTATTGTTATAACACCACTTATCATATGTCCATCAAGATGACTCCTTTCATGGCACTCTATGGTTATGAAGCACCTAACTTCATGGATTTAGTTTTGGGGGACAGTAGAGTGCCCAAAGCCAAAAACTTATTGCAGGATAGTCAGGACATCCTGAAAGTGCTCAAAGAGAATATACAATAGGCCTAGAATCAACAAAAATTGTATGTTGATCAGCATCGAATAGAGCGCAACTTCGAGGAAGGGGATATGGTTTACTTGAGGCTACAACCATATAGACAGTCATCGCTCAAGAAGAGCAGAGCTGAAAAGTTGAAACCTAGATTTTATGGTCCCTACAGGGTGATTCGCAAAGTGGGCAAAGTCGCCTATGAGCTTGAGCTTCCAGAGGGCAATCGAGTGCACAATGTGTTTCATGTGTCTAGGCTTAAGAAAGCCATTGGTCAGAGTGTAGTGCCTTCTGCAGATTTACCCCCTTTGGATGAGGAGGGGAAGCTTGTGTTAGTACCCGAGGCTATTCTGGACACCAGAGAGAGGAAGCTTAGAAACAGGATAGTGAAGAAGTATTTGGTCAGATGGAAAGACCTGTCAGAGGAAGATTCTACATAGGAGAGTGAGTAGGTTATTCAGTAGGCTGGACTGAGATTTCTTGAGGACAAGCAATTTCAAGGGAGGCGGACTATAATGTCCCCATTTTAGTAGTTGACCAAGTGTGTGTGTGTTAGCCTTGTTCTACATGGTCTCGAGGGCTAATGAAGGGTTTAAAGGGATCCTGGAGTGTTTTGGCCTAGTCATTTCTAGTTTGGGCCAAAACAAAGTTGATTTACTCAGTTTCAGGCATACTTACTATTTTTAGTAAGTTGGCAGGACACAGTGTAGGTCAATTTTGGTGATTGGATTCGATACTCCTCGGTGAGAGCTTTCCGATGAGCTATCACTCGCATTATTCGGAGTCCGATTGCTAATACATTTTAATGCCTGAAGTTTTATTAAAGTAACGTCTAATTTAATTGTAAAATATTAAAGTGTTACTTTAATATTTATTTTATGGTGATGTGTACCCAAGGGAGACATAAGGGGTATTTTAATATATGCTTTATATATTACACATCTTTTATCCCACATTGCCCATATGAGTTGAGCGGACCCTTGGAAATAGAATAAAAGGAAGCATTTGTGGCTTCATTGGGCAGGTTGAATATGAGAAGAAATTGGTGTGTGAGTTGCAGCTTCGTTCTTGGAATTTGAGGACGTCTATCCTCTCTTGTAACATTTTAGACGTCATTCCCTTGGGGTTTGGCCTTTGGAATTCTTTGTTATTGGCTTCATTATCAAGCAGTTTAGTTGCATTTTCGGCTATAAGCAGATTTGGTATTTTGCTCATATCTTCTTCACTACTTGTCTGACGCTTATGCTGCTTTGAGGGAATGGTATTACAAAGGTAGTGGACTGATTGAAGGAAAAAGTATTATAGCAGCAAGTTCGAAAGCATGGGCTGGAGTATTATGTCAATACTACTGAAGTAATTAGTGAGTTGTTAAATCTACCATGTATTTGGTTTTATGAATTCTGAAAATAACATTTTATTAGCAATAGTTCATTTCCACTTTGCATATTATTTTAGTTTCTTTCTTGTTTATGTTGTATGATACCAATTCCATGCACAAAACACAACAAACAAATAAACGTTTGATTTTTGGAGTTATAAGGGGTTTAAAACATTAAACGGAGAAATAAGAGGTTGCATGCAAACTGTTTGACAAAATTCCTTTCAGCAAATTGGTTTAGTTTTTGGGGACATCCAGGGGTGCCCATTACACATTATGACCCCTTACCATACATTTGTATATGGGAATGTATGGTAAATGTATGGTAAGGAATCAAAAGGGGTCCTAGGACACATGAATAAGTTCTAAGGGGCCATAGGACATATTAATGTTTCCTAAGACCTCTTATGCCCTCTTATGACCCTTTAGGGTCCCTATGAATACATCTCAAGGGTCATACACAATTGTGAAGGGTCCTTGGAGACATTATTATCTCATACGACCACTTAACAACCATTACACCCATAATATGTATACTAAGGATCCTATGACTCTTATCACCCCTTATGACCCCTTTTATCATACATTTGTGTATGGTAAGGGGTCACAAGTATCCCAGGAAATATTAATTTATCCTAAGACCCCTTATGAATCCTTATGACTCTTTAGGATCCATAAGAATATATTTAAGAGGTCCTAAGGGGCCATAAAGGAACTTAAGGGGTCTTGAGACATATTAATTTATCCTAGGAATTGTTAACAACCTTTACAACCCCTAAGATGTATGGTAAGGGATCCTAAGACCCCTTATGAGTCCTTACCATATATTTATGTATGGTAGGAAGTCCTAAGGTATCATAAGAGGTCCTAGGATGCATTAGGGTTTTGTAAGACTTCTTATGATCCCTTATGACCCTTTAGAATCCCTATGCATACATCTTAGGGGTTCCAAAGGGTCCTAGTAGATTGTAAAGGGGCTTAAGAGGTCCTCATATATATTAATGTGTTCTATGGCCTCTTATAACCTCTTACAACTCCTTATCATACATTTGTGTATGGTAAGGTGTGCTTGAGGATACATTGACATGTTCTAAGACCCTTTATGACCCCTTTAGACACTATAGGATCCCTAATAATATATCTTAGGAATCATTGTAATGCCTACCCCTAGTTTACTTTTTAGATTGTATTATCAGATTCTTTTAGGCCATTTTATGATTATGTTTTATGATTATTGGTACTTGGTTACTAGATTTGATTAAATGTTATTTCATACTCAGTTGATATATTTGATGAGTTAGTTATTTCATGTACTCGTAATTATTCTGATGATGGTATATGTATGTTCAAGTAGTGATTTTCAATTATCTCATGATGATAGTTAGATGTGTGATTTATACACTACTACATTTGGGACCGAATTGCGACGATAGGATGTTGCAATTACGATGGACACCCATCACTCAAGAGACCTGGTGTAGGAGCACCTAGGCAGGCTAAGTGTGAAACCTAGGTATTTCCTTATTTTTGGCTTGTAGTGATGCTAGCCACATAACTAGTCTAATAATAGGTCTTATGTGGTCCTTAGGTGTGTTTAGGAGACTTGGCAAGACCCAACGTGACTAAGTTGCTAGAAGTTGTCGACTATTGTCAACTAGGTGACTTAGGTTCGGTAAAGGCTAAAATGGTCTAGAAAGGTTCCAATGGTTTTGAATAGTTTATTTGAAGTCATTTTATTCATATTATATGTCTACTTGGTCTTTGTTCCAAATTTGGAGGTCTAACTCCATTTAGAACAAAAGTTGCTAAAATGTTGTCATGTTGTCATGACAACATTTTCTTGCAAAAAGCAACTTTTTGCATTTTTTCAGTTTGCAACATCCTAACTATTTAGAATAGTTCTGGAACTGATGGAGGAGATTTTAAAAAGGTGAGGACAACCATTTTCATGGGTTGGACAAGTTGGTTTTGTATTTGTACGAATTGTGCAAGTATTTTGTTGCTAGTTTTATGCATTTGAAGGCATTTTTAATAGAGGAGGATTGAATGGCCTAATTTTTGTGTTGGAAAAGTTCTGAAATATTTTTTTTCATCTTTTTGTAGTGTTGGTTTGATCATTTCAATTCATTTGTATTAGTTTAGAAAATCTTTTTGTTCTTGCCAAGTTGTTGATCTGAATAAGGTTGCACTTAGAAAATGGGATCTTAGGGCCTCTTCCCACCATTGGAAACCTCTGGTATTTTGGGATTTGGAACTAAGGTCCATGTATATTATATACCAGGAAGGAGGGCCCTTGGAAGCATCAGCAAGCATTTTTAAAGTGATGCCCTAGGCAAGCCAAATGCAACTTGGCTAGGAATCACAATTGGAAAAATGAGCTATGGAGGGAATTGAGCATGTAAAAACCTCAATCTAGAAACAAAATGAATAAGGAGAAGGTCTAACCTTTCTTCAGTCCAAGGGAGAGGTCTTGGAACATTTTTCAAGGTGTTTTTCCATCACAACAGTGATAAAGCACTTAAAATCCTCTTTTTTGGCCTAAAACTATACTTTGGTTGTACGGATAGTTTGGGGGTTGAACAATCATAGAATCTTGAAGTACTCCGAAAAGGGTATCCATAAATGTAATTTTTTTATAGGGTTGTGAAGAATGTTTTCAAGAAATATTGTTTCCAGCTATTTAGGAGGGCTAATTCCTAGTAGCCTTTTTGGAGCAATTTGGTGTATTTTCCCTAGTAGATTGAATGCACCTATGAAATCAGCATTGTTTAGGGTCATGGATGTTAGAAGGAGTCTAAACAAACCCTGGATGAAGAACTAGTACCCTTGGAGCTACAGATGGACTTGAGGGTTAGTAGTGGACTGGAGTCGGCTAGTAAGAAATTTGATGTTACTTTGTTGGTGTGCCCCCAACTGAAGGATTAGGATCTCTTGAGCAAGGTCCTAGTAAGCATAGGGTGTGAAGAAGCCCTATTGGGTCTAGTGAATGACCTAAGGTAGCCCTGAGAGAGCTTGGGGTTTGGAATCAAGGTTGGGGTGTTACATCAAGACCCCAATAGGAATTGGCTCCCATCAGATGAGTGTCAAAAAAATTTCGTTAGAAGTTGCATTGGCAAGTTCATCCATTGCAATTACAATGCCTCAAGTTGTTGTAAATTGAAGCCAGACATGGAAATACACCGTTGAAGACCTCGTCACATGCACGATGTTCAGGTGATGGAAATGTTGTGGATCTAATGACTGGTCATCAAACCTATCTATTACAATAGAGATGGATATGTGACAACAATGCTCATGAACCAAAAACTAGATGTCAATGTTGCAATGACAATGTAATAGAAAAAAATATGGAATGTGTGACGTTGGAGAGAGTTCTTTCCTAACAAATCTATTTTTAAAATTCAACTTTGGTTATGAACATTATTAGGAGATTGCAATGCTCTTACCCCTATAATGGGTTTTCCTATTATTTTTATCTTTTGGAAGAGACCAGATGATTAATAGGAAAACCAGTTATTAGGGTAAGAGCGTTGTAGTCTCCTAATAATGTCCATAACCAAAGTTGAATTTTAAAATAGATTTGTTAGTAAAGAACTCTCTCCAACATCACACATTCCATAATTTGTTTCTATTATGATTTCAAAATAGGTTAATGTTGAACCTCACTTGGTTTCGAGAATAGTTTGATATTCTCTACTAATTGGGGCCAACCACGTGAAGGTGGAAGCTCATTTGGCCCCACCCCCACATAACAATTGAATTCACTGTTAACATCTAAAATCTTTAAGAAAGGATCAATGTTCAAAGTACAAACAAGGTTCCATACTTGCAAAAATGACATCATTTTCCTATCTTCTAGTGCATGTCATTTTTTCATCGCATCCAAAATAAGATTCTACCACTTTGAATGAAGAATGAATGTTGTGTTCAAATGTATGGATAGTAGGCAGAGTTGATAAAGCACAACACAATTACATTTATTTAATACCTAATTAAAGACCTCTAACAAAAATGCAAACCTGTTGTGTTTTTCAACTCCACCTCTTGTCCATGCATTTGAACATCTTCATTGCTCATGAGAAATTCATAACATGGGTACATCTAGGAATGTTCTCATTACCTCCTATATAAAATGAATACAATATTAGAAAATGCCCCCTAAGAAATAATAGTTCACGCGCAATAAACACATGAAAAATGAGAGAGAAAAAGAGGAATCTACTTGCTAATGTTGAGTGAGTTTTATTGTTTTCCTGTGCCAAGATCTCTTTATTTATAGACATACATACATACACACACACACACACACACACACACACACACACACACACACATGTATACATACATACATACATACATACATATACAGAGATCACAAGGGCACATACATACATACATACATACATACATACATACATATATATGTACATATATACATGTTGTGATGTCGAGCCTAATTAGACTTAGAGGCTTATTCAATGCAATTTTCTCCCTCTATTATTTCTACTGTGGTTTGGGGGCAGTGCCCTCAAGATGAGGTCAAGGGGAAGTGCCCCTTCAGCACGCTCCTTGTCATAATATAGGGTGGGGTCAAGGGGCAACACCCTTGTGGGGGTTTCCAGGGGCGCTATCCCTAAAGCCAAAAATGATCTTATATTGTAAAAGACATTGACTACTATTTTCCTATTGGATGACTTATTTTAGCCCTAATTATGTAAGTAGTAAAAAGCTTGTATAAAAAGGCTTAGGGTTAGGGATTTCATAATGTAATATTGATATTATAGCTTCTTGCAGTGATATTGAGATATAGGGGATTGCATATTGTAATCAGTCGATACTAATAATATTGGACTTTTTGTTAGTGGACATAGCCCAAGGATTGGGTGAACCATGTTAAATCCTAGCATCTTATGTTTTGTTCTGCGTGATCTATTATTTTTTGATATTATTTATATTTGCTAGTAACTATTATTTCTGTCTAAGATTAATCCTAAAAAGTTGTATTAGATCTAGACAGTCATCATTTTTTTATTTTATTTTAGCTAGACCATCATCATTTAAAAAAAAAATAGCAATCCTTTGCAAGAAGGTCTCATGATTGAGTGGGAGTCTCACGGTTGAGTGGGAGTGATGGAAGACAAGGGTAAGCCAAGGGTTGACAAGTTTAATGGGCAAAATTTTCAACTATGGAGGATACAAATGGAGGACTATTTCTATTAGAAGGATTTATGGAAGCCGTGGGAAGGAAAAACTAAAAAGTAGGGAACTATAACAAATGAAGAATGGAAGATTTTAGATAGAATGACACTTGGAAGCATTTGGTTATGCCTGGCACCATCGGTGACATTTAATATTATGAAAGCAAAGATGATAGAAGAGTTGATGAAAACCCTAATGAAATTGTATGAAAAGCCCTCCACTTCAAATAAGGTATTTCACATGAAGTGTTTATGTAATATGAAAATGGAAAAAGGTGGATATATTGTAGATCATTTAAATGAGTTTAATATTGTTACTAGTCAGTTATCTTTTGTGGGTATTAATTTTGATGAAGAAATTAGGGCTCTCTTGATTTTGTGTTCTTTGCCTGAAAGTTGGAATGACTTGGTAATGGATATAAGCAATTATGTTTCTGGATCTAATACCCTAAAATATGATGATGTGATCAATGTTATTTTGAGTGAAGAAAGTCATAGGAAAACCTTAGGTGGATCTACATCAAGAATTTCTCTGAATGCACAAAGCAGGGACAAAATGATTGAGAGAGGAAATAATTCTAGAAATCATGAGAAATCAAGAGGAAAGTCAAAGGGAAAGAGGTCTCAATCTAGAGGACCAAGAGATTGTTGGTAGTGTAGTTAACCAAGGAACAAGAAGAAAGATTGTTGGACTCGAAAGAATAATGAAGGAGATGAACTAGAAGGGAACAAGGAGGAAAATGTGGTAAGTAACAAATCCAAAGAGGATGCTTTACTTCTATCTCTGATGATTCATGGGTTTTAGATTTTGGTGCTTCGTTTCATGCTACACCTTTGTTGGTAAATAGATTGTTCTTCTTTTGATTCTCCTTTTAATTTGCCCAATTTGTAATAAAGAACAACTTTACACAATAGTTGGGAAAATGTTTTTGAGAATAACTAGTTTCCCTCTGAATTAAAGTACAACTCCCTATGTGAATAATGTTCAAGGAATTATGCTTCTCTCCTAAACTAACACAGGGTATGCTCTTAACCCGAGAGCAGAAGAGGCAAACCAAATTAAGCCTAAATAGGACTTAATCTAGGCAAGAAAAACTTTCTAATCTATAAACCAAGCAATAGAACTCACAATTCTTATGAATCCATATACTCAACATTTAATTAACCTACAAAAAATACTAACAGAAAAATAAATGAGATGATTAAAGACTTCTAATGAATCTTTCTCTAAATACCCCAAAGCACTTCTTACTGTGGTTAATTCATATTCTCATGAAAAAAGAATAAAACATCTTTTCTCTCCTTCTGTAATTCGGAAAAAGAAAGACACATAGAAGCAACGACTAACTAAATGGAACAGAAAACCATTGACATAAAATCCTCTTTATTGGCTCTGCAATATTAAGTCTGATACATCAACAATTTTGCCCCTCCCTATATGCAATGAAAACTAATATGCCCTTTCCTCTACTCTAGCACTTTGACTGTATGCAGGAAAAGAAGAACCCTATTTGCTTCAATGAAATTCCTATTTAACAATTCCCTTCTCATGACCTTTCGGTTACCAATGTAACTCCCTCTTTGGAAGAAGTGATTATTTTCTTACATCTAATCCCCTTTTTGACTGATGGCTTTCTATTTTTAAATATAATGCCTTTGTAATCTTTTGAATTTGAAACTTTACATCAATCACACTTTGGTTAGTGTAATCGAACCATGGATTAATAATTGATATTCTGCATTTATAAACAAGTGTCTATTTTGCATTCAGTGGGTTCCTCCTATACATCTTTTTCTAACCTTTGATATTCAACTAGATCTCCTTTTAAGTGACTATATGTGCTATTCATCATTCGGGTATATACACTCCATGTGTTTTTCGTTGGGCTTTCTAGTAGCAGATCAATCATAAGACTATTTTCAGTTACATAAGTAACTTCGAGCCTGCATTCTTTTGCATTTTCTTCATCACTTATTAGGTTCAATGTCTACCTTAAAGTTTACGATTCAACATGCTTAATTGCATCTTCTTTCAATCTCAAAGCTTCAGCTAGATGTCTCGCAAGCTTTGCCTTTTCTTGCAAAGCTTCATCTTTTTGCCTCTTCATTTCATCTCTTGTAGATTTAGCATCAATTCTGACTTTCCTTTTAGACTCAAGTTGCAAAGCAACAGCTTTAAGACTGTTGAACTTCTTTGGCATTGTTGTCAATTTCTTCTCTATACAATGCTTATGAAATGAATTTTGAAAGGTAGAGCTTAGAATGGACATATAAGTACGAGAATTGCTTGGGCAAAAACTCTTTCCATCTTCGGTTCAACTCCTCTTTTGTTGACGTAGCTAGGGTAATCTTCTATATGAAACTCAATGGATTTTTTCAAATCTAGCCCACATTTTTTTTGGCTTGTTCCACTAATTTCCACTCGCTGTAGGGCTCTCCTTCTTTGTGGTTAACATGGATTTCTCCTATTTTATTGAGCATGGTCATTGCGCTCTTGAAGAACATCTCAACCAAATGGCTGCGCTTTTTGATTCCTGTTTCATCCCACTCGTTTTGATAAACCTGCATGGGGGAAGTTGAAGACAATTCTATCAAACATCCTCCTTCCTAGAATATCAAGTTTATTCATTAGGTTTGCATCGACACCATGCACTACTATTGCACCACATCTTTTCAAATGCTCAAGCCTTTCTTGGACTAAGGAATACGAACTTAAGATCTTCTCACTAGTACATTTGGGCTCATTTTTTGACCTTTGTTGGTCAAAATTTTGACCCATTTTCGACCAATCTTTGACCAAATTTGACCAACAAATTGGTCAATAATTTTTCAGTCAAAAATTTGACGAACATACTAGATGGTTGAAATTTTGACCAATACGTTGGTCGAAAAATGTCCAGGTTGTTGAGCCATTTTCTGCCATTCATTGGTCGAACTTTCGACCAATGCTTGGTAGAAATCTGTGGGGCATTGGTCAAAATTTTGACCAATGCATGGTGGAAAAATAGATGGCACTGGTTGAAAACTTTTTGGTCAAAAATTCGACCATCCAGTAGGTTGGTCGAAACTTTGACGAATACAGTGGTCGAAAAATGATGGCGTTGTTAGCACATTTTCTACCATTCATTGGTCGAACTTTCGACCAATGCTTGGTAGAAATCTGTAGGGCCCATATGATGGACAACGATATCATGGACCCACTTCTCGTGTACTAGGTACGAATATTTTTGATCGTGAGATCGAGTCGGGATCAAAGGGTGGCATTAACTCGCTATGAAGAAGTGCTCAGAAGTTAAGTATAGCGAGTTAGCGAGTGTGGCCCACTACTGTTGAAGTAAAATTGCTGTCCACAAGATCAAGTCTGGATCGACGATGCTCGTTGACTCGCTATAAAGAGATGTGTGAAAATTAGGTATACCGAGTTAACGAGCAATGGACCCACCATCATGTTCTTAAAGGTTGTTTCAATTGTCTACCACATGATTAAAGTAAGATCACTGATCATCGCTAGCTCGCTATGGAAAGGTGCTCGAGAATTATGTATAATGAGTTAGCGAGTTGATGACACGTGTGCGTAGTCATGCATGGGCCTGGTTTGAAGTGCCAGCCTTGAAGGAAAGGTAGAGGTGGAGGTGTTTTATTAGCTTGACTGCCAATGCGTTAAGAAGAAAGCTGAGTCAGCTTAGTTGTAATTCTCAGATCGCAGGATTTTTCAAGGATCAATGGCACAAGTTTAAAAAAGAAAGTGCGACGCCACTCTGTTTTTCTGTTTGACGCATTTATGATAAGTGAAAGCTTCACGTGTGGGAGAAAAAAAGAATAAAATAGAGATTTTCATTAATTCCAGTCCCATGCGAACAGAGATTGCAAATTTTATGAGCACAAGAGCCTGATTGATTGTGTCGTGTTAAGCCTGGTAAAGACGTGAAACTATTCTTCTGTCATTCGAGAGAAATTTTAGAAGTTCAGAGAAGAACAAGTTCAGAAAGTCAAGTAAGTACTCATATTATAACCTTTGTGGCATTCCAATTCTCTCAATACTGTCAAAATGCCTCCTAAGAAACCATTCTCTGAGCAAATTAATTATATGGATAGGAATGTCCATGATGATTTATAAGAATTACTCCCAGAATCTACTGTATAGCCTGCACAAGTTAAAAAGTTAATTTCCTTAAACCCTAGGCTTAAAATTGGTGATGGCCTATATGACAAGGGGAACTAGGTTAGGGATGCAACAACTACTCAAACTGGCCTTACCTTGTTTAAAATGTGGTTTTTGAAAAGAAAGTTGTTTACCCCGCATGCTAATGTTTGGAATTTTGATTTGGGAAAGTTAGTAGTCCCAAGTGTTTTCATGGATTATGATTTGCTTGAAGCCATTGCTAAGAATTATGACCAAGCCATTAGGGTTGTAAGAAGAAAGGATGGTGTGCCTCTGGTCTCGATTACTCCTGAAGAAATTAGAGAGGTTTTTCACCTGGAACCATTATCAGACTACCATGTGCAAATCAATCTGCTAGAATTAGAGAATGAATATAAAACAAAGAAGGATGTAATTAGGGGAGGTGCACTAAGGGCACATATTGGTACAATAGGAACTTTGCTAGTAATTACTGCAGCCTCTAGAGAGCCTTTTAAGAAGAGTCTTTTCACTTTTCGGGTTGTAGAGATATACAGGACCTTATGCCGAGTTTTTGGTGAAGATGAGCAAGAATTTATGCCCATTGGTTTCATGTACATGATGGTTCAGATTGCTTCCTTCGGTGTAGATGTTATTTTTGATTTTGCTTCCTTTTTGGCTAAAGAAATTCACATTGGTTTAGTTGGGATTGCGAAGGGCAAGGTGGACAAAACTTTTGGTCACTCCTCTCTATTAATGCATATGTTTTTGTTCAAAGGAGTGACATATATTGGTAATGAGATGGAACTAAACAGAGAGGAGAATGGGGAAATACTGCCAGTCCAGTTGTGGACTGCAGATATGACCTGGGATGCAAGTACTGCTAGTTTTGTCAGATTTGATAGATATTTTGCTGCTAAATTGAGATGCCTCATATTGAGTGACAATCCCAGAATCCCTAGGGTACGAATGAGTCTCATCAGGCCTATGGATAACCCCCATGACTTAAAAGTTTCACATAATTGGGGAGATATCATCCCCTACCCTATTTCTACTATTTTTAGAATCTATGGTTTCAAGGGGAACCCTCATTTTTTGCCTTACCAAGTTCCTTTGAAGGTGGGAATGGCTGAAGTTTTATGGCAGTTAGGGGGAGTGGAAGAAATGTTTTTGTTGAAAAGGTAATTAGGGTCAATTTTCCCTACCTGCATAGTGGCCCATGAATTTGTGATTACAAAAGGGGGATGGATCTTTTTGCATAAAATTTTGGAGCAGTATATGATGGTTGTCTCTCATCCCCGTTTTTGTGATTCTGAGGGAATTTTCAATCAGATGTTGAGGCATAGAATCAAGTTGGGACCGGTCAAGCACGATTCTTATTATCTAGAGGATATTATAAGGAATGAATTCTCATTGCAAGAGCAGGAAACTAAAAAGGAAAAATGGAGAGTTTATTCTCGAGTCTTAGAATTCATTCATTGTTTTGATAATAAATATGATCCTTTGGATAATGCTATTACAGAGGCTGACAAAATAAGTAAGCTCATGAATACCTTCCTTGAAATAATGAAGGTCATGAATGAAAAGAAACAATTTTTTATTGATTCATATCCTGATAAAGCCAAAGAGGTCATGAGGAGGTTGGATTTCACTCCAAATGTGAGAACTGATAAAATAATTGTACAAAAGAGGCCCGAATATACTATAATTCAGAATAAAAGGGTTCCTATGGAAAAGGGCAAACAAACAATAGGATCTATCAGTATAGCCCAAGAGGAGAGACCTGAAGAGCCTAGTGTTGAATAATGTTGTCCTTGATGTCACACAAATGTCATATCAGTCATTAGTCTCAAGTTCACCGAGCTCAGACTGTCTGCAATGCAATTTACAGTGCCAACCGAGCTCACTTGGTCATCGAAGGAAATGTGGAAATAGTGTTAACCAAGCTAACTCGGTCATCGAAGGAAATGTGGAAAATAGTGTTAACCGAGCTAACTCGGTCAACGAAGGAAATGTGAAAAGTTAGTGTTAACCGAGCTTCACTTGGTCTCCAAAGGTTAGCTTCCACCGAGCTCACTCGGTTATCTCAGGAAACTCAGTACTTACCAAGTTTTCTCGGTGATTGAAGGATTGTCATGAAGTTCGCTGTATCAACCGAGCTCAGTCGATTAACACGGGAATTATTTTTTGAACAAAGTTCACCGTGTAGGGTCGGCTAGTATAGGGATTTGCTAATTAATTACTTTTAGCTGACTGTTGTAATTGTTTGTTTTAGTTAGTGATTTGAGCCAACTAAGATAATCTGAAAGGTATATATGGTCATTCAAGTTATGAATTAAAGTGTGTAATTATGAAAAAAGAAGTTATGAATGCGAATTATAGTATGAAGAGGCGAATGTTGAGAAAAGTCTGATGAAGGATCAGATGTGTTGAAGGAGCTGCAAAGTTGTATTTGATCAGTAAGGATTCAGTCAAGCATAACAGAGATCTGCAATCAACAAAGATAAGTTGCACATTATATCAGGTCATTTCATTGTTGCTTTCTAACCATTGTAACAGTGTATTCAATATCTCTTAACAGAGTTGGTTTAACAGCCATTCAATAAATCCTCTAACAAGGTGACAGTTCAGTTGAATTGTTCTAAAGATCTCTAGCAAGGCCACTCCTAACAAGGTGATTAAATCCTTTAATAGGGTCACACCTAACAGTGTATTTTTGTAACCTTTAACAGGGTTGGCTCCTAACAGGGCTTACTTCAGAAGAGTGAAAAACAGTATCTAGTTACATTGGTGGTTTTTCCCATATTGGGTTTCCATGTTAAAACTGGTGTCTCTTGTGTTTAATTACTGAATTACTTTGTGCATGATAACATATCAGTTCTTAATATTTATCATTTGTTGCATTATCAAGTTTCGGCATTTTATTAATTAGATCAAGGGTATATTCAGACATCTTAGGGACTGTGGAAAGTTTTTGGAATAACTAATTCACCCCCTCCCCCTCTCAGTTACTCTATTCTCATTTCCAACACCTAGTCCTAAGAGGCAAAAGGTAATGACAAAAGAAAGGCCTCAAGATGAGGAATATTCACCCACCCAGTCCCCTTTGAGGATTGGAGAAGAGCAGCTCACTGGTGAACAGGTTGAACAAATGGGATCACAGGGAGATATTTTTATTACTCAAGCAGAATTAGATGAGGGTAACCCTCCAGAACTTCCTCTCCCAAGTTTGGATCTAACAATAGCTGATTATAGAGGCAGGGAGTTGGACCCTATATTAGAGCAGGTAAGTCATCAATTTTTGACTAATGATAGTTTTGTGAAATCAAGGGCTTTTCAGCAGTTTGCATGGAGGACAAACATGAACGTTTTTGAGCAGAAATGTAAAAAGATGAAAATAGAGCATCTAGAAATGGATGAAACTTCCATGCAAAACCAAATTAAAGAAGAAATGATGAAGGAATTGCAGAATATAAGCCTTGAGGAGGGGAGGAAAATGATAAAGGCATCTAACATTTTATTATTGCCCAATTGGGATATTGCAGATGCATTAATTTTCAATTCTGTTTCAAGTAGATTGGAGTTGCAAGACCCAAATAGAAGAGACTTCCAAGGCACTTCATTCATTGAAGATCAAGATGCATTGGTTAGTTGGTCATTGAGAAAGGGATCTAGAGCCACACCATCACAATCAGATGAGTCTGGGTTGATGGGAAATATACTTGTAAGAAGGGTTGTTGACACTTCACATGTACAGGCAGCATATTGGAATGTGGATTCTTCTAAGTTTGTGTTGGCCACTGCTAAGAAGGAGGAATAGGTTATGTCTGAGTTACAGAATAAATATGAAATGCTTCTTGAGGCCTATAATAGGGAGGTAATAAGGAGAATTGAACTTGAAAACAAGGCAATGGGGAAATCCACAAGGCCAAGAATAACATACCCTTGTCCTCTAGTGGAACCTTTTAAATCCACCCCCCTTGTAGAGATACCAGACACACCTCAAAGGCCTGAATATTATACAGCTGAGGAATTTGAAAAATAGAAGAGCAAACTATGGGCCTTACATGTAGAGTTAAATACGCAGTATGAGGATAAGCTTAGAAAGGCTCTAATGTATTTAGTGGACAAAATTGAGTGGCCCTTATTCTTTGATCAGTTGGTAAAAGTAATAGATATATGGGAGGAATTGAAAACTCATGATGATACCCTGAAGCCTATTGTTAATAAATGGGGAAGAAGGGAAAAGGAAATCACCCTTCTATGTTATTCAGTTATAAAGTCTGCAAATGACCATGTTGAAAAATTGTATGATATTGCTAATGACCTGTCAGATTTTGATAATAGGAGAGTTGCTCTGCAACTGAAAATTGTTTCTTATTTGAATAAGTACAAGAATAAAAAATTTGATCTATTTCCTTGTGCCTTGGATAGAAAGAAGAAATTGAAAAATAAGGAAGAGTGGAGTAAAGAATTGGATGACCTTTTCTGCACAAGGATAAATAAAGTTATTAATGAAAAGGGGCATGCCTAGTGGGCCACCACGATAGAGGAATTGGTTAAAGTCCAATTATTTTTTGATTCTTTGAAGCAAGAATTTTTTGGTTTTGAAAAGGAGGCTGGTTATATTTTAAAAAAGCAAAATGATATCCTACGGTTCAACTGGCTGGATGATATACAATTTGACACTTGGATGGCAAATCTTCTATTGGACAAGCAGTTGGAGGAGGACAGTTCAGATGATGATGAGAAACTAGAAGGCGTGGTGCAGGTTATTGACACCTCTGCACCACAACTGAAAAAAGAAGAAGGGGAAAAGGTAATAATGCCTGCTCAGGGTAAAAGCAGTGAGAATCTGCAGGAGAAAACCAATTTGGAGGTATCACAAGATCATCCTTCTTTGGCCAGCTTGGTAGCCACGTATTTTGAGGAGCCAAAATAATGAGAGACAAATCAGAAGTTGATGATTCACAACAAAAATTGGAACGGGCCTACCTGAAGGAATATTTGATACACCTAGCATTCTGTTGTGATTGTTTTTGTCTTTTGTATGATGCTTTGTTCCTTGGACACTTGTTAGATCACAATTGCCCTTTTCTTGTTGCAACTCATGCTATATAAATGAGTTTTCAAGGCATTGTGATGGTCCGAGACTTGTGCAATTTTTTGTTTCTTTCAAGAAGAGTACATATTCAGTCGGTCCAATAGTATGCAAAGGTTTTGAGTTTTCTTCCATTGTACTTTCTGATAAGCAAATTGAAATGATAGAAATGGCAATCTATTCTGGGCATTCAATTGGTTTTCTATTGGTTATTGTATTAGTCATATGAAAAGGATAATACAAAGGGGTATTTACACTATTTCTGTGGATCATCAATTTCTGTCTCCAGTTTATGGGTTTGTTTACTTTGAAGTCATTTAAATAAGGTTTATTTGGCTGAATGTAGTCTAGATGCGTTGTATGCTGGTTTTATTTTTGCTTTTAGTTCAAGCAATTATATAAATGCTTCAGTAAATCAGTAGGGTTTATGAGTTCATAAAAGGGATATTGCATAAGAATGGAGATGGGTAATTGCAGTTGATTAATTCTTATATGAGTTATTTGAATTAGATCTCCCACCAATAGTCAATTTCTTGCCCAATGGATAAGGCACTGGTCCTATAAATCAGAAGTAAACAAGGATGAATTCTGCTGCTGCATATCAAATCATCTTACAAAATCAAAATTATTTTCAATCCTGTTCAAGAATTATAAATGCTGGTCTCAACTCATTTATATCTAATTGCTGAGTCTTAGGTAGCTGCTATTTCCAGGAATATTTGTAAATTTTAGGAGAACTATGACTAGATCTGCTGATAAGGGATGTGTATAAGTTTAAGAGCATTGAATAATTGAAGTGAGCTATGTATGTATGTGAGGGTAACAGAGGAGAATCAGAATGAAACTAAGATAATTTCATTTTTGAATCCTATTGCACCGTGCACTTGTATAGATCCTTTCTTGTTCCTCTTTGTGTCCACCACTTAGCCCACATTATTGAGTGTCCTATACAAGAAAGTCTTATAGCAAGCAATTTACCCAAGATTCTTGGAGTTGTTCCACTATAAGATATGATGAAATCATGAACTAATTGCCTATTATTTAAGAAAATGAGAAACACTATAAGACACTTTGTAGTGCTGCAATAATAGCCAAATCACCAAAGTAGGCATGCTTTTTGGATCATATACTCTCTCAGACATAGATGTGACATGCATTTTGGTTGTAGGTGATTTCTAGGAGCTTGGGGTTCACTATCAATTCCAACACCTTCGACTAAATTTTTTGAACAAGTCAAAAGTTGTTCCACTATAATGATTACTAATAAACTTTATCATTGTTCAAGTCAAAAGTTTATCATTAGCATAAATGGTAGATAATTTTGTTCATGGTCTCAAGGAAAACAAAGACTGCTTGACAATAGCAAGAAACAACACAAATGACTTAGAAATAGTCTATCACAATGAAAGACATATTTTGCCTATTGTCTCATTTTTGGTAATAGAGACACCCCCCAAACATCTTCAAACATGAAATGATCCACTGTCTATTAGACTGGTGTCTAATCCAGGCTAAACCTCCATCAGCAATTACCATCCAACACTACATTTGCACCAAGTTTTCCCACTCTCCTGCATTTGGTTAATATAGTACAAATAAATTATCACAACCTCATTGTCTCCCACCAATAACAGTGACTACAGGTGGTAGGAGAGAATCTACATTGGAAACTTTAGAATAAGTATAGTTGATTGTGCCTAACCAGTCAGTGGTTTGAATGCACTAGTCTATTATTCCTTACTCAACCCATAATGAAAATTAAAAGAATGTGTGGACAAGATAACAAAAATAATAAAATGTTCTCACATTAAATATTAGTCAAAATGCATTTGATACATCATAGGAACTCACTGTTCCATGGGACAGAGACTGAATTGTAGAGAATAGGATTATTTTATTGATTATAATTTTTTCACAATTCCTTGTCTCACCACCCCAACTCTACTTCTCCCCTAAACACTCGACAAATCCCTTCTAAATAACCAAACAATAGTAAACAACCACTACTGTCTAACTATCTGACTGTTACCAGTTAGTTATAAACTGAAATTTGTTGTCTAGTTGACACAAAGTGTCAACTTCGACAACTTACAATCATATATGCCTTTAATATATTTCACTGACCTTTTCAAAGGTTTTATAACTTCACTAACCCTTCCAAAGACACCTAAAACCCTTACGAGCTATACTAGGCCTAAAGACACCTAAAACCCTTACAAGCTTTTCTCTGCATTTTTTCTACATTTGATACTTTTCTTATAGGTGGACATGTCTATCACAAACATCCAACATGTCTGTCCTTAAACTTCATGGAAAAAACCCTACAAACAACACAAAAAAAAAAGGACATAAACATCTCTAATAGCTTGTGGATATCCCAAAGATGCATAAGTGCATGACTTGTGAAAACGAAAAAGATAAGACTAACTTGTATAACAAGCGAATAACCAAAAGGATTTTATGTCTGTGTTATGTTTGACAATGACAATGATATTTGGATTCAAGTATGAGGAAATTTGTATCAATCAATTCATTAAATATCATTTGAATACAAAGAAGATTTTAAGAGATTCAAGAGCATAATTATAAGACAAATTTGTGGAAGACCTAAATTAGACCTAAGTGAACAGACATGTGAAGGCTTATTTTGATTATGATGAGCAGATCTAAGGCAGAATTTTTATGAAGGTATATTCCAAGTTTAGAGCATTTATTGAAAAATAATATTTCAAATCTTGGTGGATTATTCATAAGTACAAGGCAGATTTGTTGAAGACCTCGAAGGAGATCTAAGGCAAATCTACCTACATTATAAACACTTTGCATTTCAAAGGTCAGTTCCTTCTGCATTGCAGGATTTGAGGTTGGGGTCTCTTGCTAATTGAGTCTACACATTTGTTTGAAGTTATATACATACATACATATGTGTGTGTGTGTGTACATACACACACAATTCACCTACAAGGATTTCCATGCTAAATAGTATATGCATCTTGTCTTCTTTTGTTAGACATCAACTATGTGAATGCTTTCTACATTGCTTTCAGTTGACTAAATATATATAATAAAATATGCAAGTTTCTATGCCAAACTAACTCCAATGTGGACAAATATCTAATAATTGGGATTTAAACTAAGCAAGAACTATATGTTCAAGGAACCAAAAGATGACTGCAATGAGACTATTACAAGTGAAAAAACTTCAGTCTCATTAAAGAGAATTGGGATGTGTGTTTGAAGACTTAACAAATTTGAGCTTCACTTGGTTTCAAGAATACTATAATATTCTCTACTTAACAAGGCCAAACACGTGAAGGTGGAAGCTCACCTGGCCTCACCCCCCTCCCCCTAACATCAATCTAAAGTACCCATTATCATCTAATTACATACTTCATTCATTCATTCATCCATGTATGAACTATAACATTCAATCAATACAATCACATAACATTCATGAATATGATATAAAAATCATTAATACAAAATACTAATCAAAACTTCATTAACACATAACAATATTCATTAACATAAAATAAAAATCTGTATTAATACGCATCATTTATACATAATTACTTAAAACAAAGTTCTTTCATTATCCAACAAGGTTTATCAAAGAAGATTTTTAAAACATCATTTCGTTTTTTTGTTTTTCTGAGCTCTCTTAAGAAAAGTACTCATAGGGACATCCATATCTGCTTCATTCTCCTCCTCTTTCGGCACGTGTAATGTCAAATTATGATGGCTCCTTCTCTTTGGAGGAGCAGGAGGTTGCTGCACTAAAGGGGGTTCTGTTGCAAGAACAATTGACTGCAATAAATTGGCATACTCTTTTTCTTTTTCTAACTATTACAAGTTTGTAATTAAGTACAAGTACAACATAAAATGCATTTTTCTTACCTGACAATGCCACATCATGTACATTAACATTTTGATTTGCCATCGTATCAACATGTTGAATACTTGGAACATGGTCCAGTCCTTCAACATGATGTTCAACATGCTCTGAAATATTCAAAAAAAGGATACACGTCAAATTCCAATTGAAGATGTTAATTTGTATTCGTAATTGCATAATTAATTTCCAATAGAAAATTAATACCTCCACCACTATAATGCACATCATGGCCTTCGTCAGGTGCAGGTTTTGTGGTAGGATATGAAGGCTGTAGTAAAATGTTATGCACATTGTTATGTAGTCAATTTACGTTTAAAACTAATACCAAAAAAGAATCTTCTCAACTATTTAATTTTATTTACTTTTCATCTGACCAATTTACCTATGAGTTATCATTTGGTGCACTAGATTGTTGGGCAAGGCTTACAGATTCTTCACGTAGGCATGCAACCACAACTTATAGCCTTCCTTCAAGGCAATTTTTCTATCTTCATCTGTGACCTCCACATTGAAATCTGTGCCCTGTGGTTTTTTCTTGATAATGTCAGTTTTCCATGTATGGTTTCATTAGACAAAACTGTTTGCAACATTATATTAAAAAAGAAGAAGCAAAATTCATTGCTCTACTTACAAGTCGAGATTGCAGATTCATATAGCCACCAGAGCCAAGTTTGTGTTGGCCAACCTTTTCTATTCTCGCTTTTGTAGCCATGGATGTGTCCTGCAACCTATGAACAATTTCAAACATCTTAGATTATATATT
Organism: Cupressus sempervirens; assembly: GCA_028749045.1. NCBI lineage: Eukaryota > Viridiplantae > Streptophyta > Pinopsida > Cupressales > Cupressaceae > Cupressus > Cupressus sempervirens. The sequence continues at coordinate 717,942,106 of CM053787.1, read as the reverse complement.
TACAAATATCAATAATTAGTGCATGATTACAATGTACTTAATACTATAATGACATACCTCTTTTTTCCCTATGTTGCTTCATTATCTCTATCTTCACATAGCCTTTTCTCCTTTGCATCTTCTATTATTTCATTCCACTCCATTGGTGGAATCATAGGAGGACAGTCGTACTTTGGGTTATCCTTAAGACCCATTCTATATTGATCCCTCATAGTCTTTATATGCTTTGCTGCTCTTTTCAGAAGTAGGCCAGTGTCAAAAATGTTTTTCCCAAATTTCTCCTCAATGGATGCAATCAGCTGATTTTTTAATTCACTAGCTTGTAAATTCCACCTTTTTAAAAACAAATAGATTGTTAGATCAATAACTTTAATATATTACAATAAATAGAAGAAAATAAAAATTATATAGCAATGATATGAAACTACGTACCTTTTACGTATGGTGGGTCCAAATAGTCTCAATGTCATATGAAAAAGATGTTCAAAGAAAGCATTATTACCTATAAAAACATAAAGGATTTATCAGTCCGAAATGAGTAATGTAAAAGTAAACTAAATTTACACTTTAAAAAATATCAATTTTAAAGCACTTGGAAGCTTTCATTCTCTTAATGAAAACATAGTTTTTTTATTCAGCAACAATGTCCCTTCATACAAACCAATACTAATCACACGAACTGCTCCAGGAAATGGATCAGCTTTAGTAGTACTGCTCTCTATTGCTCTATCAACTGAAACATCATAACAATTAAATGATAATTTTAGTACTGCTCTCTGTTGGTCTACCTCCCTGCCTATGTCCATGTCTCTCTATGTGTGGCTATATATATATGTATGTATGTATGTATGTATGCATGGTGTGTGTATGCATGTGTTTGTGTGTATGCAAGCTTCTGTAGACATCATTTAAGCACTAATGTGCTACTTTTTTGTTCATCAACTTGTAGAAAGACATTACAAAATATAGCACATTACAAAATATAGCAAAACAAGGTTTTACTAGTTCTACTGGGCATAGACGATAATGCTTGCATGGTCCTTGTTGCTGACAATGCAGCAGACAATAGTGGACCGCCAACTGAAGGAGGAGTTCGCACTTCATCATGAGCTGAAGAATAGAATATTGTTAGCAAAGATATTTTCAATGGATAAAGATCAAATGGGATACTAGCGAGAAACGTCAACAAAAAAAAGGTAAGTGTTATAATGTTGATCAAAACAAACAATGTGTTACTTACATGAAGGTACTGTGAAACAACCCTGACCATGTTCAACATGTGATGTCACAACTAGCACATATGTCTATACAAGAACACATAAAATCAGAGATCATGATCCATAAGATACTATAAAATATTAATATCTATTGAACTTCTATTACTACTTTAGTGAAATTACTACTTACTTTTAAAGATTGGATTCTACGGTCCAATTCTATTCTTAGTGCCTCTTTCTCCTCACTTCTGTCACCCTTGATGATAATTTGAACAAGCTCATCAGTGTATCTTTGTGTAATTTTTTGGGTGATGAATACAGGGTCAGTACTAAGGCCAATATCATGTAGATATGACGCCCGTATTTCAGATTGCATTTGATTAGCAATCATTGTAGCTTTTTCTTATCAGTTGTGACATCAAATATTCGTATACTTTCATCAAAATAACTCCAAAGCCATAAAGAAAAGAACATAATATTAGGAAATTTGTTTCTATATTAACATTAAAATTTACAATAATTAATGGTTACCTCTACTGAAGGTGTCTGACATGGTGCATCCATATCGCCCTGTGAAAAAAATTAGTAACTCTTAGAAATCAGCAGTGAAATTAAAGTAATAGACTTACCAAAAAAAATATTAATAATAAAGTAGATTGTATATGTAAATCATTTGTCTTAAGTTAAAAATTTAGCGTAACTAATGTTTATATCTAAAACAATATTTGGCATTTTCTACTTAATGTTTATATGTGCACATATGGTTTGGAAAGAAATATTTGGTCATACAAGACCCCATCATAGTTGACATTGATCATACCTGAAGATTTCATTGATCATCATGATCGTCATCCATGTCATCATCATCATCATCATCATCATCATCATCACCATCATCGTACTCATCACTTTGATCGTCGTCGTCACCACCACCATCTTCATCATCACCATCATCCTCTTGATCACTATCATCATCATGACCATCATCGCCATGATCATCACCATCTTCGTCACCATGATCATGATCGTCATCAGCATCATCATCATCATCATTATTACCATTATCGTTAGCATGACCAAAATCATCACCATCTTCTTCTTCTTCACCACTGGGTAACTGTTGTTCCTAATAATCATTTACTTCCTCTTGTGCTTCTTCAATATCTTCTTCTTCGATCACATTATACTTTATCGGCCTTCCTCTTGGGTCATGTCTAACAACAAATGACCAACCTGGTTTGTCTGGAACACCAAAGTAAAACACTTGCTCGCATTGACTTGGAAGAACATAGGGCTCATCTCCGACTGGCTCAAATGACCTTGTATTAATCATAGTAAATCCACTGTCGTGTTCAATAACAGTCCTATTGAGATCATTTCAATTTAGTCGTAACCTAAACCATTTGACGACAAATAAAACTATTTTGAATGAATTAAAGTCACGCTCAAGTATATCATCCAAAATGCCATAGTATCAATTTTCAGATTGTTGAGGATGTATGTCAGTTCTAGATGAAATATTGGTGACTGCAAAGACAACACTTATCCCGGAATCACATGTTTTCTTCGTTTCATCCAACTTTTTTGTGCAGAATTTATAGCCATGGTAGTACATAGCTTTGTGCTGTTTGACTTGCAATTATGCAAACATGTCAAGAATGTTCTCATTGATCTGTGAGTTGATATTAAACTTATGTCTCATGATTAGTAATCTTATGCATACCTTTGTATCTCTTAAGCCATATATTAGATCAAGTACCATTGGCGTAACATTGGGATCTCCATTACAATGAGCTTCTTTAACCAACAATGCAACACCATCCCATGTTAATGAGCGACCATTTTCTTGAGACTGTTCAATCCACACTGTCATCCAATCAAGATTGTTTGCAATATACAAGTGTAGTGCATCCCACTCACGACCAACTATAAAGAAGACAATTACACCAGTTAGAAACAACTTATATATATATATATTGATGATGGATAAGAATTGTTAAATTATAAAAAAAAAACTTATAATTACCTCTCACCCTCCTTAATCTACCTTTCCCCGTCAGGTACTCCCCTTTGAATTTGTCATTACAGTTGGGATCCCAAATGTAATCTAGATGGATACCTGTTGCAAACTTTGGAAGATATTCACTGATATACACCATGGTCTGGTATATCATATATCCCTCTATCATAGAACCCTCAGGACGTGCTCTTTTTCGAACCAAGCCCTTCATAAATTTCAAATGCCTCTCAACCATCCACATTGATCTAGCTTGTACAGGTCCACACAATTCAATCTCCTCAACTTGATGTATGAGGTAGTGTTCTTGAGCATTGAAAAATGTTGGAGGTAAACACTTTTGCATTTCACACATAAGCTGTGGAATTTTTTTCTTCCAATATTTTATATCCTTTTTATCAATTTCTTTAGATGATAACCACCTAAATGAGACTCAACACGCAAAAACACATAGAGGAGATTTCAAATAAAATTATACATTAGATTTCAGATAAAAAGCTACAAATCTAAGAAAAAACATTCTTCTAACCTCATGTATTTTCCAAGATCATATATAACTTGTTTAATACTGTTGTCAAACTGTTGTGGAAGGGATAGAGGTAGGACGACTGCAATCATTAAAAAATGATCATTTCAATATATTATTAAATAATGCAATTGGTACTACATTCAATCTTACAAATATACTGTAAATAGAAAACATGACTTATCTTGAGGAAGGTATGCCAATCATGTGTCTTCAACCCTGGCCCAAAATCACATTTCTTTGATAGAAGAGTGCTTATATTTGCAGCAAATCCTGTTGGAATTTTTTTTTTTTTTTATGACTTCTTTTAATGCATCACTTTGTTGCTTCGTTAATAACCAAGGAAGGGCACTTGTATTTATGTGATCTCCATTCCTATTTGATTCAATGAAAACTTTTAGTGCATGATTAGATTCATGAATGTCAGTACAAATTTTAGCAATTTGTTCTCTATCACGCCTTCCATCCAACATTTTCCATAGTGTCTCTGTTACATTCTTTCCAATATGCATAGCATCAAACAAATACGTGATTAGGAGATCCTTGTAGTATGGTAACCTACTAAATTGAGTAGGATAACTTTTCATTCCTCTAGGAAGTTGGTCATTGATGCCTTGACGACCTTCACGAGCATCAGTTACAGCATTAGTAAATATAAGCCAATATCAAAATACAAATTGTAAACTTTGGACAATAAATTGGACATTACCTCGACGATTTAGTCGATCGTATTCCAACTTCCATAAATGAGGTGTCATTCTTCGTGGCCTTGATGATGTCTCTTCTTTCCCATTGAAAAGATGTTTTTTGGCAATTCGATACCTATGATTATTGTGGAGAAAGTGTCTAAACTCATCAAACACCTACTTTCCTAAACTTCTCAAATGACGACATTTCATCTTCAGACCACAAACTGGACATGCAAATTTTCCCTTTGTCTAAAGACCTAAAAGATCATGTATAACTGGATCATGTACAATTATGATGCACAACTTAAGCATTTGATAGTAATGTGTAAGCACTATAACAGACCAAAAATATGTGATCTTAACATAACATACCACAAAAATGAGTTAGCCAAGGGGCATCATGTATTGTCCATACAAGCATTGCATGAAATTGAAATTTTTGATGTCCTATCAGTCTAGAGATGTCATACATAGTGATGCCATTCCATAACTTCAACAACTCATCAATTAGGGGCTCAATATACACGTTCATATCTTTAACTTGGTATTTATCTAGCAATTGAATGAACATAAACATTACGTAATTATTATAACCATTTTCATGCACTATTTATAAATTAATTTAGATAACTATAAAAAAAAAAACCTAGCACAATCATTGACAACATTATGTGCTCCCTCTTTATGGACATCCAAGGAGGAATGTTATTTTTAATAACAAAAATAGGCCATACTGAGTAAACAGATCTCATATCTCCATATGGATTGACACCATCCGCCACCAATGAAAGTTTCAGATTACGAGGTTCTTCTTTAAAGTGTGACCATATTTCTTTTATCTCTTTAAATGCAAAACCATCGGTAGGCATTCACATAATGTCATCCTGACTTCTATTGTGGGCATGGTAATCCATAAATTGTGCCAAGCTAGCACACCTGAATAACCGTTCCAGATGTGGAATAATGGGAATGTACTGAAGCACCTTATGAGGCACTTTTTTTGTTATTTGATTTGACCGATATCTACTAACATGACAATGAGGACATTCTGTTGCAAATTCATGTTGTTTATGATATAGAATGTGATCACTGGGACATGCATGTATTGTTTGATACTTCATTCCAATCTAATCCATAATGTTAGATAATTCTTGGTACGAATGAGGCAAAATGTTTGATGGTGGTAACAAAAACTCACTAATCAACCTACAACAACAAATATGCATTGTTAATATAATGAATAGTAATTGTATGCTAACCTTGAAGATGACAAAAATGAGATACCTTAGCATACGTGAAATTGCTACATTGGATATGCTATTCATAACCTTTAAGTTCACCAACAACACTATAGCCGACAATAGAGTTGTTTGGGAGCCTAGGTATAAGGGTTCATGTGCCTTCTCAAGTAAAGGTCTATCAAGACCATCTTCATCATTATTATCAGATTCGCTAGCACCATCATTGTGAGCCTCTTCATCACTTGCCCCAATACCATCTTCTTCAATCATGTCCTTTGGCACATTATCATCTTCTTCCATGGGAGTGTATCCTCAACTTGGATATTCACACCTCCATGTTCCTTCAGTAGGAAATCCACATTCAATAATGGATGAAAATCGTGGCCCCCTTCAACATGACCATATTGCCTACAATGACTCTGGGCTATTGTGATTAGAATTCTTCAATTCTTTAAACCCTTACACTTTTTGCAAGGACAATAACATTTATTAGGTTTTCTTCATAATTGAGCCCACAATGCAGCCATTGTCTCATTATTTTCTTCTAGATTCATATTGTCAGGCGTGGTCTTTCTTCACAGGAAAATATACCTACAAATAAATTGGACATGTTTTGATTAATGTTTATATCTACACATATGGTTTTTGTTAATTAATGTTTTCAAATGTAACTAAAATGATTACAAACATATCAAAAAGGACCTTCACAGGGTCTTATTACATCAACTGTTCTAACATGGTCATGTTGGTTATCTTGAGACCTTAATGTCTTCTCATGCCTTCAACCTTGACCTTGATGCTTCTGCATCATTCTCCCAAGGATCAAGGAAAGTTGGATCATCATGGAATTGAGTAGGCAGACCTTCTAGGAAGTTGCAATACTTCAACCTTGTAAGTGTCGCATCAATGCAATGGGTACTAAACAAAAAATTTAAGTTGATGAGAAATGGTTGTTATGAATTCAAATTGTAAGTGTCACCTCAATGCATTGGGTATTAAACAAACAATTCAAGCTGATGAGTATGGGTTTTTATGAACCACAACTCATGAAATATGCATTAAGTCCATACTTGCTATTTACAATGAGTATGGGTTTTTTTTCTAAGAACATAACTGTTGTTTACAGTCAGTAAGTTTCTATATCCTCTAACAAATTTGAAGCAATTAGCCAAAGTCACACGGTTGAAGATGATCATTGTCCCCTCAAAGCACCATCGTTTGATAAATTGTTGCATTGAAATATGATCTAGAAAGGGCCTTTCCACATAGTATGTTGGCACTATTTGGCAATCATCAATCATGTGGTTATTGCAAAGAGGCCAAGGACCAAACATGGAATCATGGAGATAGTGCACGGATGTACAAGGAAAATTTGTTGCTCTTTAGCTACTAATCTTGCTTTGTGCTTGTCAATTAAAACATTATTTTTAAACTTGATCTTAATACTTTTTATAATCAATGGCTTTCTTTCCAATGTCTATCTCTCGACTCAACACATTTTTTCATTTTTCTTTCCTTCTTGCTTCATCATAAATACTTGGTTCACAAGCACTTATGGTGTTCTTCTTGCTAAGATTATGAAGTGGACAATGACTTTCAATCTAGATAATCAAATGTTTGGCTCAACTTTTTTGGGTAAGTGTGATGATATATAGTGCACTATAAATTTTATCTTCAATGAAAGGATTAGTACCTCTAATTTTCAAATGGTGATCAACTAGAACTAGCTAACAATCTAACCTAAAAAATACATTTTATGCCAAATTCCAATCACAGTTAAAGATATTTAGCTATTGGAAAATGGCAAGATTATGTCTTATTTTAGATATGCAATAAAATGGGCAAGAAATGTGGAAGAACGTTAAGTTTTTATCCACCAAAACATGAGTAAAATTGTATAAACTAAATGTATTTTTAAAAATAATGTCAATTCCCTTCAAAAGAAATATTTTGCATGCAACTTACTTGGTGAAGATATTTCAAGTTCAGCAACTCTTTAATCATAGGATCCACAATAGTTGGAAGCTTTGACCTGTCTGTCAGCTGTGGCTTGGCCTGCAGCAACAAAAAATTCTTAGTATATGCATCTCAACATTTAAAAAATACATCAAGCAATTCAGGTCAATTACAGTCTATAAATTAATTGGCATTTGTTTCTTCTTTAACATATTTGACAATCAAGTACAATTAATAGGAATACAAGAGTAAAACTTTGAATTTTACTAATGTCATCAATGTTAATCTTGGGTACTAGTACAAAGCCAGTAAGAAATTTGCAGTTGTACCAACCAAGATATTTAAAAGACTTGATCACAAAAGGTTCATTTAGCACAAAACAACTTCAAAAATATTGTATATATACACTCTTTGACACTATCAAAGGGAACAATTATTTTAATGATTTTTTACATAAGAATTGCTAGAGGAAATGATAAGCATGAAACATATTCAAGTTTTGACACTAAGGAATTGAAACATCCACACTCAGAAATTGCTTGGAGTATTTAAGGAGTGTGTATCCCACAAATGAAATTGGTATAAATGTTACAACCACCAAATTTGGAGGGCATAGAAATTCAGTCATCACTATCCTATGTAGTACACTTAATTTCATATGTTGGAATCATTTTGTGACTTGTACACATGATAGTCCAATAGTTTTTAATGTCATCTTCATCACAATTTTTCTATGATAGTCTAATAGTTGTAGGTGGCATCTTCGTCACAATTTTTCCATGATAGTTTTGTTGGTCTAAATTTTTGCATAATCAAATTCCTTTGTCCAAGGTATAGAAGAATTCAGATTGGGATCCACCTATGGTGAATAGGGTTTCTAGCCAAGTCATATTTTGTAGGTCTTTGAAGCAAATTTTTGTCGAAACCCTAGGTCTTGTTTTCTTTTAAATTTTTCGAGCGCGAAACTAAAAATATGCGAAGATTCCCATCCTTTTCAAACTTTTTGCACCTTGAGTCACATCTTTTCTTTTGTGTTTCTGACTGCCCGATCCCTAAAAGATCTACGGTAATCGCTATCTCGCGATGAAAAGATACAAGTATTTTACCCTTAGCGACATAACGACCACTGCTAAGTTGAAAAGAGGTACTGTCAAGTGGAAATACGATGATCAGAGATTGTATTATTTCAGAGATATTTCATCACGTTTACAACAGAAATGTCAGAACCTGAAAAGGAATTACAACATTGAGGTACAAAAGGCGTCAATAGAAATCTTAGCTTTTTCAATTAGTCACTTTGTCGCTATCAGAGAAATTGGGCACTTCGCCGTTAGCGACATGATGCCTTCACCAAAAATAATGGCCGGCAGTCACTTTTAAATTTTTTGATGATCGTAAGTTTTTTCAGGCTGTGTGGTGCACGTGCTGTTTTATTATGTGTTAGATGCATTAACAAGGGTAGTTATGACTTCACTTGCCTTTATCTTTCCGACCCTAAATTTTGATGAGTCACTAGAAATCGCTATGTCACTATTGGAGAATTGGTGTCTCTCGCCGTTAGCGACATAGCGCCCAGACGAAAAGTAGTGCTGTGGCAAATTTTTAGAGTAAGTGAGTCCCAGAAAGTACTCCATCAGATATCAATTATAAAGCTTTGGAACACGCTGGCATCTAATGGGCTACACGTATACGTCGAAAAAAGCAAAGACACCGAGATTTGCTATGTTGCTATCGGGAACTTGTTCTTCTCGCCATTAGTGACATAGCGCCCAGCCGAGAAATAAACAAATATGGGCCCCAAGAAGCAGGTAATATAGCCAGGATTTCATCAAATCATCAATGTTGGACCCATGCCCTGTTCACAAAATATATGAAAGACTGATCGTCAGATCTATCTCAGATCCATGATTGTCGCTATCTCACTATGGCAAGTTGCATGAAGGTTATGAATAATGACATGGCGACAAGGGGCCCACCATATTTCTTTTGAGCAATGCATCAAATGTCATTTGCATGATCAAATTAGGATCAATGACGGGCGCTATCTCGCTATGGCAAGGTGCTCACTCTTTATGTATAGCGAGATAGTGCCTAAGTGACACGTGTCCTCAGAGTTCTGTGGTCCAGTTCAGAGGTGCTAATAATGAAGGAAAGGTACACATGGAAAATTTTCATTAGGTTGACTACCAGCTTGTCAAGAGGAACATGTGTTGTCTTTGCTTGCATCCCTGGATCATAGGATTTTTCGTAAATCCACAGTGTAAATTTGAATATAGAAGGTGATGCCACCCTATGTATTTATGAGAGATGAAAGCTTTTCGTGTGAAGAAAAATAGAGTATAACACAGAAGATTTTCTTAATTCCACCGTACTCAAACAAAGATTCAGAGCATTTCTAAGCAGAAACAGTTATTGAGAAGACCGTACTGGATTCGGTAAGATTGCGAAGCAGTTTGTTCGCAGAAAGATTGCAGTAACACTCAGAAGAACTAGTGCGAAATTCAAAGTAAGTACTTGCATTATAATCCTCCTTCTATTTCAATTCCTTCGAGAGTTAATTAAAATGGCTCCAAAACAGAAAGCATTTTTTGGTCAAGAGAACTATTTGGATAAGAATGTCCACGACGATTTGCTTGAACTGCTCCCTTCTTCCATTATTGAAAATATAGAAGTTAAGAGGCTAACTTCATTAAACCCTAGGCTGAAAATAGCAGATGGGCTGTATGACAAAGGAAACTCGGTTAGGAATGCAACAACTTCATAGACTGGTCTTGTTTTATTCAAAAAATGGTTTTCAGAGAGGAACCTTTTTGCCCCACATGCCAACATCTAGAATTTTGGTCTAGGGAAAATGGTGGTTTCCAGTGTTTTCATGGATTATGATCTTTTGGAAGCTGTAGCTAAGAATTACAACCAAGCCCTTAGGGTAGTGAGGAGAACTGATGGTGAAATCTTGATTACAATCAACACAGAGGAGATTAGGGAAGTTTTCAGTTTAGGGCCTGTCACTGATTATCATGTGCCCATTGATTTGAAAGGGTTATAAAATGAGTATATGTCTAAGAGAGATGTAGTTAGGCAAGGAGTGCTAAGCGCACACATAGGTAGAATTGGAACACTGCCAACAATAACAACATCCTCCAGGGAGCCTTTCAAAAGGGCATACTTCAATTCTAGGGCTATAGAAATATATAGGTCCTTGTGTAAAGTTTTTAGGAGAGATGAAGAAGAGTTCATGCCTATGGATTTTATGTATATGATTACTCAGATTTCCTCTTTTGGTGTGGATATAATTTTTGATTTTGCTTCTTACTTAGCTGAGGAGATTCACATTGGACTGTTTGGAATTGCTAAGGGCAAGGTGGAAAAAACTTTTGGCCATTATTCTCTGTTAATGCACATGTTCTTATTCAAGGGAGCAACATAGTTTAGTAAAGAAATGGAATTAGACAGAGAAGAGAGTGGGGAAGCATTGCCAGTTCAATTATGGAGTACAGATATTACTTGGGATGCAGAGAATGCCAGTTTTGTCAAGTTTGATAGGTATTTCGCTTCAAAGTTGAGATGCCTCCTATTAAGGGACACTCCCAGAATCCCCAAAGCATTAATGAATCTCATTAGGCCTATGGACAACCCAAGTGGTTTGAAAGTTTCACATAAATGGGGAGATGTCATTCCATATTCTATTTCTACTATATTTAGAATATATGGTTTTAAAAAAAGCCCTCACGTACTACCCTACCAAGTGCCTTTGAAGGTAGGAGTTGCTGAGATATTGTGGCAGCTGGGAGGAGTGGAGGAAGCCCTTCTATTGAAAAGACAAAAGGGGTCAATTTTTCCTACTTGCACAGTGGCTCATCATTTTGTAATCACAAAAGGAGGTTGGCTTTCTCTGCACAAGATTTTGAATCCTTATAAAATGGCCACTTCCCATTCTCATTTTTGTGATTCTGAAGGATTTTATCATTTGGCTCTGAGGCAAAGAATTAAGCTTGGTAAAATTGAGCATGAATTTTATTTTCCTGAAGACTTAATAAGGAATGAGTACTCCTTGCAGGAGCAAGAGACTAGGAAAGAAAAGTGGAAAGTCTTTTCTAAAATTTTGGATTTCATTCATTGTTTTGATCCAGATTATAGTCCTTTGGACGATGTAGTTACAAACGTAGATAAGATGAGAAAACTTATGAATAATTTTCCTAAAATAATAGAGGCAATGAATGAAAAGAAGCAATTCTTTATTAGGTTCTACCCGGATAAGGCCAGGGAAGTAATGGGAAGATTGGGTTTTACTCCCAATATAAGGGTAGGTCAATTAACTATCCAAAAAAGGCTAGGATATACTATTGTTCAAAATAAAAAGAATATAGTGGACAAAGGCAAACAAATAATTGAGTCCACTAGTAGGGTTTTGGAAGAGAGGCCTACTAATCCCTCCCCTAAGAGGAGGAAAATAATAAGAGAGGAGGATTCTCATGTTGAGGAGTATTCACCTTCACAGACCCCTTTGAGAACTGGGGAGGAGCAACTCACTATTGAGAAAATTGAACAAATTGGATCACAAGGGGGAGTTTTTGTCACTCAAGCAAAGATCGATGAAGGGAACCCCCAGGAACCTCCTGTGCCAAGCCTAGAGCTGACTGTAGCTAATTTTAAGGGAAGGGAATTGGACCCTATTTTGGAACAAGCCAGCAAACAATTTTTGTCAGATGACAGTTTTGTAAGGTCTAGGGCTTTCCATCAATTTGCTTGAAGGGAAAAAATCCACAATTTTGAGGAAAGATGTAAGAACATGAAAATAGAGCATCCAGAAATGGATGAAGCCTCCATCCAAAACCAAATAAAGGAGCAAATGATGCAAGAATTCCAGAACATTACCCCTAAGGAGGGAAGGAAAATGGTAAAAACTTCTAACATACTATTGTTGCCTAATTGGGATATTGCAGATGCATCGATTTTCAACTCTGTTTCTAATAGACTAGAGTTACAAGACCCAAATAAAAAGGAATTTGCAGGGATTGCTTTTAGTGATAATCAAGCTGCTCTTGTTATGTGGTCATTAAGAAGAGGATCTAGGATTGTATCAGCACAGCCTGATGGTTCAGGACTGATAGGGAATATTATTGTGAGGAGAGTTGCTAATACCTCACACGTATAGGCATCCCACATGAATGTGGATTATTCTCAGTTTTCCTTGGCTACTGCTAAAAGGGAGGAAAAGAAAATGTTTGAATTACAAAGTAAATATGAGGCAGTTGTGGATGCCTACAATAAAGAGGTAAAAAGGAGAGTTGAGCTTGAGAACAAGCTATTGGGAAAATCCACCAGGCCTAAAATAACATACCCTCACCCCCCTGTTCAACCTTTCAAATTTACCCCCCTCATTGAAATACCAGACATACCCCAAGGGCCACAGTATTACACTACTGAGGATTTTGAAGAAGAAAAGAGTAAACTGTGGGCCTTACATGTAGAGCTGGAATCTAAATATGAAGATAAACTAAGAATAGCTCTTACATATCTAGGAGACAAGGTTGAATGACCACTAATCCATGATCAATTTGCCAGGGTGATTAACATCTGGGAGGAGTTAAAAGTAGATGATGAGGCTCTAAAGCCTATTATGAACAAATGGGTAAGAAGGGAGAAAGCAATAACCTTATTGTGTCTATGTGTTATAAATAATTCTCATGATCAGATTGATAAAACCTTTGACATTGTTTCTGATCTTGCTGATTTTGACAGAAAAAGGATACATTTACAGAAGATGATAATAGGCTACTTAGACAAATATAAGAGCCAAAAATTCAATTTATTTCCTCATGCCCTAGATAAGAAAAATAGTTTGAAAAGAAAAGAGGAATGGGTGAAGGAACTTGATGATTTATTCTGTTTAAGAATGAATCAAGTCATAAATGAAACAGGGCATGCACGGTGGGCCACCACAATAGAAGAAATGGTGAAAGCCAAAATATTCTTTGATTCTTTAAAATAGGAATTTGTTGATATTGATAATGAGGCTGATTATATAATAAAGAAATAGAAGGATATTTTGCAATTCAATTGGCTAGATGACACATTATTTGATAGGTGGATGGCAGAAATGCCTTTTAGTGAATAGTTTAATGTAGATGAAACTGACAGTGATGAGGTGCAGGGTGAGGAAGTCCAAATCATTGATACCATCACTACTCAAATCCAATCAGAAGAAGAAGACAAGAAAAACTTGTCACTTTTAGTTGCAGAACCGGGACCATAAGATGCCAATACAATTAAAGAAAAGGAAAAGGTAGAAGTTGTCCTTACCATGCAGAATGAAGGTGGTGGAAGCCTATAGGTGGAGGTTAATGTGCCCTCGTTAGAACAAGCTTCATTGTTGGCTAATTTAGTAGTTACATATGAAGATGAATCAGATCAATAGCCAACTCAACAACATCAGAACATGTAACAGAAGCTGACACATTGAAAGGAATGATTTGATTTCGATATCTTCTGTTACCCATAGTTTTGTCATTTTGTGATAGGTGTATGTAGATATTCCTTGTAAAAGACACCTTTTAGTTTCTCTTAGCCTGAAGCTTGTTGCATTTCACACTATATAAGTGAAATTCCAGGGCAAGAGAAAAGGTCCGAATTCTATTTGCTAAGTGATACACTTAGTCTGTTTTTGGTCCACCATTTTTGAGCAAAAATTTGTGATGTATTTTCTCTGTCAGATCTTGAGAATACATGAATATATAATGACCTGTGTTTCTTTCTGAAGGTCATTCTGAGTCTATTGTAAATCTTATACAATTTTCAAGGAAAATGAATACAAATTATGAACTGTCCCCATATCAGTTCTTTCTGAACTTTGTCTCCTTTTGATTACTTGGTTATCTTGATGTTGTATAAGTGAAGGCTTTTACAATTGAATGCATTTCAATTAGGTTGTATATCTATTTATCATGGCTGTTAATTCAATGGATTAAGTAAAAGCTTTGATGAATTTGATAAGGTTGCTACAGTAGTGAAAAGGATTTTGAATGACGTTTTCTGATAAGAATTGCTAATAAAATTTGTTGTAAGGCAACAAATTAGATCTAGAGATTTGTAGTAGACTTTGAACCCCAATGGATTAGGCACTGATCAAATTTAATCCAGCTGAAAGAGAAATGTGTCACACATGATTGTCAAAATGTAGAATTATAATCAACTTTTCTTTTATTTCCTGTAGATATTAAAAGTTGGCCTCTACTTGTTTGCATGGAATGTTTTAGCTTTAGTTAGCCATTATTGCTGAGAACATTTGCAGACCTATAGAAGATTTTTGGCTATATCTGTTATATGGGATGTGTTTATTAAAGTATCAAGAATTGTACATGTAGTGGAGAATTTGAGATGAGAATCAGAATGAAACTAAGATAATTCTCATATAGTTTTCCCAGTCTTGTATCATCCCTGGGTATACCCACCCTGGTTTTGCAGAGCCAAAAGAGTAGAAAACCACCCTTGGTTTTGTAGAAGTTTGGCCCAAATGGTGTGCACATACAATTGATAATTAGAATTGGCTAGTCTTTAGACTGTGTGAGTATTGTCATCTTGGTATTAAGCATTTTGTTGCTTAGTAGTTTTAAAACACCAACAAATTTGTTATTCATCCAAATGGAAACCCTTGTAGGAAGACCTAATTGCAATGCAACAATTAAATGTAATGTTGAAATATAGGAGAGAGATTCTTTTGGTTGGACTAGAAGATAAATCATCTTCTAACAAAATGACAGAGACTTTCGGTGAAGGATCCAAAGTACATCAATTCAATTATAGTCTAGTAAATTTGGGTACCATCTTCATCATAAGTTTTTGAAGCTAGTCCAGTATTTTTAGGTGTCATCTTCATCAAAAAATTTCCATGATAGTCTATTAGTTTGAGGAGTCATCTCCATCACAAGTTTTCCATGGCATACTTGTAGTTAGAGGTGCATTGAAGACCTTTTATCACTACATGAGCTAGTAGTAGATGGTGATTATTCATTATCATCATCATCATCTAAAATAGAATCACATGAATATCATGTTTTATAGCCCACATGGCCTAGGTATTGAGGGTACAACTCCAAGCACTAAACACACCGGATTTCAAATTATTATCTTTATGTGTTGATGTTTAAGTTGAATGTTTTAGAGTTGAAGGGAGAAACACACTCAATTTTTTTTTCTTTTTGTTCTTTTTTTGAATATGAAACTGTTGACTAAATGATACAATATAATTATGTATTATTAAAACAAAAATACAAGAAAAATATGATACCAACACAACTATATTTATAAAACAAAAAATTTGTCATTATTATTTCTTCTAAGCTTTTACAACTACAACTTCTGCATATACATTTCCTTTCTTTTCTTTCATTACTATAACAAAAAGTATAATAGTTGTTACAATAGACCAACATTCCAAATGATAAATCTGCATCTACACACTTTCAATAAAATGAAACAACAAGTACATTACATTCTTTTTGCAACTAGAATCTTTTTAACACTTATCATCAAAACATCACTGAGAAAAAACACTTGAGCGGAGACTCTCCCATTTATATTACACAACAATGGCTGAACTTTGGCATAAAAAATAATAATGATAGTACTAGTATTAACTTCCATCTTCAATATTATCATAAAAACCTACAACAAAAATACACATGTACCTATGGAAATATGCTCGAAGAGAAATCCCTCTCCTCAACCACTAGAGATGCAGGTGTGATTGGAGGTCGTGAATGGAACAACTTTTGAAGTTGAGCACATCAAGAAGAATGAAAGAAAGACAATATCAAGAGTTTCGAACTACTATTCTGCCCCCCCTATATTGATGCAAATGCAGGGCCCCCTTTCATATTATTTCCAGGGCTAGTAGGCGTCATTAATCAAGTGGGTGGAGAAAACTTGAAACGAAACTGGGCTTAGAGAAAACCATGCGAAAATGCTCCAAAAATGTCAAATGAAATCGGGTGCGAAAAACGTAATTGGGAAAATGTTTTTTGAACTTTGCAGATGTATAAGCCCTATGTTGGTGGAAATTTTGACCAACACGGGTCTTATATGTAAAAAAACAAAATTTTTGCCTTTACATTTCGACCACCCTAAATTTATTTAGTTGATGGTCAAAATTTTTGGTCAAAAAATGATGTTAAATGTAGTAGTGTCTCATGTTTTCAATAGACCCAAATGCCTTGGCTAATGCTGAAGAAAATGAAAAGTTTCCTCCTCACACTAATAAAATTTGATGGAATTTGGAGTAATGTTTGATTCTTCTCTCTGAGGAGGCTTGTCTCACTAGATGTCTCATGCTCATATCCTCTCCAAATAAGATTTGGTGAAGTTCTTTGATTCATTCATGTCTTTACTAGTTGTGGGTTCTCTATTTAAACATGATTATAAGACAAGGCATAGACTCCACATAGAAATTTTTACTTCTTCTTGTTATTGAGATTATCCCTTTACATCAAGCATTCTGTTTCATCCTCCTATTACATTTCCAAATTTCTTGATCTGTAGCTGTTGGAAGGAATTTGCCACTAGGAATCCATAAGTATCGAAATGATTCAATGATCAAACCTTCCAGAGAGTTCATATTTTGAAATATATATTTTCCTCTCTTGAAATCCAATCCATATTGACTCTCGATCATAATATTTTCTGTAAGATTCTTCATCCAAGCTGTTAGCTCTATTTCACACGCCTTGTCATCAGTAAATCTCCATTCATCCAACATTTCCTTGGTGCATCTTGCTGAGATCTCAATTACTGCCTTTCTCAAATGTATGTAGTGAACTTCATTTTCCCAGAGCATAGAGTATAATACATATGTATGTTTTTGCCAGCAGTAAAATTATGACATCTCCCATTAAAACATCTTTCTGATCAATCTGAACTTACAACTCTGTCTAGACCTCCCTCCTTGCACATTGTTGTACTTTTATTGATGCTTTAACTAGCTTGGATAGTTTTAGCATGACCACTGAACTTTTGAACTCCTCAAACGTAAAGAATTTGGAATTTTACATTTTGGATCTTTCAAATCAATTTAACTTCCTCAAAACACATTAGTAAAATTAGGGAACATCTTAAGGGAATTTCTTTTCATGGGAGGCAAATTTTAAAGTTCAAAAACGGTGTACTGAAAGTGCACCTACAACCTCATAGAGGTTATTTCATTGATTATGTCTAAGGGGATTTTGAGCTTGTTTATTTGGGGGATAATGAACCCTATTAGATTGTTAGAAAGGGAAAAGTTAAGATTAAGTTGTAGAATGAGAATCATTGGCTACTACATGAGGTAAGACATGTTTCAAGGCTGAGTAGGAATTTAATTTTAGTAGGGCGACTCGATGATGAGGGTTGTGTAGTTACTTTTAATTATAAAAATTAGAAGGTTCAAAAGGTTCCCTTGTAGTAGAAAAAGGTGTGAAAGTAGGCACCTTATATCTTTGTATAGGTCATATTATCCTTCTACTTTGATTGTTTCATAAAAAAATGAATGTTCAAGAATAATTGTTGTAGTTAATGAGGGAGAACAAACAACTACTATAGATTCTAATACAATGCTATGCTACAATAGACTTGGACACATGAGTGAGAAAGGTATGAAAGTACTTGATCTAAAGCAAGTTTTACCAATTTTGAAATGTGTCAATATGGATTTTTGTGAAAGTTGTGTGTATGGAAAACAAAAGAGAGTGAGTTTTGTGAAGATTGGGAAGGAAAAGAAAAGTGAGAGATTAGAGCTTGTGCATATAGAACATGTATGAGGACGAGATTAGGTATCTTCCCTAAGTGGCTCTCATTATTATATTACATTTATTAATGATGCAACTAAAAAAGTATGAGTTTATTTTCATAGAAATAAATCTAATATATTTCAAACTTTTAAGAAATGGAAATGCTTGGTTGAAAATGAGACTGGAAAGAAATGTTAATGTCTCGAATCTAATAATGGTGGTGAGTATTGTAGTCATGAATTTGAAGATTATTAATCCACTAATGGTATTCATAGAAAAAAATCTATTCAATGGACTCCATAGGAAAATGGAGTGGCTGAATACATCAACAGAACTATAATGGAGTGTGCAAGGAGCATGAGGTTACGTACAGGGTTGCCCTTAAACATGTGGGCAGATGCTGTCAATACTATTGGATATTTGATTAATAGAGTTCCCTCTACTCCTTTGGGTTGTGGTATTCTAGAGGAGGCATGGACTAAGAAGAATTTGAGTTATTCTTTTCTCAAAACCTTCGGTTGTGATGCATTTGCTCATATAGATTTTAAAAATAGAACTAAGGTGCAAGCTAAGTCAAATAAATGTGTATTTTTTGGATATGGAATTGATGAATTTGGTTATAGGCTTTGGGATTTTAAAAATCATAAAATTGTAAGAAGTAGGGATGTCATATTCAATGAGAAAGTGTTGTACAAAGATCTGTTGTAGCAATATGAGGAGAAAGAAGATGATTATGTAGTGCTGGATAATACTCCAAAAGATGATGGTCCAACAATTCCTCATTATCTAAAACAACCGCAATGATGAATACCACACACCCCAATGAATGTTAGACAGTCAAAATGGCTAGGTAGACCTCTAGAAAGATTTTCTCCTTCTTTGTACTCTATTTTACTTATTGATGCTAGTGAACCTAAATGTTATGATGAAGCTATGCATGTGGATATAAAGATTCAGTGGGAGTCTAAATGAAAGAAGAAATGGACTCTTTGCTAAAACATAAGACATGAGATTTATGGAAGTTGCCTACAAGTAAAAGGGCTTTACAAAATAAATTGGTTTGCAAGTTAAAAGAAGCGGATGGATGTAAGAAAAGATTTAAAGTGAGGTTATTTTTAAAAGGATTTGCACAAAAAAATTACATTGATTTTAATGAGAATTTTTTTCATGTTGATAAAATGACTTCTATTCAAACTATTTTAAGTATTGTGGCTACTGAATATTTGCATTTGGAGTAGCTTGATGTTAAAACAACCTTCCTTCACAGTGATTTGGATGAAGAGATATATATGGCACATCCATAGGGATTTGAGGTCAAAGGTAAGGAGAAGTTTGTGTAAAGATTGAAGAAAAGTTTATATGGCTTGAAGTAAGCACCTCGTCAATGGTATCTAAAATTTGACAGGTTTATGTATGAGCATGGATACAATAGGTGTTATTTAGATTATTGTGTTTATATTAAGATGTTGCATAATGATAGCTACATTATTTTATGTTTATATGTTGATGATATGCTTGTAGTTGGATCTAACATGGATCACATTAAGGGTTTAAAGGAATAGTTAGCACAATCATTTGTATGAAGGATTTGGGGTCAGCAAAACAAATCCTTTTTATGAAGATTTTTAGAGATAGGAAGAAAAGGAAACTGACATTATCTCATGTTTATTATATTGTGAAGGTGTTGCAATGTTTCTCTATGGAGAATGCTAAAGCTTTCAGCACACCTTTACTTGGTCATTTGAAGTTGACTAAGGATCCCAAGACACAAGAAGAGAAGGATAAGATGTCTAAAGTACTTTATGCTTCAGCTGTAGGAAGCATGATGTATACTATGGTATGTACAAGGCCACATATTGTACATGTAGTGGGAGTTGTTAGTAGGTATATGAGTCATCTAGGAATTGAGCATTGGAATGCAATTAAATAGATTCTCAGATATCTAAGAGGAACATCTAGTAAGTGTCTACATTTTGGGGGCTCTACTGCCAATTTATAGGGATATGTTGACTCAGATTTGGTAGGGGATATTGATACTAGGTGGAGTACTATAGGTTATGTATTTACTATTGGTGGGGCAACAATGAGCTGGGTTTCTAGGTCATAGTAGGTTAATGCTTTCCACTATAGAGGTAGAGTATGTTGTTGCTATAGAGGAAACCAAGGAGATGATATGGCTTTAGTTCTTCATGGAAGAGTTGGGACATCCACAAAGGGATAATTATTTTCTCACAAATAGCTAGAGTGCCATTCATCTTGTAAAGAATTTAGGTTTGCATTTGTTGCCCCACTTTCATCCTCTAATTATGTAGAAAAAGTATATATTTGTGTTATAGTGAGATAAGTGAGTTATTAGTTGTAGTTGATTCTAGGTCTAATCCCTCTTAGGTGGAATGAATCTCCATCAGATTTATCCTTTTTCCCTTCTCCCCATTTCTTAGTTTGGTGGTTTTTCATTTTGTCAAAGTGATCTTACAAGTAGGTTAGTACTTGGTCCAATGGAGATTCATGTTACTCATGCAATGATCAATTACAAGTTATGTCTGCTTTTGGCCTATCACTTTTTTAAAAAGAAACAAAAGCTTGCAAAAATTCAAAAATTGTCTTCTCCTTGGTGGGTTTCCAACCCATAAGGATGATTTCTTGCAAATGCCCTAAATGACACACATGGGTTGAAAACATGAAAATGGCAAGATATATAATGGAAAATTAATGCTTACTTTACGGTTATGACTTCAAAAAATGTTAAGATTCATCATGGCTCTCATAATCATCTTTGGTAGAAAACTTAGAATGAACTTCTTCTCAGCAGGTTTTCAACCCATGAAGTGAGTTTTTTGAAAGGCAGTTTAAAGTGAAAATAAAACTTTAAGTGGGCTCCTATATCATATTTGCACCTCGCTTAGACATTTCCAATCCCAAAAAGGAAAATGGTCTAAAAGTTCAATTAAGAAAGGTAGCATTGGTAGAGAAATGGGAATTGTCCTCTCCTGATCAGCAAATTTTTAACCCATGAAGATAATTTCCCATATTCCAAAGAAAATTGAGCCAACAATTAGGTTGGATCTACAATTTGTGCATAAAATGTCTCAAGATGATAATAGAAAGAATCTAATCCTTATGGAAAAGAGTTAATGATCATAATTCAACCCAAAAAATGTCTTCCCATGGAGTACTCTATTGGTAGCTTTCTGAAACTTAAAGGAAAATGGGAAAGTAAGTTATGGGGAGAAAGAAAGTTACCATTGAGCCAAAAAAATAGTGAAAAGACCCCTAAATATCCATTAAACCCTTGCATTTATTGCTTCAATGGATCTCTTCTTTAATCCATTCATGTGGCACAAATTCTAAAGATCAACAGATGAATCAGGGTTCCTATATATATGGGAACATAAGTAGTTGAATAACTACCATTCCTTCAAACTGCTATTTTTTTAATGTGTATAACTTTTTCAAAAGGCTAGTATCTATTACATTAGCCATTCCTTTCACTTTCTTCATTCAAATCTTGTTCTCAAAACAATGGCAACTAGATTCATGGGTTTTGATGGGTTGAATGGAATCAGATCCTAATTGTAAAATTTCATAGATACCTCTCTTCATTTATACAACATGGAGGATTTTCAAAAGAGAGTGAAGTTTGAGTGGATTCATCCCATCACTAAGAAGCTCTGAGGATGTGGGTTGGTCGAGGCAACTGGTTTTCCAGTTGCAGTTTGGGCCCATGAATTGATCTAAAAATGCATACACCATTACAACCTAGAGACAAGGTAGATTGTACTCCTAGATAACACAACATTGATTTCAATTGACAAGCAAACTGTGGTAAATTTCCTATGAATACTAAAATGAGAGGAATTCTTAGACTTGACCTTCAGAGAAGCCATTTCTAAATTTTTTGCAAAGAACATGATTTGGAGGAAAGAAATTATGTAGACATGGTTCCAAAAACCATGGAGTGCCAAGAGTAAGGTTCCTAGGACCTTGTTTGGAACCAACCTCAAACTAGAGATCGTTGATATCTTGGTCCTTCTACATAGATTGAAAGGTGAGGTAGAAGCTTTGAATTTCATTGAGTAGTATTTCTTTTAGTGCAAGTCATCTGCTCTGACACCCAATATATTGATTGGGCTCATGAGTTAAGCAAAATTCTATCCAATGCTCTTTGTGCTACAAAGTTTTATAATACATTCTATATGTTCTCTTTCCTCATCTATATGCTGGCTTGATTACAACTATGGCCAGGCCTCCCAAGAGTGGAATTTTTTTGTGATGATGTAAAATCTTACAAGTTTTATCCATGCTTATAGTTGGAAAATAACTATGTGGAATATGTAAAAGTTAATGATGCATTCATGATGAGGATTTGTAGGGAGCTATAGGGATTTCCAGAGAGGAGATTTAGCTCCAAAGCCATGCCACCCAACAAACAATTTGAGAGTTATTTCATCCAATTCTCATCCTTTTGTTATTTACATCTTGTAGCTTTCGATGGTTTCCCCTTGAAGCTACCAAGATACCGCATTGATATGATCATGCTGATCAAGATTGCATGACAAGATATTTAAGTGAACATGTTGAGTAGGAGTCTGAAGAAGAAAGGGTATGAATTTCCCATGAAGTGGGAGCTTTTAGTTGTGACACTTGTTTGGATGCCAAGAACATGTTGAGGGTGTTTGAAATGAAGTATAAATTGGAGATGCATAAAGTCTTGAGGCCTATGTTTGATCTGAATGGGTATGCAAGGGATGTTTTAAAAATTGGAAGTGTAATCAAGCACATTACCACCATTGAGGACTACTAGGTTGATTGCAAAGATGAGTTTGAGAGTCGTCATCATGCTTTCGCTAGACTAACAATTGATTAGGTGAAGATGTACAAAGTCAATATTGATGTAGAAGAAGTGGAGGATGATGGTTAGAACATGTACAGAATTACCTACCTAACTAAGCTAAGAGGCACTCTAATAAGCTTGAAAGCTTATGAAGATTTTGGGAAAGAGCTAGGTATAATGATTGCCCAAATCTACAAAATGACTAAAATATTGGTTGAATGGACCATAGCCAGAAAGAGTTAGAGTAAAAGCACACCCGCTCAAGCCTGCCCAAAGGCTGCAGTGACTTCTTCCTCTCAAGGTGGCACATTAGGTGCAACCTTGGCCATTACCCAAGGACTAGCTCAACCATCAGACAAAGGTGATCAACCTCCTAACAAAAGCATTCCCCTAGCTAAAACTTGTTAATACAACTCCCTTCTAGTGATTGATACTCCAACACAGGATGAGAAGAAGAAGGCAAAGGAATTAAAGGATGGTACAATCAATCTTGTCCTCTTGCCTCATAGTAGTCCAATTCCATCTGTAAGTGTTGCACTTCTCCTTCCAAGTATTCCCCAAGTGCAAGTAGTAGACTTAAGAGATGGTGGAAGCAGTGAGAGTGAGTCGACTGAATCTAATGAAGTGACAAAGAAAAATTTAGAAGTAGAGAAAGGCTTAGATTCTTGAAAACTCATCTCATAGGCCCCTAAGAATCCTTTCTCTTTGACCACAAAAAAACTCACTCCGGTCAAGAGAAAGATGTTTAGCATAGATTCTCTTGGGACTACTTCCAAGGTGATCAACATAAATCCATGGTTGGAGGACACTTTGGACAGAAAAAGGAAGAGGAGAGATGAAGGAGTTCCTAACAAAGATACCTTATCTCTAGCTATTTGATCTAGATCAACACTAAGAAAAGTTAAAAAGAAAGATACCTTGTCCATTCTCAAAAAAGATCCTAAAACAGGGCACTTGATGATGAAAATTGCAAAGGCCACCAAGGAAAGAAGAATTGAAGATATGTTTGTAGATGACTTTTCCCTACACTCTGTGGATCTTAGTGAGCTTAGACATGACATCAAGGTTGGTTTATGGAAGTCAAAAAATGAAGTAATAGAGGGAAAATTTGAAAGTCTTAAGTTATCAAAAGCTAGAATGAAGGCATAAATCCATGAACTCAAGAACTCCATCAAGCAGCTGGTCACCTCTTTAGCAAGCATCTCTAGAATATCAATCACTAGTGATCCTATTGCTACTGATGTCCAAGCACTTACGTCTCTACTCCAAGAAGATACACATTTGAGGCAAATCTCTAGAGAGTGGATCAGAAAAATCAAGTTAGAGGGACTCACCATTATAAAATAGATCAGAAATGCAATACCGAGGCTCAAAACAAAGAAAGAAAACATTTCAGCAAATAGTGCTGACCTGGCAGAAGAGAAAGTTAAGAGTTAAGATTGTGTCTCTTTACTGAAAATGATTATACATATGAAAGTTAAGGAGGCTATGCAAGCAAAGATCTTATTTAAAGGAGATGAACCTTTAGTTGAGTGGTTCTAGAGCATGCAATTCAAGTCTAAGATGATCATGGTGGAAAAGGAGGGACTTAAGGAAACATAAGCTAAAGTGAAAAAGGATCAAGATAGAGACTATGAACTCCTAAGAGGTCCACATATAGATTTCCAAACTAGTGGACAAGGAAAGGCAATAATTGGAGTAGCTGTCATGCAAAAAAAATTCTCCAATTACATAGATAGTTTGACAAAAATATCTTCTATCCATTGGAACAAAGTTTTCAAGCTCCAAAAACTTGATGAGTGTGTACACATGGCCATGGAGGAGATACAAGATCAGTTAAATGTTGTCAAAGATTTAGCCAGGGAGCATTGTAAATGTCTCTTAAGATACATGAATGTACATGTTCATAAGCATGAGAAATTAATTTCAATCATTGTCACTGCTAAGGCCTATTAGGCAAAGTCAGAAAAGGGAAAGAAGGCAATTTGATTCATTTTCTACCCTTTTCAATTTTTTTTGATGTAATGATCGCAATGGAAAAATTAGCTCCTTTCCATTTGTCATGTCTAAGGAGATGAAAAAAATTAAATTCCTTTGTAACGGTCATCTTGAAATCCTATACATATTGAATTAAAAGATTAATAAAAGGTCAACTAATTTTTGGTGTGAAATACTTGATGTTGTAGAGACAATTGAATGACATTTTGTGTCAATTATTTTCTATTCCATTTTGTTTTATGTTAGTTTCATGTTTTCTCTTTCATCTATATTTAATCAAAGAACAAGTAGAGTTTCACTCCCTTGTTTTGAAGCAACATATTAAAGATAATAGTATTGTTATCATAGGTTCAAGAGAAATCCCTTTCATGTTTTCTTTCAAGTTATTTTTTTAGTCTTTGTAGTTAGTTTCCTATTGATATTAGTTTAGTTTCAGTTAGCATGCACTATTGAATCATTAAGCCTTCTAGGTTCATGATATGTGTGAATTCATAGACTTAATTAATCTTAAAATACCAACTCTTGCCTAAGTTAGTTCCTATCTGGGCCTAGCTTGGTTTACCTCTCCTATTATTGGGTTAAGAATACACACCATTTTAGATTTATAAGAAAACATAATTCACTACAAATCACAATACAATAGGGAGATGCACCTAGGAATTCAGAGGGAAGTTATTTATTTTAGAACAACTTTCCAACTATTGTAACCATATGTTGTTCTTAAATTTGGGCATTTAAGAGTTAAATCAAAAGGAAAATCTATTTACCAATAGAATTCAAAGACAAAACATATATAGTTGCGGTACTATTTCATTTGACCTATTTTGGATGACAAGCAGTTAAAGCTAGAGAAGTTACATACATATAATAATCCAATAGATATGTTTACCAAGGTAGTAACAAGCGAGAAGCTAAACTCCTCTTTAGCTTTGGTTGGTCTTATAGAATGAATAGAATAAAAGAACAATAGAGTCTAGGCTGGTTTGACATTCCAATGGGAGCTACATGTTTAGCAATGCTATGATTAGTCTCCAAGTGGGATGCTATTATTGTGGAGCCTAATTAGTCTCCAAGTGGGAGATTGTTGTGATGTGAAGCCTAATTAGATTCAGAGGTTTATTTAGTGCAATTTTCTCCCCATACTATTTCTAAAGGGGTTTGGGGGTAGTGCCCCTATAGGGTCTTGGGGCAATGCCCCAAGTGTGCTCCCTATTGCAATATAGGGTGGGGTTGAGGGGCAACGCTCCCACAAGGTTTTTCAAGGGTAGCACCCCAGAAGTCAAAAATGACCTTATATTGTAAAAGGCATCGACAATTATTTTCCTATTAGATGACTTATTCTAGCCCTAATTGTGTAAATGGTAAAAATCTT
This sequence comes from Cupressus sempervirens, assembly GCA_028749045.1. Lineage (NCBI taxonomy): Eukaryota > Viridiplantae > Streptophyta > Pinopsida > Cupressales > Cupressaceae > Cupressus > Cupressus sempervirens. Next base: position 717,915,496 of record CM053787.1, on the reverse strand, counting down.
ATATAAAAAGGCTTATGGTTAGGGATTTCATAATGCAATGGTGATATTGTAGCTTCTTGTGGTGGTATTGAGCTATTTAAGGGATTGTAGATTGTAATCACTGGATAATAATAATATTGGACTTGTTGTTGGTGAATGTAGTCCAGGGATTGGGTAAGCCACATTAAATCTTGGTGTTTTGTGTTCTCTTCTGTGTGATCTATTATTTTCTGATATTGTTTATATTTGCATGTTACTATTATTTCTGTCTAAGGTTAATCTTAACAATACATACATATATACATACATACATACATACATACCTACCTACCTACCTACCTACCTACCTACCTACGTACACACATACATACATGTACATACAAAGAGATATTTTTCAAGGTGCTAAGACTTACTTCAAGATCCTCCACAAAAATAATGTAGACCAAAAAAATGGGTAGAGTTCACAAGAAATTTTACAAAAACATATCATAGTAGATATTTTTAGAAAGAAACAAACCATTCCAGTAGTGAGAATAGCCACTACAAATTCCTAGGAGCCAAGGAACCCTAAACCTATGCTATGTTTTATGGAGGTATGGGAGAAGATACTACCAGCTTTAGTATTTCATAACATTTTGGATCATATAGTGATGCCCAAATTAATAACAACACTAGATACTTGGGATGCAAAGATCACAAGGGCACATCAACAAATTCCTATAGAACTGTCATTAGATTAGGTACAATAAAATGAATGAGATGCAAAGATTAGAAGGGCATGACAATGAAATCCTAGATCTTCACATGATACATACATACATACATATACATACATACATACACATCCGCATACACATACACATACACATACACATACACATACACATACATGCACATGCACATACACATACACACATACATATATAGACACATGCATATACATGTATGTATGTATATAGGGAGATCTTTTTTAAGGCGCTTATTACATCTTAACATAATACAAAAATTGATCTAGTTGCATACATATTCCAGAATTCAAATAATTAAACAATAAAATTCACTCAACCCATGCTAAGTGACTTAGCTCAAGATCCTGCACAAAAATAATGCAGAGTTAATGGGCAATATATAGTACACACACACACACACACACACACACATATACATACATACATACATACATACATATATATGTATGTATGTATGTATGTATGTATGTATGTGTATATATATATATGTGTGTGTGTGTGTGTGTGTGTATGTATGTATGTATGTATGTATGTATGTGTATGTATGTGTGTATATATATATATATGTATATACATGTATATATATATATACATGTATATACATGTATGTATATATATATGTATATACATGTATATATATATACACATATATATATATATGTATATGCATATAGATATGTAAATATATAATGTATATATGTATATACATATACATATATATGTATATGTATATATATGTATGTACATACATGTATATACATATACATAATGCCCATTAACAATGACATTAACTCTGCCAATACATGGATGGTTACATCCTTGGCTTTCATTGTTGGGCCAGCATATGAAGCCTTTATATGCAATCATTCATTATAAATTAGGGAATGCACTTCATGCTTGGCATTCAAGTGATACATTTGCATATGTAGTTTTATCACCTTAGAAAACAATATTTGATCTTGCTAACTAGGAACAACTAATTCTTCATTTTATTGTACCCAATTTGATGATAGTTCTACATGAATTTGTAATCAACCCAACTAATCAACATCTAGACCAATTTAACTAGGTTATGGATCAAGTATGTGATATTCCCATTTATTATATGGTTGCAATGTTGGAGACAACATTTTTTAATTTGTGTAGGATATGGAGGAAGAGAAGTGATGTTGGCAAACATGAAAATTTAACAATGCCAAGTCATCTTTAGGAACTTGTGTATGCTCTTGGCAAACATGTCATCGAAAATCTTCATCATGACCTTTTTTTCTTCTACATGTTTTTGCATGGAGCGTTCATAAACCTAGTGCTCACAAATGTATACTTAAGAATGTATACGAATTGCAATGCACTGCTATGTGTTGAAATATGTATAAAATCATATAATCCTTCATCACACAAGGTCTTTTGCTTAGTGTGCTCATTCAGTAAGTGATAATAGATTTCATAGGCTCTTTTTAACCTTTAAATTAGTGAAATAAAAAACATAACAATAGTATGAGCAAAATTAGGTACACAAAACTAAATAAATCAAGAAACTACAATGACTGACAAAGACTATAAGAAAAATTAAATAGTAAATGCAGTTATAGAACTTGCATGATCTAGTTTGAAGCTGTACTTTTAAAACTCAAATGCCATCATTTCTTTCCAAATTAATCACATGTATAGTAGTAATTTTTTTATTTAGAATGGATACAATTTTTTTGGGAACCATATATACTCATAGCCTATATTCACAAAGTTATATCAAGTATATTAGCTCATTCATTTTCAAACAATAGGTTGTGCAACTCTAAAATGTTTAAATAAAAAATACAGTAAGCAAATATATAACAAAACTTGACAACATGCTCCCAAATAATTGACAACAAGACAATGGCTATTAAAATATTTCATCTACTAAAGCATGGAGAAGTAAAAGGTTTGTTATTACACAAGCATAAATGTTAAATAATATCTACTGTTGTTGTCTTGCAAAAAGTTAAAGTTGCAGAAAATGTATGATCAAACCACAAGGAATATATGATGCAAAAGAATAACTAGAACTTAATGAATGTAGAGGCATTGCCTACTACACAAGTACTCAAACTCATTCAAATTATAGCCAAAATAAATAAAAAAAGGAATGAAAAGTTGTGTTAATCATTCCAATGAGCCTCTATAGATAAAAATGGTAATATAGCTTAAGGACTTGTCAATGAAAAGATCTTACATTCAAAAAATTATGAGTAAGCTTGATTGTATTTCAAATTAATAAAAATTGATCTAGATTCAATGAGTAGAGAACAATTTAATTCACTTGAGATTCCAAAATATTATAGAGGCTAGTCATTTCAGACCATATTATGTGAGAAAAGAAATTTAGATAGTGCACAACCATTTCATATGTAATCAATAAGCGATAACCAAAAATTTGGGTGTGAAGTTAAGTTGTTCACCCTTGCATATAGCTACAATGGTGATTGCAAGCAACCTTAAATATCTAGAGAACAAAATTAATGGAACTAAATCTTATTTGAGATTTTTTGCTAGACACTATACTTCTATTGACTATGGTTAATATAAATTCCAAAACTAATAAATTTCCTAACAATTTAATGCAAATATTCTAAGTGTGAAAATATTCATTGAACTAATATGATTTTCATATTATAAAACTTCTCGTATTTTACATTATGAGACAATAAAATTAAATAAAAATGAACCTTGTTGGAGAATGAAATTGAAAAAATTCCCATAAATCGATTAGCTTGGAATTTTGTTCTCACCAAAAATCATAAAGTGTAAGAACAACTATGCCAAAAGGGGTGTAAAAAAATGATTATTGTGCACCAATCATGTTTTTTATCTCTTTTGGCACAATCATTCTTACAATCTTCTAGCTCAATCTCCAACTAATTAGTATGTGTTTTGAAAAATTATTCTTGGATTGTGAGTTAGGAAAAGGAAAAATATCAAACTTGAAAAAGATGTACATAAGAAACTATTGTGGTTTGTACTATTTGAAAATTATAGTTACAAGTGATAAAGTTATATACCTTTGGTTTAGAGAGCAAAAATAATGGAAATGAAGTATTGTAGAAGGTGAAAGCTCAACTACCTAACTATGTCCAAGGCATCTACACATTGGAGGCATACCCCGCCTACCAGGCTACCTACATACTTGTATCCATAGGACGAAGACCCTTGAAATAATCACTCTAACAAATATGTAGTCTTGGTTTCTAATTATTTTGATGTAATTGTATTCCTACAACCACTGGTGAGCTTTATTCAACTTATACAACTCTTCACTATCATACACCCACTCGGGCGAATCAAGAAGTTTTCTAATTACAATACTAAAATACCCGATGCAACTTTTGTGTTGTAGATTATAGTTAAAGTTAAGGTTAACCTATATATGTTCTAACTCACTTCTCATATATTTATGTTTAAAAGCTTGTGACAATAATCAATGGGTCTAATGTTAATGCTCAAACATAGAGCTTAGCCTTCTATTTTCAATAGCTAGGTATACTAGGTAATGTCAATGTGGTTTAGAGGTAATTTTTCATGTTTAGAGATAGCGCCATTGTGGTTTAGAGGTACTATGCATGGTTTAGAGGTAATATCATTGTGGCAGTGACAATAAATTTAGTGAATAATTGAGTATAAGGAGTTACTAACCTAAATTTATGCTACAAATTCTTGGGAGCCAAGGGACCCTAAACCTATGCTACATTTTTTGGAGACATGAGAGAAGTTACTGCTAGATTTAGTACTTCATAACATTTTGGATCATATAGTAATCTAACTAGAGGAAATCATTGATAAAACAAGTATATAATGAAGAGGAAACTTGAAAACTTGAATGCTAAAATGCTGAAATGAGAGATATCAAGGATCAACACCTATGTTAGGATTACAACACAATATGAAGTTGATTATGTGTGTGTGTGTGTGTGTGTGTATAAAAAAACACAACATAAATCATCCCCAATTTGAAGTTCAAACTCACAACTCAATGCTCACAACATCTAATGTCTTAAAATATTTAAGTGCTAGCTAACTATGTCCAAGACGTCTACACACTAGCACCTACCAGGCTAGCTACATACCTATATTCATGAGATTATGACCCTTGAACTACTCACTCTAATAAATATGTAGTTTTGGTTTCTAATTTTTTTGATGTATCTATATTCCTATAACCACTAGGGAGCTTTACTCACCTAATACAACTCTTCATCATCATACATCCACTCAAACAAATCAAGCAGTTTTCTATAATTACAATACTGTAATACTTGGTGCAACCTTTTTGTTGTAGTTTACAATTAATATAAGGTTAACCTATATATGTCCTAACTCACTCCTTATATAGCTATGTTCAAAAGCTTGTGACAACACCCATGGCCATGCTACCTATTGAGTGAGTTTTATTGTTTTTCTATTGTGCTAAGATCTCTTTGTTTACACACACACACACACACACACACACACACATGTATATACATACATACATGCATGCATACATACACACATACATATACAAAAATCACAAGGGCACGACAATGAAATCCTAGATCTCCATTGATCTTCACAATCCATAAGATCTCTCTATATATACATACATACATATACATACATACATATATACATATATGCATATACATGTACATACATACATACATACATACATACATACATATATATACACACACATAACACATACATGCATACACACACACACACACACATACATACATGCATACATCTCTATATGCGATTTTATCACCTTGAAAAATTGTATTTGATTCTGCTAGTTAAGAATAGTTGATTATTATTTTTATTGTAGTTAATATGATGACACTTATACAAGAATTTGTAATCAACCCAACTAATTAGCAACTAGACCAATTTAACTAGGTTATGGCTTGTTTCCTTCTAAAAATATCTGTTATGATATGATTTTCTAAAATTTCTTGCAAACTTTGCCCATTTTTCCTGGTCTACATCATTCTTGTGTAGGATCTTGAGCTAAGTCACTTAGTATAGGTTGAGTGAGTTTTATTGTTTTATTATTTGGATTCTGGAATACGGGCTTTGTTTTATCATTGGCTTTGTTCAAGTCCTAATTTTAATGAAGTAACAAAATGGTTTTTAGGGTGGAAAGGACCATATAATAAAGAGGGAACTTGAAAACTTGAATTTTGAAATATTAAAATGAAAGCTATCAAGGATCAAACACCTATGGTAGAATTACAACACAATGTGAAGTTGATTTTAGATTAAAAAGCAAAAAGAAAACATTACATAAATCATTCTGCATTTGTTTTGATTGTGGAGAGTTGCGTACAAAAGAGGGTTGAGAGCTCTAAACATTAGTGGAGATTTTATTGTCATGCCCTTGTAATCACTACATTTTTTTGTTGTGATATTATGATTTTTCATTTTTTTGTCGTGCCCTTGGTGGAGATTAGTGGATTTCTAGGATTTGGTTTTCATGACCTTGTGATCTGTGCATTTCATTGTTGTGCCCTTGTGATCTCCTTGCCCTTGCTTTGAAATTTCATTTTTGTATCATGCCCTTGTTACCTCTAAGGAATTTTTATCTCACTACAACATTTGGGGTCAAATTACGATGGCAATTTGTGATGGTGATGTAATTCGTGGTGTTTGGGCCCAAATCTAGTAGTGCTTGCTATACAATTTTCTTCAAGGGGAGAATAAGTACCTATGTAAATGTTCTTTTCTTTTCCTTCTAAACATGTATCTCTTTATATTTCCCCTAATAGATGATCACAAGGGCATGTCAATGATATGCGCACGCGCGCGTGCACACACACACACACACACACACACACACACACATGCATATGCAATTTTAACCCCTTAAAAAATTGTATTTGATCTTTACTCAATCACCAAGAGATAATATAATGTGTATGTATAGATTTTTGCATACTCAGTTTGTTATGAATAGTTTCAATTGAATTCATCTTAGGAGAGTGAGTCTACTAATGATGATAATGGCTCCATGTATTGCTTCTTTAGAGGAGAGAGACTTACATAAGATTAGATGGTGGGGTAGGGGGAAGATGGTTGTGTGAATGGCTGATCAGGAAAGTTTCAGAAAATTAAGGTGTTAGTTACAAGTAGTTTCATTAATTTGATAAGGGAATCAACTTTGAAAGTGCGATGATCAAAATTGGCATGTCCATCCTTATGATAGATGTCTCTATCTCATAATAGAAAATTACCTCAAATGACAAGCAAAAAATTATTAAATATATGGAAAATTAGGAGAACATTCACCAATAATATTTTTGAAAGACAAAAATATAATAAAAATATAATTTAGTAGAAAAAGCCACGAGCTATGTAGCTCCACATTGTGGTTATTCTATTGTTTAGTAGTGGAAACTCTTTATGTTAAATATGAAGATCTTGCAATTAAAAAAAGATAATTATTAAAGATCCATATTTGTGTTTTAGTGATAACAAATATACAATTTAATTTTAAGGAAAATAATAGTCTTAAATATATATGATTACATATAATAAATAAAGAGTACTAGCTATAGATGTATAATTCTAGTATTACTAATTATGTTAAACAAAATGTTAAATAAAACAAGTATTAAGTAACATAAATGGATCATCTGCTCAATCCTATTATTACCTAATGTAAATGCATTTGATCATTACCTGGACACTATTATGCACAAGATCTTTACTCAATCACCAAGAGACAATATAATCTGTAAGTATAGATTTCTACATAGTTAATTTGGTTTGAATAAATTTGTTCAAATGCAAGGATAATTGATTGTGTGAATTGAAGAAATGAATTATTAATTTAATTTAGCACAAGTACTATGCAAGTGTGTATGCATGCATGTAAAGTAATTCACATAGTCAGCTGATTTACATACATACATGCACATATGCATATAATCATCATAATCAGTTATCCTTGAATATGACCAAAGCTATTATACATGAACAAGATATACATGTTTAGAAGGAAAAGAAAAGAACATTTACATAGGTACCTCTTCTCCCCTTGAAGAAAATCTAGAGCAAGGGCACAGAGATCACAAGGGAACTAAAACAAAATCCTAGATCTCCACTGTTCTCTACCAATGTTTAGAGCTCTCCACCCTCATTTGGAGCTTTCCACCCTCTTTCATACACAAATCTCCACAATCAATCAAAATTAATGGGGAATGATTAATTTAATGGTTTATTTTCTCTTTAGTTTATAATCCATAATTCACAAGATCTCTTTGTATACATAAATACATACATACATGAAAACAACAATACACTTTCTAAGGGCTTACAATTGTTCAAAAAAATTAATATTCTACAAGAAAATGCATATGAAGGTACTATGACATTGGAAACTAGTTATGGTTAGTTTCTTTCTAAGAATATTTGCTATGATATGTTTTTGTAGAATTTTTTGCAAACTCTACCCATTTTTCTTGGTCTACATTTTTTTGTGGAGGATCTTGAGGCAAGTCACTTAGCACGGGTTGAGTGAGGTTTATTTATTATTATTTGGATTCTAGAATATGTATGTAGAGAGATTTCCAATCATAGAGACTAGTAGATTGGATCCCAAAAATCTCAGAGCATTTGAGGTCAATGGGTGAATTTCATCTTCAACATGTTTACCAAGAAGGAAATAAGGTGACAGACCTACTAGTGAATTTGGGGATTGATTGTAATGAAGTGTTTGGATTTGAGTATGGTGATCACATGTTGTTGGATTTGAAGGAGATCATCTCAAAGGACATTTTATCATTAACAAGTAAAGGCATTGGATAATGATAGAAGGTGACACTTTGTCTACTGGAAGTGGAGTTTCTCGTGAGTTTGAGGTTAGTTAGATCAAAAAACTTGGCAAAAGATCGTCATGTGACCCTTAGGAAACCTATGTCAAATCATATTTGGAGACATTTTAGTCCCAAATCCATGGTAGTATTTCTTTTTAAGGAGAATTTTTTTTCATCCATTGATTTCATACAAGATGGCGAGTGTCTTGGGTATTAGATGTATGTGTATGTAGGAAGAGGTTTCTGTGGAGTCACCAAAGAAACAAGTAGCAAGAATTTTCAAGCATTCCAATGATCAAGAAAAGGAAACCATGATTGATTTTTTGGGTATGGAATATTGGACATAAGGCCATGTGCATGATGGGAAGATGATATTTAATCTTTTTCAACCCATTATCCAAGTATTGGGACATCAGGTGATTGAAAATGACATGAGACGAAGAATGATTATAGAAGAGATTTATTTGGAGGTGACTATTTTCATAGATTTTATCTACACTAGCCTCTCGAGTGGAGGTATGTTGAGCCTATTTTGTCTAGAAACCAAAGGTAAGAAGAAATTGATGAAGAAGGCCTGGAAGTTGTTTAAGACTTGCACCACAAAGGAGTATGCCATGAGTAAGTTCAAGGCCTTTTGTCAAGCTAATGATAAACTATTACCAACATAAGTAATAGCAAGGCTTCTCTCTATTGGCAAAGGGATTGGGCATCTTTTTCATTGAAATGGATAACACAACTTATTTGTAATTAGTTTTGTAAATGGAGAGATATCTCCTACATACTATGTAATATTTTTTTTTAGTAATACAAAGGGTGTTGCCCCTAGGTAGAGCTTACCTAAAAAAAAAAAAAATAATAATAATAATAAAAAAAAAAAAAATTAAAAAAAAAAAAATTATATATATATATATATGTAGCTGGATTACTTTTCTGTTGTTCTAAGATGTAGTAAGAACCTTAAAAAAGATCTCTAAATATACATGTTCAAAAGGAGGTATAAAGAGATACTTGTTTAGAAGGAAAGAAACCAACATTTACATAGCCCTTGAAGAAAATCATTGAGCTAGGGCATGACAATGAAATCATAGAGCAAGGGCACACCATGACAATGAAATCATAGAGCAAGGGCATGCCATGGCAAAAAAATTGTAGAGCAAGGGCACGACACCAAAATCGCAAAGCAGGGGCATGACACCAAAATCGCAGAGTAAGGGCATGGTACCACAATTATAGAGCAAGGGGATGACAATGAAACATAGATATGACAAGGGCACACAAACCAATTCATAGAGCAAATGTATGGAAATGAAATGTAGAGAAAAGACAAAACAACGAAATGTAGGGATATCATAGGAACAAAATGCACTAAGCACAAGGGCATGATGATATTTAGATCTCTCCACCTTCTTTTGAGTGCAACTCTCCACTTTCTTTCGTTCAAAGCTCTCCACCTTCTTTTGCACAGAGCTCTCCATAATCAAAACAAATGGGGAATGATTTATATCATGTTCTCTTAAAAAACTTATAGTTATATGGATGTCACAATTATGATTCTAACATCAGTATTGCAATGAAATTGGAGAAAATTAATGAAAAAAATGAAAATCACCATATATTAGACTATCATCACAATTTGACCCCAAATATTGTAGTGATATGCAGTTTCTATGGGTACTTACCCCATACTTGTATGTGTATAGTGTACCTGTATGTTTTACTTTATGTATGACATCTTTGATGTGGTTGAGGGAGGGATTCATAGCTACTTGCTATTCAGGATCTACATGATGCACCATGTCCCACCGTTGCCTATTTAGTTTAGATTATATGTGTATGTACATGCTCAAATTTTATGCAGATTGTAGGTACTTGGCATTGACTTCCCTAAATTGCCAAGATGAGTGTGCCCTATCAAAAATTTTCAGTGGTAAAAGTGGGGAGATGATTCTTGAGTCCAAATCCTAAACCCTAAGCCAATTGTCCTAGAAAGTAGGACAAGTATCTAAGTTTTTTAATTATCTAAATTCATCAAGTGATGTGAAATTGTGATTTTAACCCTAGTGTTTGATTATGTTCTTTATCTTCAGTTGAGTTGTCATATTTAGTCATGTGGGTCTATGATGATTTTTTATTATAATTAAATAAAATTAACAGATAATTTAATTCTTTAATTTAGTAGACATTTAATAAAAAAATAAAAAAATATTTAATTAATTTCTCAATTAATTAAATAAAAGAATTTAATTTAAAGATATAGTTAAAATCTAATTTTGGCTTGATTACATTTATTTAATTTAATAATAATTATTTAGGATTTTTCATTTTCAAAATCAACTCTAAATAAAATTATTAGTTAAATTAATAAATATTTTATTTAAAAAGTCCTATGATTTAATGAAAGAGGAAAGGAATTGATTTAATAAAAATATTTTAATTAAATTGCAAAAAGCTTGCACATGAAAATTAAAAGATTATAAAGTAATAAAGGAAAAGGGACTTTGCATGAGTGCACAATCGAAGTCCTAAATTGGGTAAAAGATCTTTATTAGGAAATTAGAGTTCATTTCTTGATAACTAAGATTCGAAGGAGCCAGTTTTCGAGAAGAGGATTTTTGAAAGAAAAAGAACTATTTGCAAGTTCTGTGCATCTGTCATTTAGCACCAGATCCAAGTAGGATCTTGTGGGTCTTGCATAGTAGTTATTTCATTGAAATATCTATCTTCTCTATATTTGTGGATTTCTATTCAAATTTTCTTTAAGGTTGAAATCCTTGTTCATAAATTTATTGCTTGTCATTTAGAAAATGTCTATAAACAAATCTAAGATTTGAAACCCTTGTTGTGAGTTTCATTGTTCTTTGTTTCTTGAAAAAAATTTGGGAATGAATTTAGTTTTGAAACCCTTGTTTGATGGATTTGAGGATTTGTATTTGGATTGTTAAAAATTGGGATCTAGGTTTAGAAAAGAAAACCTAGATTTGTTAATTAAGTTCAATTGTTTCTTCCAGGTTTCTATATCAGTCTATATGGGAGAATATATATATATATATATATATATATATATATATATATATATAATTATCACAGTAATTAGTAATTAGTGTAATAATTATAAATTTGTATATAAAGGAAAATTGAAAATGAAATTTTATTCAAAAGGAGGGTGGGGGGGGGGGGGGGGGGGGGTGGGTTGTGGGTAGGGTGGGGGCTATGAATTTGTTTTGATTAAAACTAAATAATTTTTTTTTTTAAATATGGGTGGGCGGGGGCCACCACCTCCTCACCCCCTACTCCTCTCCTTCCCTTTCGTGCCATAGTTGTATGGGTCTGCATGCGAGAATCCTGCTATGTCAACAGGGTTGCACACAACAACAATCGTGGGCTGCAAATGTTTCCTTTTTTAAAGATAAGTTTTTATTATTATTAAATTTTTTTTTTAATATATTAAATATTATTATTATATTAATGAGACTATTGTTATTATATTGATATTATCATATTTGTTAATTTAATCATAATTTTTATATAATAAATAATATTTTATATATGTACTATTTTATTATTAATTAAATGATTAATAGTATTAATAAATTAATAATAGTTAATACAATTGTAATAATAATATTTAACTAGTATAGATATCTTAATAAATCTATCTAAAGGAATGCAGATAGATATCCACTAAAAAATGTTTAAAATTTAATTTACAACACCCAAAACTATTTATATTTTCTTTTATCTCAATTTTTTTCATTAACTTAGGTTTTTTATTATAATTTGTAAAAAATTAATGATTTAAAAATCTCCAAACATTATAATTTTATCAAATATTTTATGTGGTGTTTATTAAATAATTTTAAAAGTATATTATATTTATAATTAAGTTTAATGACATGTAGATGATTGTCAAATTTAATCTAAAAAGATAAATGTTAACATTAACATGCTCACACCATCCCACTCTGCCCATTTTGCCATTGTAGAATGCCTATCAACATTAATTATGAAGCTATTGTAAATATATTTGGAAAGTAATTTTGAAAATGGTAATTGGGTAATTAATCATTTTAGTAAACTTGGATTTTACTTGATAATGTAATTTAATTATGAAAGTGATTTCTATTATCAAGGGAAACTTTATTATATCTTTTGAAAATTTGAAAAATTTAATAGTTATCATACTTTGGAAAGATAGAAAGTAAAACCTTACTTGTATATCGAATATTGTGCTTGAGAACAAAATGGAAACTTTAAAACCTTTAGTGAAAATTGAACTGTTGTGTTTTCAAAACCTAACAAGTTATGAAAGTTACATATTCTTGTACTTTATATGATGTGTGGTCATTGTTGTGGGTTTTAGGGTTGACTTAGTACTTTGACCAAATTAGGATGTTTACCAAAGGCTTTGGGGTTTTGTTCTATGATGATGTTATGGTCTTATTCTGGTCACAATCTTTTATACCCAACCATGGTGATGTGTCACACATTTTCTATGATGAGTTGCTTAGATGTTTGTGGTGCTTTCTAGTTTTCTTGTTTAGAACTAAGGTGAATGGTGTGGCTTTTTTGGTGTAACCTTTGAGTCTTCAATCAATCACTAGTACATTTAGGAAAATATGTGACTATGTGACTAAAAAATTTAGTCTCATCACTAATTTTTTTAGTCATATGAATAAAACTAGTCACATTCTATAGTTTCTTTGCATTTTATAGATCCAAGTGACTAAATAAGCGACTAATTTGATCACCAAGATAAACCAAATAGAAATGACTAAATAGACTACCAAATAAATGACTAAATGAGTGACTGGATAATTAGTTTCCTATAATTAGTCACCTAAGTGAAAACTACAAAATAGACTACCAAATAAATGACTAAATAAGTGACTAGATAATTAGTCACTAATAATTAGTCATTTAATGTACTTCCTCTCTTCGCTTTTTCTAAGGTTTATTTATCAATGTATTAGGTTAACTTTATTTTTCATAACTCATTGATGGCACTTGGATCTTCTCTTTCTCACACTAATCGTGGTTTCACTTTGCATCTTTTGGGAGACAAAACACTTTGTTAAATGGATTGGGAGATTTTATTCACCATTTTAGGAGATGCAACCTCATTTGAACATGAAAGGAGTCATTATCAATTACCTCTAGATGATCTTATTTTTGAAATGGTTAAACTATTTTCTTCATTTTTCTTGTGCATTTTCTATAACATTTTACTCAGAAAAAAATGCTTGCTTGTTTGGTGTGTCAAATAGTCTATCAATAGACCTAGTTTTTTTAGGAGAGAAGTCTCTTATTAGAGAATGAATCTACTGATATTATTTTTTGATTCTACAAGGCATTTGTAGTTGACACCTCCTAGATAGCATCATTATCAACAATTAATACTGTAGATGTTCATATTTGTAGTTGTAAAAGATGAAGTTTTCTAAAGCATTTTAAAAACTTAAGATGTTTAGAGAAAAATTAACATTTTGTCTTAAATTATTTAATTATTATTTTAATTATTATAAATTAAAATTAAAATTAGTTTACTTGCCTTAAGCTAAAAATTAAAGATAAAATAATATGATAACTTTTATGCATATCTAAAATATTTAATCCATTTTAATTATTAATTTGTACAAAAATTAATCAATAGAAAAATATAATTAATTAAGAAATGAAATACAATAGTATTTTTATTATTAATTATTAATTAATTGAAAACATCAATCTAATTAATAAAAAAAATATTTTTATTCTTAATTAATAATTAATTCAAAACATGGATCTAATTAATTAATAATTGAAATAGAATGATATATTGTTAGCACCTATCAAAAATTGATTGGAATTTTTGGGTCTGGTATAGCAAACGATTGGCGGCAAAGACATATAAAAAATATTGGCAGCATACAGGAGGAGCGGGAAAGTAGAAGGCCCATACCCAAAAAAATTGTAGTAAGGAATTTTAACGATGGCGAGATAAGGGCAAAGTAGTAGGTCCATACATCTACGTAGGCCACAATTTGCAAATTGCAGTGATAGCTACACAATTGTTGTTAAAAATGGGAGGATCATATAGTTCTAAATACATATCTTCATGACATGGTTACAAGGACTTCATCAGTGAAGGTAATATCCGTTGTAGTTTTTAAAGTTTCCCTTCATCTTCATTGGCAATTTATAGGGTTTCCTCTTAAACTAGTTATGAAAAACTAAAATCATTGAAGGGTTTTCTTTCATTTGTCTCTGTTGTATTTGGTTTTGTGCAATTTTCCTAAACTTGATCCCAAATTCAATCTTATTGACTAAGCTTTATAGAAGAAGATGTAATAAGTTAATAATTGTATTTTCTCAAAAGCATCCATCTCTTCTCAGCGTAAGAGGCTCATCCTATTGAAAGGAGATGGAATAAGTTAATTATTGGATTGGGCACTGTGTAATGTACCCTAGTCCATCAACCCACCCTGTGTGAATCTATCTTATTCCGTGCCTGCAAAATCAAATAATTGTTAATGGGTTTTGACCCATCAATAGAATTGACAATCTACAAGAAAAAAAAATCAATCCAAACATAATTTATGTCTTGATTCATTGTAGAATCTAAAAGGAGCTATATTTACCAGTGGATGCTAACATTATGCTGAGCTCTATTAATAACTGTAACATTAAGTCTATCCCCATTTTGAGCATATAGGGTTGGATCCAGAAGCTGTCCATTCACTGTGACTAGTATATAATTCTCACATAGCCGAGTAATATTTTTCCTTTGAATCTGTGTAAATAAAAAAAAAAGAATTTGTTTTGTTTTTTTGTGTGTTAAGACTCTCATGTAGAAATATGGCTTGGACTGTACTTGTAAATAAGGCACTTCCCTAGATTCTCTAAATAATCAAGCTATGAAAAATAGTTGATATTTACCCTATCTATCATATTGATAAGGTACTACACACCAATTCTATTAAATACCATTTAAAGCTGTAATATCAATCAAAGACTCAACAATAACAACAAAAACTCATCTCCTTATAGCATGACTTGCATGAAACATCAAATAGAATAAACATCTACATAGTACATTTCCTTTTTATGGAAAAATACAATTTATATTAAAACATCTACTTATAAAAAATGTGTGATTGATCAATTCTGCCCATGCGAGAGAAGAAAATAAGACAGTCTATGCAAACAATAGCAACACAAACCATGCTGATAAACATTTTGACATGATTGACATATTACAATCAGCTCAGATTCAAACCCGACAGTCCAAAATATAGAAGCCTCTAAATATTGACAAATACAAGAAAACCATAGCATGTAAGGCTGATTTGATTACATAAGATTTATTAGGCAGTGGTATATATAGGGCCAAGAAGAAAAAGTTGTGGAGGGAAAAATATCACGTGAAATCACATAGTTGTGAGAGCTACATAGTTGCTAATAATGGGAGGATCATATAGTTCTAAATAAATATCTTCATGACATGGTAACAAAGACCTCATTAGTGAAGGTAATATCCATTGTAGTTTTTAAAGTTTCCCTTCATCTTCATTTGCTAATTCATGGTTTCCTCGTTAAACTAGTTATGAAAACTAAAATCATTGAAGGGATTTCTTTCATATGTCTCTATTGTATTTCATTTTGTTCAATTTTACTAAACTTGATTCCAAATTCAATCTTATTGACTAAGATTTATAGAAGGTGTAATAATTTAATAATTGTATTTTCTCAAATGGGTCCATATCTTCTCATCATAAGATGCCTATCGGAGAAATGGGTTTGGTTCTATCCATGATGCTGAAATAGACTCTTGAGCTCCACGAGTGCATGCAACCTCTTAGCTTGGAGGTCTAAATAGTGAGTATTCATTTCTAATAATCTTTCAATAGTGTAAAATTATGTAGGACTCTAGTCTACTTACCATGTGTATCAACATATAATCATCTCAAAATCAAGTTCAAATCTGCACAAGACTAATTGAGTTAGCTAATTGGGAACTATTTGAAGCACCCCTTATTTCATTGTGATAACTGACTAATTATGTACAATGTTCAAATTTGGACTAATCTTAAGGTAAATTACTCTTTAGTTATCAAAGTGTTACATATTGATTTTCTTTTATGTTATTTTTAGAGGTGTCATCGAAGTCATTGATGAAAGTAGTATTGGATGGGTGACCTCTCGAGAAATCTTGGTGCTTTGGACCTCTATGAGCATCACCTAGATCCAATGAGTTCTAAGGGTTCCATTCATTCTCATGAGAGATAGGTTTGGTGAACCACTACTAATGAAATATGGGTCAATGATTTTGACTCAAAAATTACACAGTTAAATCCTGATAGCAATTTCATAATTTGACTTGATGTGGAAAATTTCTCCTATTTATCAATTGATGAACTTAAGGGGCTTTCAAATGAATGGTTTATAAGGCACAAAACTTGGTGAAGGTTTTGTAAATGGGGTTGCAAGTAGAGTGAGTTTAACCATGGAGGAAACTCCGTAGTTAAGCGTGCTCGAGCTGGAGTAGTAGTGGGATGGATAACCTGCTAGGAAGTCCTAGTGCTTCACCTCTATGAGCATCACCTAGATCCAATGAGTGCTAAGGGTTCCATTCATTCTCATGAGATATGGGTTTGGTGAGCCACTACTCATGAAATATGGGTCAATGAGTTTGATTCAGAAATCACACAGTTAAATCCTGATAGTAATATCATAACAGATTTTATTACCTTTTGAGGTATACCCCTAGGAACACCCATCTACTTTTAAGATGAGCCCAAAGTCCAGAAGATAAGACCCATTCTTGTTTAGTTTATTCAGAGTCCTTTGTGTTTTTATTTATGTGCTCATTTCACTTACGTGCGCAATGCATAAAGCAATGAACTGGATTTGGGTGCATTGCATGATTCTTAGTACAGTGTTGAAGGTGCAGAATGTAGGTAGTTCATGGGTCCACTACATGATATTTAGTATTCTTTACAATTGTGCTTTTGTATCTCTTTATGAAAATGCTATTTTCTATACCTTGTTTTAGTATAGTACTTTTCTATTGAAACTGAATATACTTTCAAGTATCATTAATCTATTTTTGTCCTTAGGAGACATTAATATACTTTCCCTAATTGTTGAGCATGGAAATATAAAAAAAATCTATTTTTTGAATATGGGATAGTTTTATTGAAATCAGCACTCTTCCTTCCCTACATTGCTGAAATCTCCTCTTGAAAAGATAAAGACTAAAGGGAAAAAGAGTGTTTCTTAAAAGACTACAAACATGCTCAGGAATGATAGACCTTAGTATAATAAAAAATCAAGGCTTCAGTTCATTACCTATAAAAAAAATCCAATATCAATCAATCTAGGTTTATGTTTTAAGATCATATTAATTTGACAGTACATGTTAAACAAAATTTTCCAAACAACATAGAATGAAAAAGTTGACAACTACAAGCATGACAATTTTATGTTTTAAGATCATATATCTGAATTTTGACCCATTTATTTCACCCTGTATGATTTGATAAGTGTTTAGTCTTAGCTGAAAATTTTGGGTTGATCAGATGAAAAATGCTGATCCAGATCTTGGCCTTTTAGGATTTTTATAATAGTAGCAAATAAAAAATGTTTTGTAATATATTAAAAGGAATTTCTTGAAAAATAGAAAATGTATGTAAAACACAACATAATTTCGGCTCTATGATTTGTAATACATAATATGGCCTAGTATGTTTCCTTTCTAAGTTTTGTTTAAATCAGTTCTGTCAACCTTTTGAAATGTATATAATTTTGCAAAAAAAGCCCCTCTCATATAATGTATTAGCTTTTTTTTTCAGGCTAGTGTGTTCTACTCATTGGCTCAGAGCAATCCAGCTGCACATCAGAGAGAAATAGAAGATTCCTCATATGTTGCAAATGAATCCATGGATAGTTCCTTGTTACTAAAACATGTTATATTAGCAGCTATCTATCTTTTCGGTAAATAAAGCCTCTATTTCAATGGATTGTAGTTGTTTGCATGTCTTATTTGTCTGATGAGTATATATTGGCACAGGAAATGCTAACAGAGCCTTTGAAGCAAGGAAGACTAGGATTTATCAGTCGTCTTGTTCCCAAAGAAAAGGTGATTCCATTTGAGAGGATTCTATTTCGTGCTACAAGAGGTAATATGTACCTAAAGAAGGCTGCAGTTGAGGAGCCAGTGACTGACCCTGTCTCAGGGGAGAAGGTTCGTTAATAATCCTCTTACAGTCATTGAAAGGTTAAGGAAAATAATTTTTGGTAATTTTACTTAGAACTTTTAATCAAATGCAAATAATTTTTGCATTGCATACTCTCTTTATTAATCTTTAAAATCAAGATGAATACATCCAAGCATGGCATTTCTGAAGTGTCTACAGTAAAGCTTTTTCAGCAAAGAATGAAATAAATATACAATAGCATCCACTTGTGACTAAGTGATTGTCAATGATTGTAAATTGATGAGCACACTAAGCTGAACATGATTCATCCTCAATAATTTCTTCAGAACTAAAGAAAATAGTAGAATTACATTATTAATCTAATTTTCGGTTGGATATTAGTTCTTTGTGACTCTAACTACCTATTCTATAGTATAGTTTAACTGTGTTTAGCTTTCATTTCACAAATCTTAGGGATAGTTCATAGAGATAATAAACAAATAGAATATATAAAGATACTAGATAAGCTAGCACCAACTTTACATTGCTCATATATCACTCACTATTATTTGCATTGCGAGACTTCAGGTGAATTTCTATTTAACATCCACATAAGAAATAGATAATTAGTCATTTCTCAAGGAATTTTTGTTCAGAGCCATGGTAAGATCCTATATTAGTCTTCAATGTTCATCATTCAATGTATTATAGTTTTCAGCTATCAAAATCTCGAGCTTCACTTTCAGCATGAAACTAACCATAATAATATTGGAGAGGAGTGGTGCAATATGAGCCCCATCTAGGACCACTACTCAGCCACCACTACTCAGCCCCAACCCAAGGTCAGGACAAGTGAAAATGCTACTTCCACTATGTGTCAATTAACAGTTAACACAGTTTACTAGAGGCATAGAGATTTTCTTGCTCTTACCTTTCTTATGTGGGATTTTCTCTACCTATAATGTCCAACAAGAGGAATTTGAATGACCATCTTGGCTATAATTTTCACAATGCACATATTTATTCTTAGTACTTGAGGCATCAACCTTCTTTGTCTTTGCTTGAGCTACACTTATCCTTGGGGAGGATGGAGCATTATCTACTTTACTTGGTGAGCATAGGCACATGTATCATCTATGGCCACACGTTTGGATAGGAACACAAAGCTTTCAAGATTAGATATGAAGGCCTCCAATAAATTTTATGAAGAACTCATCTTGTTTTATTTTGCCATCTAGACACCCCTACTATGAAACTCATTATTGTAACCAAACACACTTTTTCCCTCTTTGTACTTCAAAAGTTGGGATCAATATATGTTTCCTCTCTATGATTAAAATTTAAGAAGACAATTGTTTCATAATCTAGGAAAATAATTTTTTTGTTCCAAAGTAAGAAAATGCATGCTGAAGTGCGCCCCCCAAATTTGCCAACTAGTGCTCAAGCTATTATGTATGTGTACACATATTCTTCATATGGTAGAATACCAAATTGGTCTCCACTTTGGATAAAGATTTTTTTTGGATAGCTTTTCTTACCATGCAAAGTGTCATCTCCCTTTTTAGAGTATGCTCTTTCATCGCATTTGGAATCTTTCAAAATGGAGATATTCTCCACAAGTCTCCATTAGACTCTTAAGTCTTTTTTGACTGAAGAAACCTTGCAATGTTAGCTTCCATCTCGAGGAACTTTGCCTCTTGATACATAAATTGCTCTTATCTTACCATGATTCTTAGTTTTTCTTCCACTTATGTTGGTTGCTGCATCTTTGTTAAGGTAATTTATCTTCACTTGACCTTGTTGTTGGCATGAATCTATAAAACAATTGGAACTTGGAACAACTTCCACAAAAGTAAGTGATACCACTTGATTAGTAAACTAGGATTGATATTCCACACTCTAGTCATCTCTCTATGCATTTTGCATCGAGGACAAATCTGATTGGAATTATAATATTATAGTAAGCACAACTGAATTTAGGAAAATGCTTGAACTAGATGGTAAACATCAGCACAAGATTGGGATAAAGATTAGCCCTAGAGAATCCATACCTTGCAGGGGAGAAAACTCCAGCAAATGGGCTACTAATAACATAAATCCTCACTGCAATGGAAACTTACAGGGCATGAATATAATTTGATAGTCTCCTTATGATTTCTTTAACACTCACACAACCATCCTGCCCTACGCTTCTCTAACCATGGTCAATCAGGATCTCATAAATTGTATTTTAAGTCTCAATTACATGTTGCTAGAATGATCAATCCGGGTTTACAATGGATCGTTAATTTGTTACATTCTCTTTAGTTTAGTAAATAATGTCCTACTCCAATGTTTCTCACGTAAAATATTGTCTTCATATTAATTTTAATTCATAAACCCATTTATTACAGTAAGAACACTAAAGTTGAGTGAGATAATTTTGCCAAAACCCCACCTTATACAGGCTTGTCAAAATGATTATTATCTCTGAATTAAATCCACAGGACACCATTCACTATTCTAGAGAAACAAAATCCTAAGTGTGATGTTATGGCTGAGTCCTGTCTTTTCTAGAGTTTTAATGCTTTGATCACTAACTATTTTGACAAGTGGGTCAATATATTACTTATATTCAAAAATTAATATATTTATATAAGGAAAATCTAATGTCATTTTTTTTGAATTTTTACCAATAGAAAACTTCATCTAATTTCTATTATTGCCGAACTTGAAATTAAACCTGAAACTTGTGAATTTTGCATAGACTATCTAGTTATGTGGTATCTATTTTGTTCTATGGATATCCTAGTTGGCTGGAGCAATAATTTATGACTGAAAATGGTATATAATAATTTTTTCCCATTCTTCCCCCTTTTTAGATGGATAAAGGTTTAGATGGATAAAGGTTTGGTGTCATATAAAATCTTGGTCTAAGGAATGGTGACTTTGATCAAGAAATGTGTATTTCTTAAGTAGAATAGGGTTTGGGATCATGTTAGTAGTCTATTTTCACATGTAATCTCTATTTTGGAAGATAGTTAGCATTCAATATATGTGGTCACCTTCTACACTCGACTCTACTTAAACTATAGGGCATGCATATTCTAGATTCAAATCTATGCCTTCGATCTACAAAGATGAGCCTCCACTTTCAATTCTTCTCAATAAACTTATTGATGGCTGAGACCATCAATGCCTACTTTTTGACTCTCCCAGTTTTGTCTAGCCTTGGCATTGTTGTACTTGTTGACATCTCAAGCTTTTGATTTTGGTGGTCAGATCGTAGTGTGCTAAGATTCTGGTAACTTTATTGGGGAGAGTCTTTTTCCCTTGGTAGTTTGCTCATCTTATGGTTGACCATGTTCCATTTGTTGGACCTCTTGGCTAGAAAGGGGCTAAACTATTAGTACTGAGTGGTGATGTCCTTAGCTATAGCTTTTTGGCTTCTAATGTTATCTTTTATCTTTGTGGTCCGGTAGTGAAATCATTGACATATCAATCTTTTGGTGTAGTGGCAAAATTGGAGCACATTAACATAAATATGTCAAAGTTATTTAATATTTTCCCACAGGTAGGTTAAATCTACTACAAAATATTCAAGGTTGCCTCATAGTATTTGGCTTCACGGTCTATCTTTAGGGGATCTAAGCCAGGACATGCTTATTTCATTAGCCTCTAAATTTGAGACTTTGTAGGTAAATAATGAGTAGGTATAGTATTTGTAGGACTTTTTTGGTCCAAAATGTAGACTGAATTATTTTGTCAAAAAAGAATGTTCCTTAATTGATCAAAGCTCTTGTTTTTTTACAAACTAGGTCATAAACAAATAGTTGCCTTCTCTAGTACACGATAAAGTGACTTCAAAAGAACATGAACTATGTAGCAACACTATTTAACACTCCAGGAAATGAGCCATTCTTTTGCATTATTAATGACCGGACTGAGAACAAGGCTTGCCACAAATAACAATGTGTCTGATCCAACCCAACATGGTTTCCATGGTCCTTTTTATTATCTGTCTAGTCTGTATTATTTATCAATGCTGGGAGGTTATCAAAGGAAGGTTTATGAGATAGATTGACCTATAGGAACATCATTTCTCTGATCATTGAACTTTCTGATCAGAGCTGAAATTGTTATGGATAACGGTTTGATTGTGATAGAAAGTTCTTAACCTGGTGAAAATCAAGTAATGGAATTGTAAAGGCATGATGCATTGACTCAAAAGTTCTTTTTTTTAGTTTGAATAATAATGGAAGAAGACAATGTAATTGCTAATATTGTTTGAAAGTTGGTTGCTGATATGAGGATTGTTAATGGTATTTTGAACATTGTAGTGGTGATGAAAAGGCCTTGTATGCATTGGGGACTGATTTTGTTGCATGGTATGGATGTTCCTTAAAAATACTTATAAAAACTTATTGATTTAATGATTTTGGAATTCTTGGTATTTGAGGTTGATGATAATGGCTGTATTATGAGGGTTTGATCAAGTTGTAGACCCTTGGTTGGTTGGTGAAAATGAGTTATGCTTGTTAAGATGTGATGATGAAAAGTCATTGTCATTGAAATATCTTAACATTATAATGACTATGAAGATCTCCCAACATTCCTTGCGATAGAAATGGTGACTTATTAACAATTCAAACTCCCTAAAGAAATGGTTCATAGTAAATTGACTAATATTGGTTAAGAGAGCCTATACCTTTGTAACAATTCTTTAATCTTGGCATACTCTCACACCTTAGAATACGAAACTATTTTCAATCATGAAAGCCCTTTCATGCACCAATATTATCACCCAATTCCACCAACAACTTGGTATCAACCTTACACAAGACATACTTTACTGACAAAACTGTGACAGTCAAAAGTGCAGTCCTTCTGGGACAGTTTTTGGAAATCACAAATTTTCACCCCTTAAAACTTCAAACTAAATTTTCTGGAAAGAACAAGGTTTTTAGATAACATCAAGAACTAGCATATCGCAAGATTATAGGATTTTACAAGTTCATTTCATCACCCAACCAATTTTTCTTTGACTGCTAATTCTGGAAACATTCACCGTGAGCACATAAATCTGACTTTGTGTTTTCTCATGTGTCAAACATTGCACGGAGTCCTACTAGAAAGAATAAAAAATAAAGAACCTCCTCCCACCATTTCACCAAGTAATGGCAAAGAGGTAACATCCGCCAAGGGTGGGTCTTTCAATTCTTGAATTGAGCTCATTTTTAAATTGAATTGCCATCTCTAATGCCAGGTATGTCTATTCAGATTATCAAGTTAATCCTTATTTGGTTGAATAGTTGATAAAGTTGTTAGTTTATATTGGAATAAGATTACAGAGCTGTCAAATATATCTACTTTATGTGATGAAAAGATAGTATTAAGCAAATGAGTTAGTATTTATATTTTGATAGAGTATATGGTCTTGAACCCTTTCAAATGATGGTGATCTTTCGTGAACAAATAATTACATGATGATGGGGGAAGGTAAAATTTATAGAAATAAGTTACAGGTTGAAGAAACCAAGGTCATATATTTATTGTTCTCATGATTGTTAACATTGAGTTCTTATTTGGGATGCGATAGCTATGATGTCATATGATTTCAGTTACCAAGAAGAAAAAAATTGGCTACTGCTGTTATAATTTGACTTGAAATGGAAACATGGATTTTTAGCATGTGATATATTATTTAACCAAAGTCCCATTACATTAAGAAACAACAAATGTATCAGTTGAGAAAACAAATGTGCAAGGGGGCAACAATTAGTTGGCTGTCCTAACATGGAAAAAAGGAAACATTGGCCTTGACTTACATCATCTTGATAAATAAGAGAGCTTGAACATGGGAAATGGATTATTAATAAAAAAGTGTAATATATCCATGACTTAAATGTTGAAAAGATGTACCATTAAGAATGAAACTATAAGGAAATATCTGATGTATTTATTGATATTGACCTAAAATTACCAAATTGATTTGGAAAAAAATAATAGTAGCACAGATCCACTTATGCTTTAACTCTTAAGAGGTTGACTTATTAAAAACATTGAGAATTAAGTGATCTATTATAGCTCTTAGGGATTGTTGTTGAATAATTCAAGACTCTGTGATTCAATGGTTTGAGACTGAGAACTTAAGAATACAACTTGAAGCTACACCTTTCTGAGGGCCAAGAGACAACTTGATGGAACTCCACTTCGTTCAGGATTTGATTCAAGGTTACAATTGTGGGAACAATATAATAACTAGGAGAATATCAGAATATTACATTGTCTAGAGGGTTAGTGGTTAAGACCACAATTATGAAAACTATATTTGTTTCCCCTTTCTTTACCTTGTATAAATGATTGTCCTCACTAAATAAATAATGATGTATTTGGCTCTTCCATAAAAAGCATAGTTATAGCAATAGAAAGGCATTCTCCATTAAATATTCTGTTATTGTCAAGCTGCAGACAACATTTAGAGATTCACAACTCTCTTACCAACTTGTGATAATGCTTAGTCTTTCTCATTCTCAAGGTCGACTTCACTGAAATAAGCGTGTATGTAGATTGTGCCTGAATTTTTTTAATGAAAACTTGAGGGGTTTTGTGAAATTTGGTATATAGTTTTAAATCCTATTTGTATGGTTTACCCTCTAAGAGTTCAACCAAGCCTCTACCTAGGTTGATTTGAAGAGACATAAAATTGAATGATGAGAATTTCTTGCAGTTATGTGACAAAAGACATTCAAGACTGAGCAAGTCACATGCACCCTTTCTGAGTCAATTAGAAGTTAAAATAGTGAAAAGTAAGGGGACCTAGAACCTCAATAAGGAAAAATGTACTATTCCAATTTATTATCACTCTCTTTTTTCAAGAACTTAGATTCAAGATGATTAATTGTCCCCCAAGAATCAGCCATCAAGAAAGCCTTGAAAAAGTTGATAATACAGTTCATTTCAGCATTCTCTCTGGTATAGAGGAAACCATTAATCATGTAATTTAAGATGTCCCTATACCATGAACTATCTATCATGGTTTTGTACAAAAATCAACTATATGTTTAGTGCTCCACTGTGGGCATTCTTCTTCTCATGATAGCATGAATGATTAACAATTAAAACATTAATAGCACACAGTTTGAGAAGTTGATATTAATTTCTTTTGGTGGTCATGGTGTAAGGTTTTTTTGCACTAGGACTTTTTTTTAAGGTTAAAGGAATTAATCTTTTCCAAACAAAACTTGGCTTTTCCGAAAAAAAAGGGTGAGAATTCTATTGCGTTCCCTGTTAGATTGATGTAATAGTGACATTACTTGTTCCATGAAAACACAATTTTCAATCTAAATGAGAATGATTTAGCTTGTCTGAAAATTGAAACATATCACTTGTGTAGATTACTGATGAAAATAAAAATGAATTTGGAAGATTCAATTATCAAACATTGGAATTTCTTATTGTTTGCATGATGAAATAAAAGTCCAATTTTTGTATTTGTTTGTTGGAAATTTTTGACTGGGGTTCTATACAAGTAATAAAACTAGACAAGTAATGCCTGTGGAGGAGTGAGCTAGTTTTCTTATGTGTCTACCATGTAGGAGTAACCCTTAATTAGACCTTAAATTCATGAAGCACATCACTAGTTGAAGGAGGAGGTATTTTTTTAATAACCTAAACCAATTAACTATATATTCTATTGGTACTAATTTTTGTAGCCAGATATTACTACACCTGGTCTTAACTTACTAGTAGCTTGGAGTGGAGCAGTCTCACCAACCCAGCTTGCGGTAGGTGAATGGTGTACAATGTACATTATCATCTCTGTCACATCAATGTCCTATCCTCATGTTGCAGGAATAACAACTCTATTGAAAACCATGTCTCCAAATTGGAGTCCTGCTGCTATCAGATTTGCTCTTATGACCACAGGTAACAATTTCATTCATGAAGGCATTTGATGAAGCTAAAGCAAATACTCCTCTAGGGTTCTTGAAAATTTCCAATGCACAACTTTATTTGGGGTATCTATTGTTTTCTCACAGCAATTATTATAGACATCGAGGGTCATCTAATGACAAATGCATCTAGAAATCTAGCTGCACTCTTTGGATATGGATCAAGCCATGTGAACCCTAATGATGCATCAGACCTAGGCTTATTATATGATACCACAATAGATGATTACCTATTCTTTCTATGTGGGAGTGGAATTAATGTTTCTAAAGCACTTAACACCACCTTTACCTACCTAGATAATCCTCTAAGTACCAATGAACTAAACCATCCATCAATTGTCATTACAAACTTGATTTGTAGAGAAACCTTCACCAGAACTATCACCAATGTGGGCAGTGAGAGTGTATACTGAGTTTCTATTGAGAACCCACCAAGTGTATCCATAGATATGCATCCTCACAAGCTGTGTTTCCATTCTAAAGGAGAGACATAATTTTACTATCAAATTTATTGTTAAAAAGTCTCTTAACTAGGAATATGTGTTTGGATCTTACACTTGGGATGATGGATTTCATAAAGTACGGAGTCCAGTAGCTAACTATGCAATGTGAAATAGCAAAAATTACCATTGCATATGTAGTTCGGTTTGAGATGTCAACTATACATTCTAGATCTGAATCCATGAGATCTTCTAAGTGGTAGCTTACCATTAAATCCCATCAGAAAGTATTATTTTTCCAGACTGATTTTTTGCCATTTCTTTCCATTGCATTTTTTTAAAATCTGAGTTATCCATCAGCTTAAGTTCTAATTTTCTTTGATTTTCTTTGAGTTTAACCTCTTGAACTAGTTTGAGTTTCAATGTCTCCTCCAAGTCACCTTTCAATGATTTCCAAATATCTTCTCTAAAATCAATATTCAAGGTGAAATTCACTTTTTGCAAGCCTACTCTGCTCTTTTATTGCTAAAGTTGATTTGATTTGATGGGGAAGTGATTTTCACTACCTCCTCTTTACAGGAAATTAAGCCAAAAGGCATGACCTTTAACTTGGGCTGAACTAGAAAGGGAGGAAATTTAAATTTAAAGTCTGATTTCCTGTTTAAGGCTAGCTGATTTGGACATTTCCCAATCTGGTTTGAGTTTGAATTTGATTTAAATCGATTTACTTCTCTACTAGGCTGACCGATCTGAGCATTTTTATTGATTTGGTGAAGTGAATCTGTGCCATAGTTGAATTGTTAAAGCATTAACGTTGGGTGGGGTTTGTGTGTATGTTGGATTGGAATTCCATCACAAGGGCGGATTCTGATCTAGTGTTGGAATTCAAGTTCCAACACATAGATGGATCTTAACCATGTGTTAGAACTCTTCTTCTTATGCATTTTAGTGCTAAGTTTTCCCATTCAAACTCTTCACCCGCCTTCATGCTTTTACTCATCTTCTAGTGATCTTAAAATACTGCCTCCTTAATCTGATTTGAGTTGATTGCTAATTGAATTTTCCAAGGATCTAATTTTCATCTCTCTTTTGACATTTTTCAAATGATTTCACACTTACCTTCAGTTCAAACTTGAGTTGATTCTTACTCAATTTCAAAGATCTGATTTTGGTTTCTTGAGTCCTCAAGATCAAATTTCACCCCTTATGAGAGGACAAAGATATTTGAAATGCCTCTAGACTTCAACAAAATTAATCATGAGGTCAGGATTGTCACCATGCTTGAGGGTAGAAATCAAGGGAGCGTCTAGATAGAAATTTGAAGGGGAGGTTAGAGTCTGACCTACCCCTTGAACTCCAGTTCCAAGGGGTTGTTGGATTCTAGCCACTTCTTGGAACTTTTCTAAGGATTCAAAAATACTAAGTGTTTGCCCTGTTTCTTTGGAAACTTAATTTTTTGCCCACCTTGCTTGGTTGAAAATCTTATTTAATCATCCTTTTCTCTCATTCTTATTGATGCTCGTCCCATTGAAGTGGTTTTAGTTGTTCTTCTCTCAGATCTGAATGTTAAATTTTTTCCTTTTCATGTTCCCATGCCTGTCTACTTTGGCATCAAATGTTAATGCTATAGTGTTCTTTGATCAATCTCTCTCATATATTCAACCTTTCAGCTTAATTCTTCTTTCCATATCAGATTTCAAACTTGAACACCTTTTCACATTAAACTTGATTCAAGTCAGATTCTCATTCCTTCCATCTCAAATCACAACTAAGGATTACTCTCACCATTAGAAGTCTAAATGTTGGATGCCTTGTTATCGAATCTACTTTCTATCACTTGACTCTCGAATAGTCAAGGGAGCTGCCCTTAAAGCTACATAAATCTAGCCTATTGACTTGAGAAGTCTGAATTTGTCACCAAATGAAGGCCATCTATGGCTAGTACTCTACTGCCAAGAAAAAAGAGGGGGTACCCATTTGCAATGAGATGATGGTGTGAAAAGGTCACAACATATACATCTCTAAGTTTTCCAAATGACAAAAGTTCTTTTTGTTCTCATTTTGAAATCTCTGCAACACCTTGTCAATCCGTGGACAAAACTACTCAATTGAAGACATAGGAGTTTCATCTTCAGCTACTATTAGCCTTTTTATCTAAATAAATGTACATATTGACACTTAATTGTGCATTACTTTATTTAGTAAAAATGAAATCTAGAGCATGTTTTTGGTAGAAATTATCATGCAATTTTTCAACACTCTGTTGTAACCACTTTCACCAATCTCTAAGTTTAGGATAATGGTTTTATTTTTTAGCTAATCACTTTCAAGGATCTTCCTTTCCACTAGATTGATTAGGGATGAGTTTGAGTGCAGCAAGTGGTAGTAACTCATATGCTTGGGCAGATGCATTTCCTAGGAGGGCAATTTATTGGGTCTCAATCTCAATTTATCTCACTATATTATTTTTTGACACCTCCAAGTTGCCATCCTCTTCAATTGTTGTAGGTAAATCCTTTATTAACATGCTGACATAGAGTCAAAAACCTTTGTGAGACCAACCAAGATTGGTCCTCCCAATTTCATGCTCAAAAGTGGTGCTACATCATCAAAAAACTCTTGAACCTTTATGCACTACTTGAAAGCTTTAGATGGAATGAACTTCAACCCGTTGAAATGTTTAATGCTCGATTCAATGGTTGGTTAGCAATAGGTAAATGTGTCAGCACGTAATCATCAACCACAACAAGTCTCCTAAATACATTTTAAGTTGGCATCAAATGCTTATTCCACACTGGGTCTAAATAATTTTAGGACAAGACAGATTGCAATACCCTGAGCTTCCATCAAAGAGTAATGATCACCTAAGGCTATCTAAACACATCATGTAACAACTTGAAGCCGTCCAACAATTTCTGAAGAAGCAAGTGCATGCCTCTTCACAAGGAGTGCAAATTCTTCAGTTTGTTTTCTAGTCCACATTACAAGATCAAAGGCATACACTGATTCCTATCCTAAAACAATTGAATAATCACTTGCATCTTGTGTAATAGAAAAAAAAACCATGTTACAAAAGGGTTGCAATATATGCACCACCATAAGAAGTGTTAGATGGTCATCAACCTTGCATATTATACTAAAGCCATTAGTAGTGATTGTTAAGCATAGTAACATGAAGATACTTCTCCTCCTTTTTCCCCATGTCTTAGAGATGGGGACACATCGGGGACTTGGGGACTCCGTCCCCCAGTCCCAATGGTGCCACCAAATTCTACCACATCTACCAAGGATGGGGACATTCCGGTGTTGACTATTTGTTGATTAGACTATTTATGTTTTATGTTCTATGTCAAGTGGATGAAATTTTCCAATGCCTTTCCAAAAAAGATTGCACATTGTGTCCTATTCAAGGAACCACATTTAGATTAGGTTTTTTGTCAATAGAGCATGTGTTGGGTCTAGATCTCACATACTACAATTGTTTCCGTAGAGAAGATGGAAGACAAAATGGTGATTCGACACCTAGTATGTGCCCAAACAAGCAAGCTCTACAATGGCATCCTATGAAATATCACCAAAGGAGCTATTGATGTTGAGATTAACAAACAACTTGGTAGCTAGATTATCATGAAGAGAAGTGGATCTTAATGTCTATTCCAATATGTATGTTTTGCATACATATTAGCTATGGGAATAACTTAGGAGTATTTGGCTGAATGGTAATTAAAACTTTCTTTATTGTTAAAAATTAACTCATTATCAAATAAGAATTAAATAATTGTTTATTTGGTCCAATATAAATCTACACTTTTCATGTATGCAGGTTGATCCAACCATCAAGTTAAATTCTGATGTGATATACATCCTTTTAGAGTTATCAGAGGAGTATTATCAATCGGTAAGGTATTTTATTAATATTAGCCATCATTCGATACTTTTTATATCACACCATTATCATGAAGAAAAACTGTTGATTCTATTTACAACTTTGGTTTTCTGATGGCCAGACATCTGATCTAATAATGGATAAAGAAGGCTTTCTAAAAATAGGCTAAAATCAATGTTGCATGGGGATGGGGCTACTTTGGTACTTAGGGTATGGGGACGGGTAAAGGTATGGCTATTTTTCAAAGGCTAAATCCCTTATTTGTAATTTTCTTAGACAACTAAAAGAGGATAAATTAAGTTCATGTGCTATTATGGGTTCATCTCTTAAGAAGAATGAGAATGAACCCCTTAAAGATGTTTGTGTTAGAGCAGGGGAAACTCGACAAGCTTCTGCTAATGATGTAAAGAGTAAGCTTACAAAGACCTCATAGTTGGAATCTCTATTTGGCCTTTGGTATCTCTTCAATATCTATTTCAACATTTGTTACAAACTTCTCGAACGGATAACTAGTTCACAACCAATGGAACTTTCACCTTTGGCATGTGCAAAGAGGCTTTTGGGGAAGATGTAATATAGGATCTATGTCTCGATGATTGATGTGACTAATGCTTGAGGCCTCAATAAGATTTCTTTTTTTGGTAGACTTACTGTGATTCCTCCGGGTCTCCACATATTTGATTTAAACCTTATAGGAAGAGTTCTATCACTTTACCTTAGCAATGAATAACTAAATTTCTAATGTAGAAATAACCTAAATCTCACATTTTTACTATAACATGCTCATGTTGTGCAACCTATACCTCTTTCTCACTGCAAGTTGATTGATAGTTGTAACAGTTGAAGTAGATATCATTGTTGTTGGCAGTTCATTTCAAAGTGTTATATCATAAAAAACACTATAGGTATGCTTTTTTTATCTGATATTTTACACAATTAGAATTAATATATCTAATTTATATCTTTTGTCACATTTTCACTTCTACTCTTCAATTGCACTGATTTTCTGAAACTTCTGCTTTTTCTATCAAGGCTTCAAACTTTTGGTTAATGCCTATTGATACTTGCAACTCTCTATAAACTATAATTTATCTCAAGTTTTTTTTCAAATTCTTTTAGAAACATTTCTTTCTTAAAGATATTTAGAGATTGACACACATATGTTCTCCACCTTTGATTCCAATGACAATCTCCCATTTTTGGCTAGATATGGCACAACTTGGCAATACAATATCGGTGGTAGAGAAAACAAGTTACCAATCTATTTTCTTTGGATTTTTAGAACCAAGATTACAATCATTATGAAATTTGATCTAAAATTTTGACTAATTTTGAAAGATGCGTGAAATTCTAGTTCACCTAGTGAAGAGAAAGTAAGCAAAGAAAATTGACAATAATAACTACAATTAGTACACAACAATTTATGGAGAAACTTTAAAAAAAGAACTTCCACTTTTGCTAGAAATTTAAACCATATATATCACAATTTCTTTCTCTGAATGCAAATTAAGAATAGGGATAATCTCTATCTCACTTAGAAATAAAACAAACTTACTCTTATTACAAATGTTGAGCGTGAACTTCAACTTGGAGGTGATGATCATTCTTTAAAGGGTGCTAGCTCAATGGAAGAGCACTTTCTTTACAAGTAGATGGATGGTGGTTCGATTCCATCGTGCCCTATTATGATCAAATACACTATTAAAATAACTACTAAATATTAGATCAAATATACTACTAGATATGCTACTAAATATACCACGAAACATGTGACTAAATATACTAAATATATGACCAAATATATGATTAAATGTGCTATCAAATATACTACTAAATATGTGACTAAATCCACTGTCAAATATACTACTAAATGTGTAACTAGCAACATGATTAAATATATTACTAAACCAACTACTAAATATGCCACTATATATACTACTTAATATACCATTAAATCAATGATCAAAATTAGTGATCAAATAAATGACTAAAATTGCTTAGTAGTAAATTTAGTAGTGTTATAAATGACTGGATATTAACTACTATTAGTCACGTGACTAAGTTTAGTTACATTTATACAAATTTTAGTGGTTTTTTAGTCACATATTGCTATTTTTGTACTAGTGAATTATCTTTGATGCTTTCCAGTTGCTTATATATGACTAAAGTGATTATTGTGTTTTATCCTTTGATGCTTTCTTGTTGCTTTTATAGGACTGAGGTGATATTGAGATTGGTCTTTAGGTGATTTCTAGTTTCTTGTAAAGGATTGAGGTGAGTATTGTAATTTATCTATAGGTGATATCCAGTTGCATGTAAAGGGTTGAGGTGAAAACTATGATTCTATGATTTATACTTATATGAGCTAAGGGTAGGTGATCTATGTGTATGTTGGAAAGTGGATTGTAATGAAAGCTAGAGACCTAAGTGGCTACTTGGGTAACCCATTATAGGTTATTTTAATAAGTGATAACATTTCATTAAATGAGTTTAAAATGAATTAATAAGAGACAATGTTTTTCCTCACCCATTCCTCGAGTGCTAGCACAAACTAAGATTAGAGTAGAGGTGATGCTTGGTTGTGACCTTGCTTTGCTAGTATGCCTTGTCTATATGGAAGGAAATTGGTGCCACATAGAGACACTAGGGGGTTGAAGTCTAGAGAGGCTGCCAAGGTAAACTTAGAGTTGGCTCATGTGATGAGACTTGCCCATTTATATAGTAGATTCCCTACATGTCTTTGTTGCCTATGGGATTAGATGATACTTGTCTCTTGGTACCCTTTGAGATAGTTTGTTTTTAGGTGTTTCCTTGACCTAGATGTTGGTTATGACTTGTGTTTTCATATATGTATCAGACTTGATTTTATCTCCTCAGCATAGTGGGAGTGGGCCATTTAGGTTCCACAAGGTTAGTTGGTAGTGCATTTTTCTTATACCATTGAGATCTAACAGATGGATGTCATTGATGCATTTCTATAGATGTTCTTTTCTATCTAATTTTGTATTTCTATTGAATGGTTATGTTGGAAATATAAGAGGAGTAACTAAGAGTGGAGGGGTAAATCAATTACCACAAAAATAAATCCCAAAACCCTTATACGTTAGGATAAATCAAACTCTATGAAAACTCAACACTACTGAAACTTGGCAAACACATAGATAAACTATTAAAACTTAGTAAACATTGAAATAGCTTAGTAACTACTTAACATGAAAAACTTAAGATATTATCTGTGGTTAATAATACTTTAACTTAGTTGCAAACACATAAGAGAACTAGCATGAACATAGTTGACACCAAGATTTAATGTGGAAACTGAATTTGGAAAAAACCACCAATTGCAATAGTTACTAATTTTCACTCTTCTAAAGTGAGCCTTGTTAGGAGCCAACCTTGATTTCATATGTAACTAAACTACTGATTAAAAATCTCAATTCTAGCTTGTATGCTTGATCATTCCTAATTGACTATATCTTTGCATCTTAACAAGGATAATCTGCTTATCCCTCCAAATCACTTCCTCTTAGCATCATGAAGTCTTCAATTATGTTCCATTCATTCTTCTTCATCAAATCATTAACTTGACCTTATATTTATGTCTTACACAGTGTCAAGTTGGCTTGAATACAACTTAGAATAATTAATATTCATCTTCTCAGTTGGCTAGAACCAACAGACAATTTAATTAAACTCAATATGCCAAAACAAGAAAATCCTTTATTAACTGACCCTGCTAGGTAGATACTAACTCAAAGTGATTTTCCTATGTTAACCAAGTGAACTTGGTTAACACTTCATATTCACAAAGTTCCTTTGGTAACTAAGTGAGCTTGGTTAATAGTCAACTTTCACAAACTTTCCTTCGTCGCCTGAGTGAACTCAATAGACACTATCTTCTAAACTAGGAATACTTTAGAATGCTTGCCAGACACAAAAAATTATCTTCAATTCTTGAGTGAGCTTGGCATACACTAATTGGTAATGATATGGAATTTTGTGTAACATCAAAGATAATACAAAATTAATCAATTATTTCCAACAATCTCCCTCTTTGACATTGATGGGAACACAACATGTTATAATGCAATGAAATTTTAGAGTAAGAATGAAGTAATAAACATATCCTTAGTTTCATTCTAATTCTCATCCATGAGAACTCCCTCTATTAGTGTGAACTCAATCTGCCTTCAATTTCTCCCTTTGTCAGAAAACTTTTGCCTTCAACATCTTCTTTTGATATCAAATCAAGTCCATTCTACCTTTTTGACACCTCTTTCTCTTTATCTTTATTAAATTTCTATGAAGTATAATAGTAAACTTCTCCCACTTTGACATCTGATGGCAAAGACAATATTTAGCATATATCAATGTACCTCATATACTGATTCATTTACAATATGCCCTTTGTCAATATCACATCAACTAATTGATCTTCAACATGCTCTGGTTGATGCATCACCAAACTTTACTTAGTGAGATTCAAATAGGGGAATGACTCCTAGCTTACCTCTTAAACACATAAATATATCCTTAGGTAAAGGCTTAGTGAATATGTTTGCAATTTGTTCCTTAGTGTTCACATTCCAATCTTAATTCTTTATCTTGTACCAATTTTCTCAAAAAATGATATTTTATAGCAATGTGTTTTGTTTTGGTATGCATCACTAGATTGTTTGATATATTAATTGCACTGGTGTCATCATAGTATATATAACCACTGGATCTTTGATCTTTATCTACATACCTACTAATAGTTGTTTGAACCAAACAATACTAGAATAATTAGCTACTACTACCACATATTTTTCCTTTATTGTCGACTAAGAAATACAATTCTATTTCTTTCTTGTCCAAGACACTAGTCTCTTATCAAGAAAGAATGCTCCTAGACTAATTCTCTTTTTTTCAATAATACTTTGTGCCTAGTAAGCATCTGTGAATAATTTTAAATCCAAATCGTCTCCTTTTTTGTAGCACAAACCATAGTCTTCCATACCTTTCAAATATGTCATGATCTTTTTGATTGCCATCATGTGATTTTCTTTGGGATTTTCTAAGAATCATTCCACTATACTGGTTGCTAATGCAATATCAGGCCTTGTATGCATTACACACTACAATTTTCCAATCATTGATATGTATGTGGTCTGATCTACCTCCTTTCAATCATTATTTTTGGAAAGCTTATGTCTAGTAGACATAGGAATTCCAACTGGTCTTGAGTCTTCCATTCCAAATTTCTTTAGCATCTCCTTGATATATTTGGATTGAGTAATGTAGATACCATCTTTCTTTTGCTAGATCTACAATCCAACAAAGAATTTTATCTCTCCAAACATAGACATCTCAGATTATTTAATCATTTCTTCCAAAAATGCCTTGCACAAGTCATCATTTCCTATAAATAAAGTGTCATCCACAAATTTTTCTACCAACACAATCTTATTGTTTAGTCCTTCTTTGATATACATACTACTATTATCATTTGTTCTTTGACAACCAATATGTATCAAGTAGTTATGAAGTCTTTCATACCAAGCTCTGGGAGCTTTCTTGAGACCATATAATGCTTTGTATAATTTGTAGACCATATCTCTTTTACTAGGATCTGCAATGTTGATCTCATATTGGTTTTGATAAGTGAGTGTCAACACATTTAAGTTATTTACTTAGTTCATGCAAAATAAGTAGTACATGCTGAGCACATCATGTATATATTAGACCATGTTGAGTCATAGTGAGTGTCAAGCCACTCATGTGCCAAGTCACTCAAGTGCCAACCAGATAGTATATGTTGAATGACACATGAGCTGAGTCAATAGTGGATGCCAAGCAATGCAAGTTTTGAGTCACAGTATAAAGATTAGTGTATGCCAAGACTTTAGATACTGAGTAAGATAGTTTTGACATATTTATTTATAAAGGCATAAACAACTATGCAAACCATTTTTGAGCTAACTTAAGATTGAATTTTGATATTTTTGAGATAAGGATGAATATCAAATTAGATTCCCTATGCAATTACATGCATCCAATCAAAAAATGGAAATTATTAAGAAAAAAATGGATGAATCTTAGCCATAGATTCATACCTAACCCTAAGTCACCTAAGTCTTCATAAGGAGGACAAACCCTAAACTCTTTAGTGAGTGGGTAAGGTGTAGAAAGAGCGAAGAGAATAGTTTTCATACACAAGCAGAGCATTCATGGTGGCTTAGAAGTTATGAAGTGAAACCACATTGCAAAATTAGTTAGAGAATAATAAAGGATAGAGAAAAGGATACCAAAAATAGACATATGATCAAAACATCAAGAAGACATTGTTTAGAGGTGATTTTTTATCAAGGAATCAAGTGCTAACTATAGGATCAAAGCTGAGACATTCTATAGGTGATTTCATTCAAAATATGTTAATAGAGTAGCCCTAATAGGCTGTATGAAATCCTTTAATAGATTCTTACTTAGTTGTGAGTTAAAGTCCTATAGCAAGACACACTTCTAATAGGGTGTTGAAATCCTCTAACAAGGTGAGACCTAACAGTCTTTGTAAACCTTTAATATGACATACTTTTCATAAGATAGATCATGACTCATGATCAAACATTGTAACCTTCATTAGATACACTTTATTGCTACAGTAGTGAAGATTTGTGGGTGTCATCCCTACCCCAGTTTTACCTTCTCACTTGGAGGGTTTCTGGGTAATCATATCTGATGTCATATGTGTGTGATTACTTGTATGTTTTACATGATTTAGAAGTATATTCTTTACATGTTATTTTAGTTTACTCATTGAATGTATGAGATGGATGTGTGGTGCAAGTTTTATGGGTCCAAGTTTAAACTACTGATTCATCTCACCACCCACCCCCTCAGAAATTTACCTTTCCTATTGTAATTCCAACACTAAAAAACCTTTAAGTTTCTCTATATAGACTTCTTTATCAAGAATTCCATTCAAGAATGTAGATTTTACATCCATTTGATAAGCCTTAAAACCTTAAAACCTTAAAACCTTTATGAGCTGTATATGCGAGTAAAGTTCTAACACCTTGTAATCTTGCAAAAATAGCAAAAGTTTCACCATAATAAAAACCTTCTTCTTGAGAATAAATTTTACATATTCACCTTTCTTTGTTTCTAGAAACTTCTCCATCTTCATTTAGCTTATTTCTGAATACCCACTTTGTGCCTATTACATTTTTATGCTTGGATCTAGGAACAAGAGTCCAAGTTTTATTCTTCTTTATGTGTTCTATTTCCTTATTCATTAATTCAATCCAACTTTCATTATCCAAAGCATCTTTAACATTTCTAGGTTCTAATTTAGTAAGTAAACATGTACCTTTGAATTTATTTCTTGTCATTGTTCCATCTGACTTGTCTCCAATGATTTGATTAGGTGAATGATGCATTCTGACATATCTTAGTAACACATGTACTTTGGATTTGTAGTTAGTTTCATTGATTTCTTCATGGTATTCTATATTAAGCTTGGGTCCTACTATTTGTGACTTGGGTCCATCACACTCAGTTTATTCTAGTAACAACTTAGCAGCTTCTAACTATGACTTAGGTCCTTTAGACTGAGACTCAGGTTTCATTAATTGTAGCTTGGTAGCTTTTGGAGATTTTGGGTACTTGGGAAGTGAGGCCTCCTATCTTCTAGAAAGATTTGGCAAAGTATCAGGTTCATAGTAAACAAATCTTCTGTAATCCTTAGGCTCTAATGCTTTCTTCTTCACTCTTTTCTAAAAACTCATCAATTCTCACATGTGCACTTTCTATGATTTTATAAGTAGAAAAATTCAAATATTTGTATGCTTTACTTTTGTAGAAGTATCTTAGGAATATGCCTTCATCACCTTTGACATCAAATTTACCTTTCCTAAATTCTTTCAAGATATAACATTTGTTGCCAAATACTTTCAAGTAACTTACATTAGGTTTGTAGCCATACCATAGTTCATAAGAAGTTTGATTTGATTTTTTTCTTCAACTGTACTCTATTCAAGGTATGTAATATAGTACCGATCACTTCCTTCTAGTATTTTATTGCAACATTCTTTTCTATCATCAATGTTCTTACACAATCCATGATGGATCTATATCTTCTTTTAGCTATACCATTCTACTAAGGTGTTTGAAGAGTTGATACCTATCTCTCAATTCCTTTTCCAATACAAAATTCATTGAATGCATTGAAAATGAATTCACTACCTCTATATGATCTTAAACATTTCAACTTCTTTTCAGTTTCTTTTTCTACTCTTGCTAGATACAACTTAAATTTTTGAAAGGCTTCAAATTTTTCTTTTAGACACATTATAGTCATCATTCTAGAATAGTCATCAACAAACAAAATGAAAAAACTTATCTCCACTGTAACTCTCTATTCCAATAGGTCCACATAAATATGTATGTACAAGGTCTAGAACTTCTTTAGAATGATAGTTCTTGCTTTTGAAACTAGTTTTTCCCATCTTACCAATGCAACAATTTTTGCATAGACCCATATTAGGTTCCCTCAAGCTAGGAATACCTCTTACTCTTTTGTTTTTGCTTATCTTGACCAAGTTACCAAAGTTCACATGACATAATCTTTTCTGCTATAACTAACTTTCTTCTACTTGAGCAATAAAACATGAATTTTCACTAAGCTTTAGATAGAATAGATTACCTTTTGTTTGTTTTCCAGACACAAGTAGATTTTCTTTTCCATCTAGGAGTTTGGCCTTCCCATTCATAAATTCTACCTTGAATCCAATGTTATTCAACTATGCCACACTTAGTAGATTATGTTTTAGTCCTTCAACCCAATAAGCATTGTCACATCTAAATTCATTGTTTAATGAGATACACCCTTTTTTTTTGATGCAACCATTATAATGTTTCATGTGCTCAAACTTTGTTTTCTCTCCAATCATATGATGTGAGAAACCACTATCAATAATCCATGTATCATTTTTACTAACATGAGATATAAGTGCCATTTTATCTCTTTCATTATTAGATTCATCTTTTACAACAATATATACCATTTCATCTTCACTGTTATCATAATCTTTAGCCATAAAACATGATTTCTTAGCTCTTGTAGTTTTTGAATTCCTTCTTTCCTTTGTACTTATTACTTTTCTTTTCATCCTTGCTTCCTCTATTTAGGAATTTTGCAGTAATGTGCCCAAGTTCTTCACAAGATAAACAAATTAGAGGAATCATACCTTTGTACATTCCTTTTCCCTTGGAATATTTCCTTGCAAGTAGGGCTTCAACAACTTCAAGATCATTGTCAAAACTTTGTTCTTCTTCTTCACTTTCTAATTGACTAGCTTTTGATATGTTACCATTTTTCCTGAGCGAAAACTTGGCTTCAAATGCAAACTCAATACCTTTGAAACTAGGGACATAGTTATCATAGTTATCCAAATCAAAAGTTGTCAATCTTCCAACTAGAGAATCCACTTTTCTTTTTCTATTTGGATCACATCTCATTTCATGAATAGAAGACACTCTAATTACATAGATAGGAAGAAGGGTTCTGAGTACCTTGCTTACAACTATTTTTTCATCAATGTCTCCTCCAGATGCTTTGATTGCACTCACACTTGCTTTGATTATTTCAACATATTTTGCAATATTTTTATCTTCTCTCATCTTAATCTGATGAAATTCTCCTCTAAGACTTCCAACTTTAGCTCTTCTTACATTATCATCTCCTCCATAGATATCTTTTAGTTTGATCCACATATCATAAGCTATAGAGAAACTTTTGACTTCATAAAATTCAACATAATTAAGAGCAAAAGTAATGCCAATCATCATGATATTATGATTTTTCTTTTCAACAATATCTTTAACTAATAATGTTCTAGTAGGAGTCTTGTTAGAAATGCTTTAGAATAACTAAGAGGGGGGGGTGAATTAGTTATTCAAGGTCCAAATGTCCTAATAAAACTTTTTCACTAAGTATAGTGAGCCCTTTAAACTAATCATGCATCCAAGCTAAACTTTCTACTTAGCAAGTTACTATAAAATCAACATGTAGGAATAAGACATGAAAGATCAACACATAACACAGTGATTTACATGGAAACCCAATTTGAGAAAAACCAACAATAACATGCTACTTAATTCTCACTCTTCTAAAGTGATGCCCTATGAAAGGCTTGAGCTGTTAAATGCAACAAAATAGACTGCTAAATGTGACATGGTTAAAGGATTTCAACCATCCTATTAGAAGTGGGCTTGGCTAAAGGACTTTAGAACATTCACTTGTAATGTCACCCTATTAAAAGATTTACAAATGGCTATTAAACCAACCTAATTCCATAAGATTTTACCCTAACTAATAGAATTGCTAGAGAATAACAATAAGGGCTTTTTATCTGATAGAACTCACAACATAACTTGTAGATTTTAGATCTCAATTTAGCTCACAAATTTTCCTAGCTTTCAATCTCTGTAGTTTTGACAGCTTGTCCTCCTTTCAAGCTTTGCCTCCTTGAGTCTCCATGCTCATTATGCCAATGCAATCTCCTCTATGGTCACCTATCAAAGTAGAGTCTCTATACTTTGTTCCCCCCTCTCAATGCCTTCTCTTTGACACCACACACTGTTTCCAACCACTCTTTCTTTTTGACCTGTAACTTCTTAAAAAGAAGTCTAGAATACTTATCTTTCTCTAATCTTTCCAATCTTAATTTTGGTTCGAATGAATTAGGTAAGATTCAATGAATCCACCCTTAATCTTGTTTCTTCTAGAAACATCATGAAGAATCCACCTATATTCACTCAAAAATGGTTTAACTTAAAATTCTATTCCACCAACTCATCATTTTTATCTTCCATCTGGTTCACAAAATTCAAGGTAACAAACTTGTCAGCTCAGATTTGATGAATCTTTGACTTGTCAAATAATGTAGTAGCTCAACACTATTGAATTTCTGATACTTGACACATACTATGTTACTCAACATAGTTTTATTGATGCTCAACTTCTACTGTGGATTCACTCCACATCAACTAATTTTTATTGATGCTTGACACCTGTTACTTGCTCGACACCTAAACTTGCTTGAATCCTTCTATTTCACTTGGCACACATTAGATTTTGCATTTGGTCAACACTTATTGATAATGTACTTGGCATGAACTAACTTGCTTTGCACACAACTTTGTTACAACTTATTCTTCTAAAGTTTCTAATTGTAGCCAACCTCTGTATCTTCAAGTGTATTATTAATACTTCATTTTACCATTTTCTTAACTAATCCTTGTACTTAAATTACAAAACCATAACTCAAATTTTCCCTTAGGTGCTTTTGTTACATCTTATTGATTAAGTCTTCTTCATCAATCAACTAAGTGATTGCAACAAATAGCAGGTTTGACATCAGTGAAAAACAATGATTAAAAACATTCTTTATCAATAATCTCCCTTCTTCTCAACAATCTCTCTTCTTGAATAGTGATCTTTTCAATCATATTTCAACAATCTCCCTCTTTGGTGTTCATGACAAACCAAACTGATCAACCACATTATCATAATGCTAACTAGGTTAAAACAGTAAGTCAAATGCCAAAAAGAAAACTTTGTTATCCAAAACTATTCATTCTATTAGAAACTTTGAATTTCTTATGACTCCCTCTGAATTCTATAAGTAACTTCTTCT
Source organism: Cupressus sempervirens (assembly GCA_028749045.1). NCBI lineage: Eukaryota > Viridiplantae > Streptophyta > Pinopsida > Cupressales > Cupressaceae > Cupressus > Cupressus sempervirens. Next base: position 717,872,823 of record CM053787.1, on the reverse strand, counting down.
CTTAAAGTATTTTTGCTGATACACTACTTTTCTTTTGTTCTACTCCCTTGATCTTTTGTCATCTTGATTGATTGATTTATGTGTGTGCTGTCTTCTCCCTCTTACCTATTGTTTCATTTTCTTCTTTTCTTTCTGCTATTCCTCCTATACACATTTGATCCTCTAGATTTGATCAGTCTTTGATACTTCTCCCTCTTTTTTGTAGCTTTCCATTTTGATTAGTTTCTGCTATTAAATCACCCTCTTTGACAATAATGCCAAAGCCATTCTATTTCAGCATCTTATCATGCAAGTTTAGTATTTGTAGGAACTCCAATTTCTCCCTCTGTCACCTTGCTTGTTATTTTTTTGGAATTTCAATACTTTAATTATTTTAGGCAAAACATAAAGTAAATATCCTCTGCATCAATTTATATCGTTTCAGCAATCAACTTATTTGATGTAGGGCAATCTTGCTATTAGTCAAACAACCTTGGGTAGGGGTATAGCCCCTAACTTACCTCTAAGATACTAAAATTCATCTTTAGGTAATGCTTTTGTGAAGATGTCAACAATTTGTTCCTTTGAGTTGACATATTCCATCTTCACTTGTTTGTCTTTCACCAGTTCTCTTACATAGTGATATTTAATTGAAATGTGCTTTATTTTGGCATGCATCACATGATTCTTTAGTATGTTGATGGCACTTATATTATCACAATAAATTATCATAGGTTCCATTATCTCTTCCTTTATACCTTACAACAAGTGCTTAATCCATACAATATTAGTGCAGTTGATGGATGCAACAACATACTTAGCTTCAATTCTAGACTGTGAGGTACAACTTTTCTTTTTGCTACTCCAAGTGACTAATCTTTTACCTAAGAAGAGTGCTCCTCCATTGGTGATTTTTCTTTCATCTATATTACTTCCCCAATCTACATTAGTGTAGGCATTCAACTCAAACTTTTCAGTCTTCTTATAGTATAAGCCAAAGTCAGCTATTACTTTTAGGTACCTCATTATTCTTTTTACTACCATAAGATGATTTTCTCTTAGGTTTGTAGAAAATCATTCCACTATTCCAATAGATAATGAATGTCTAGTCTACTATGTACAACATACTATAATTTTCCAATCATTGATCTATACATTATCTAATTTACTTCAGTTGACTCATTATTCTTGGATAACTTATGTCCTGTTACCATTAGTGTACTGACTTGTTTTGAATCCTCTAAGCCAAATGTCTTGAGTATCTCCTTGATATATTTTGATTGGGTCACAAATATGCCATGTTTTAGTTGATGTACTTGCAATCCAACAAAGAATTTGATTTCCCCAAACATTGACATCTCAAACTCATGTTTTATTTGATCTACAAAGTCTTTGCATAGTGCATCTTTTCCTTCAAAAATTATATCATCAACAAAGATTTTAGATATCAAAATGTCTTTACCTTTTTTTCCCTTGACATATAGGTTGGTTTTGTCATCTATTCTCTCAAATCCCATTTTCACAAGATATTTGTGAAGTTTCTCATACCATGCTCTAGGCACTTGTTTCAAACCATAGAGTGCTTTATGTAGTTTGCAAACCATATCCTTGTTGTTGCCATCAACAAATCCCTCTGGTTGTTCAATGTAGACTTCCTCTTCCAGTATGCTATTTAGAAAAGTAGAATTTACATCCATTTGGTAGACCTTAAAACCTTTGTAAGTAGTATATGCAAGTAAGGTTCTTACTCCTTCCATCCTTGCAATAGGGGAAAATGTTTCTCCATAGTCTAGTCCTTCTTGTGCATAAACTTTACAGACTATTTTGGCCTTATCTCTTGTGATCTTACCATTCTCATCTAGCTTGTTTCTAAATATCCACTTGGTACCAATCATATTCTTGTCAGCTGGTCTTGGAACTAAAGTCTAAGTTCTTTTCTTCTCTATCTAATCAATCTCTTCTTGCATAGCTTTGCACCAATTATCATCTTGTAGTGCATCTTTCACTATTTTGTGTTCAATCTTGCTTAGCAGACATGATTCATTTCTTGGTCTATTCCTTGTCATGGGTCTAGCTTCCTTGTTACCAATGAATTTTTCTACAAGGTGATGTCTCTTCACATACTTGGATAGCCTTGGTTCTTTCCTTATTTCCATGTTTGGTCTTTCATCTTCAGAGTCTCTATGCATATCTCTTTTAGGTAACTCAACATCTCTTTCATGTGTACTGATTTTAGAATCAGAATGTGTATTATCTTCATTCTACAACTCAAATTTTGAATGCAACTTAGCATTCACTAGTTATGACTCGGCTGATACTGAAACTTGTTGATTCCCAACTTGATTGCCAACTTCTTCTTCAGTAGTCATTCCTTCATAAAGGTATACAAAGGATTTGTACTCTTTTGGTTTCTTAGATTCATCAACCTAAACTTCTGTATGATCATCAAAGTTTACATTTGTACTCTCCACAATTTTGTTAGTGTTAGTATTTAAACACTTATATGCTTTACTTCTAGTGGAGTATCCAAGGAATATGCCTTCATCACTCTTTGCATCAAACTTGCCATTTCTAGAATCTTTAAGAATATAGCACTTACAACCAAACACTTTGAAATGTTTTACATTGGGTGAGTGATCATACCATAATTCAAAACGTATTGCATTAGTACCTTTCTTGATTTATACTTGATTTAGGGTGTAGACAGCTATACTTACAACTTCTCTCTAGTACTTTAAAGCAAAATTCTTCTCCATCATCATTGTTCTAGCACAGTCTATCATTGATATATTCATTCTCTCTACAATTCCATTTTGTGGGGGAGTTCTAGGTGCTGATGTTTGTATCTTGATTCCTTTATCATTGTAAAATGTCTCAAATTCTTTTGATGTGAACTCTCCTCCTCTGTTTGATCTTAGGCACTTCAAACTCTTCCCTATTTCCTTCTCAATCTTGTCCAAATACCACTTAAACATTTGAAATATATTAGATTTTTTCTTTAAAAACATGACAGCCATCATCCTAGAGTAGTCATCAACAAACATCATTATATATCTATCTCCTTTTAGCTTTGCACTTCTATTGGGCCACATAAATCTATATGGACTAACTCTAATACTTCTTTGGAAGTATAGGTTTTTCTTTTAAAACTTGACTTGGTCATCTTTCCTAGCAGACACTATTTGCACATTGTGTTGTCAGCCTTCTTCAATTTAGGTAAACCTCTCACTTTCTTCATTTTGTTGATGCTAATTAGATTATCAAAGTTGACATGACATAGCCTTTTATTCCATAGCCACACAACATCAAATCTTACAATGATATAGGCAACATCCCCCATATCTAGGTAAAATAGATTACTCTTAGTTTGGTCTCCTTTTCCTATCAGATTTCCATCAATGTCATAGATTTTGGCAGTTTTGTTTCCAAATTCTACTTTGCATCCTACATTGCTTAACTATGATACACTCAGTAAATTGTAGTTCAATCCTTCAACATAATATGCATTATCACATGAGATTTTGTTTGTAAGCATAATGGAACCTTTTCCTTTGATTGAACATGGAGCATCATTTCCAAATCTAACACTATTTCCATCATATTGAGTAAAGATAACAAACTTACTTTTGTCTCCTATCATGTGATGTGAGCACCCACTATCTATGATCCACCTATTATTCTTGTTCACACAAGTTACCAATTGTGTTGCCTCATCTTCATGTAACTCATCCTTCATAGCTACATAAACTACTTCATCATCATTTTCATCAAAATCCTCCTCTTCAACAGTGTAGCACTTTTTTCCTTTGTCTTTGTAATCTCTATAATCATCTTCTCTTTTATTCTTGTTCTTGTTGCCTTATCTATAATTCTTTTTCTATGTGCACCTTGCAATAATATGTCCTACTTCATTGCAATTGAAATGAATGATAGGCAATTTACCTTTGCCTCTGTGAAATCTTTTGGCCAACAATACTTCCAATTGTTTGACATCTTCTTCATCTGTGCTGCTATCACTAGATGCATATTTTTTAGTTCTTTTCTTCTTCTTTGGTTTCACCTCTTCATTGTCTTTCAACAATAGCTTGGCCTTAAAAGTAGATTCAAGATTCTCAGGTCTATAGTTATCCAAGTTAGATAACTCAAATGTAGTAAATCTTCCCACTATACCTTCAAGAGTTAGCTTGTTTGCTGGTATGCATCTTAACTCTTGGATGGCTGACACTCTAATAACATAGATGGGGAGCAAGGTTCTTAAGAATTTTCTATTAATAGTTTCATCATCTAAATGACCACCCAAACTTCTTATTGCACTTACTACTTCCTTTATTCTAGAGGCATATTGAGTAATGCTCTCACCTTCCTCTATTCTCATGTCATCAAACTTTCCTTTGAGGCTTTCTCTTTTTGATCTTTGGACATTCTAATCTCCTCCATAAATATCAGTCAAGGCTTTCCACATATTGAATAGAAAGTCACATCCCTTGATGTCATCAAATTCAACATATTTGAGGGCAGAGGCAATCTCCAAAATTGTCTGATTGTGCTCCTTTTTTTTCTTCATATCTTCTATAGTAGGGACACTAGCTAGATCTATATGTTCCACTTCAATTAAGGTTTGTGCATGATCACCTATTGATCCAAGGTGAAAATTCATTAAACTTTTCCATGCAGTGAAGTTATCTCTGTTGAGCTTGGGAACTTCTCTCTTGGACATCTTGATCCTTTTTGCTTTTAGTACCTTTAAATTAAATTAGTAGATGGCTTTGATACAAATTATTAGGAATTCTTTAGAATTACTAAGGGGGGGGGGGGTGTGGGTGAATCAGTTATTCAAGGTCCAAATGTCCTAATAATACTCTTTCACTAAGTATAGTGAGCCCTTTAAACTAATCATGCATCCAAGCTAAACTTTCTACTTAGCAAGTTACTGTAAAATCAACATGCAGGAGTAAGACATGAAAGATCAACACATAACACAATGATTTACATGGAAACCCAATTTGGAAAAAACCACTGGTAACATGCTATTCAATTCTCACTCTTCTAAAGTGATGCCATGTAAAAGGCCTACCCTATTAAAAGAGACAAAACACATTGTTAAATGTGACCTAGTTAAAGGATTTCAACCACCGTATTAGAAGTGGGTCTAGTTAAAGGACTTTAGAACATTCACTTGGAATGTTACCCTATTAAAGGATTTACAAATGGCTATTAAACCAACCTAAGTCCATAGGACTTTACTTTAACTGATACAATTTCTAGAGAGTAACAATAAGGGCTTTTGATCTGATACAACTCACAACATAACTTGCAAATTTCAGATCTCAATTCAGCTCACAAAATTTCCTAGCTTTTAGTCTCTATAGTTCTGATAGCTTTTCCTCCTTTCAAGCTTCATCTCCTTGAGTCTCCATTCTTGTTGTGCCAATGCAATCTCCTATGTGGTCACCTATTGAAGAAAAGTCTCTGTACTCTGTTCCTCCCTCTTGATGGCATCTCCTTAACACCACACACTCTCTCCAACCACTCTTACTTCTTAACTTGTAACTTCTTAAATAGAAGTCTAGAATACTTTTCCCACTCTAATATTTTCACTCTTAATTTTGGTTTGAATGAATTAGGTAAGATTTAATGAATCTACCCTTAATCTTGTTTCTTCTAGAAACATCATGAAGAATCCACTTGTATTCTCCAAAAAATAGTTTAAATTAAAATTCTGTGCCACCATCTCATCATTCTTATCCTCTATCTAGTTCAAAAAATTTAAGGTAACAAACTTACCGGCTCAGATATGGTGAATCTTTGACTTTTCAAATAAAGCAGTAGCTTGGCATTATTGAATTTTTGATGCTTGACATATACTATGTTACTCAGAATCAACTATGTTTTATTGATGCTTGACACCTACTGTGGATTCACTTGGCATCAACTAAGTTTTACTAATGCTCAACACCTATTACTTGTTGCACACCTAAACTTTCTTAGCTCCTTCTATTCCACTCAGTACACACTTGATTTTTCATTTTCTTGGCACTTACGGATAATCTGCTCCTCATGAACTAACTTTCTCAACACCCACTAATGAATTTAGAAAAGCCTTGTAGACAACTTTGTTACAACTTATTCTTCTAAAGTTTCTAAGTGTAGCCAACCTCTGTATCTTCTAGTGTATTATCAATACATCATTTCACCATTGTCTTAACTAATCCTTATACTTCATTATAAAACCATAACTCAACCTTTCCCTTAGGTGCTTTTGTTACATCTTATTGATTAAATCTTCTTCATCAATCAACTAAGTGATAGTACTTAGATCTTATAAGTAATTTTCATTCCAAAAAATAGCAAGTTTGACATTAGTGACAAAACAATGATTGAAAACATTGTTTATCAACAATCTCCCTTCTTCTCAACAATCTCCCTTCTTGAATAGTGATCTTTTCAGTCAGTTTTCAACAAGTCTTGTATTCATTATCAAGACATTTATAACTTGAATTACTGATAGTTGCCAAATGTAACTTGATAAGTCCTTTCCATGCTGCAAAGTTGTCTTGATTCAACTTGGGAATCTCTCTTCTATAAGAGATCCTGATGTTTAGCTTTGATCCTCAAAACCTTCTTTGCAAGTACCAAAAGCTCTAATACTAATTGTTGGAAATATAAGAGGAGTAACTAAGAGGGGACGGGTTAATCAATTACCACAAAAATAAATCCTAGATCCCTTAGATGTCAGTATAAATCAAACTTAGTGAAAACTCAACATTGCTGAAACTTGACAAACACATAGACAAAATGTTGTAACTTGATAAACATTGAAATAGCTCATTAAATTCTTAACATGAAAATCCTAAGATATTATTTGTGGTTAATATTACTTTAACTTAGTTGTAAACACATATAAGAACTAGCATGAACACAGTTGAGACCAAGATTTAACATGGAAAACCAATTTGGGAAAAACCACCAATTGCATCTAGTTACTATTTTTCACTCTTCTAAAGTGAGCCCTGTTAGGAGCCAACCCTAATTTTAATGTAACTAAATTTCTAATTACAGATCTCAATTCTCACTTGTATCCAATTCGCTTCCTCTTAGCTTCATCAAATGTTTAATTATCTTTTACTCATTTTTCTTCTTCTAATCCTCAACTTGACCTTATATTTATATCTTATATAGTGTCAAGTAAGATTGAATATAACATAAAATAATTAATATTAATCTTCTTAGTTGGGTAGAACCAACAAAAAAATTAATTGAACTCAATATGCCAAAACAAGAAAATCCTTTGTTAGCCAACCTTGCTTGGTAGATACTAACTCAAAGTGATTTTCCTATGTTAACCAAGTGAACTCGATTAACACTACATATTCACAAAGTTCCTTTGGTAACTGAGTGAGATTATTTAACACTGGTTCCATCCAACATTTCTTTTATTAACTGAGTGAGCTTGATTAACACTCATATTTTTCAAACATTTCTTTGTCGCCTAAGTGAACTCAGTAGACACTGTCCTCTAAATAGGAAAACTCTGGAATGCTCAACAGACACAAAAGATTGTCTTCAATGCCCAAGTGAGCTTAGCATACAGTAATAGGTAATGATATGACGTGTTGTATAACATCAAATACAATACACAATTAATTAATTGTATCCAATCGGTTATACCTTGTTAAATTGTGTTTTATTTTTAGTGATCTTATGAGATGATGTATTATATTCATGACACATATTCTTTGAGCTTTTCTTACCTTGCGACTTGTACAGTAGATGATTACACATTTTGATTATTGCCAAGTGACATCCTATAATTGTATATTATTTAAATGAATTTGTACTTACAACTATTATTTGATGTGTATTTGTTATATATTGGAATTAGTATTACTTAAACTTAAATGTGATTTAATGTTACGAGACTCTTAATCGATGTAATTATGTTTTTATGGTTTTATGTATGTGAGTTAATGCTTCTACTATATTTTATCTATTGTTGTTTAATTGTTATCTTTAAAAAAAATGTTTGACAAACTTAGTGAAACTTTATGTTAATTTTTTTTGGGTTCCCTAGTGGGGTGTTACAATCCTAAAGGGTAATAAGAGATCCTTAGACACCTTGAGATCCCTTTTGACCTCTTTTGACTCTATAGAGCATCTTAGAATACATCGTAGGGGTTATAAGGGGTCTTCAAGGGTCCTAAAAAACATTAATGTGTTAAAGGACTCCTTTCTTGGAAATATAAGGTAGCTAGGTTAGTGAGAGGGGAGGGGTGAATTAGGAACCGATAAAACCTTAAACTTAATTCATGTCAATTAAATCATCACCATATATTGATCAAGCTACATGCATGAAAGAATGAAAAAAACAAAACATTCATAACACTTTGACACAATAATTAGTGATGGGGACACAACCCAAGAATAGAATGGACACAACAGAAAAGGGAAATTGTATTAACTGAAAAATAAGCTAGTACATTCAGTACAGAGAAAATAACCTTCAAAACATGCCCTAAGGGCTTACAATAGCATAAATGTGGAGATAATTTCTCCTTTCAGTACCTACTCTCAAACTCCACTCCGAACTGCCTTTTACAATGCCAGGAATCTCCTTAAATAGACCCGAGAGGGTTAAGGACTAGGAATACATTCTAGAAGGTTCTAGTAGGCATCCACCGACCAAATAGAAGGCTCCAGAAGCTGCGTTAGAAGTCGGTGCAAATCTAGAAGAATCCAAAAATGGTAACCAAACTTTCGGGAGGCATAACTTTTGAACCGTAGCTTCGATTGACAAATTGTTTACATTTCTGAAAAGCTCTCGAAGCGCTCTATAGCTCTATGGACCAGCTTCACTCATCCCCCAATTTTTGACCCTTTTTGAGGTCATTTAATGCCCCTAACTTGAATTTGAAGCATTCTTGGGAGGTCTCCAAAACCCAAAAAACTGCAATAACTTTCAAACCATGGGGCCTTTCGACTTGATTCTTTTTCTAAAATGTTCTAAATCACAATTACACTCATCTGGCCAATTCAAACCGTCTAGTTTACTAAAATGATGGCCCAACATGCTCCTATTTTTTTGGGATTTTCTAGCACACTGATAGTGGGACTATGAGAGTTGGAACCTTTATTTGACCCAAATGGGTGACCAAAAATGAAAACACATGAAACAGAAACTAAGTCTAAGTACATTTTTTTTGGGTGACACAGGATTGCCCTTATACCTTTGGATGCTCCTGCATTAGACACCCAGGGTAGATTGAAAAGTGACCCTGTCACTTTATGAATGGTAGAGGAAATCCCAAATGGGAAACCTCAGCTGCTGAAATCCAAGTTGAGTCCTCGATCGATCATCTTTTCCATTTGACCAAATACTCTTCATACTACCTATTTCTGGTACTCTTACCCACATGATGATCTAGAATGTCTTCTATCTCCTCCTTCTTAGAAGCAGGAATTGGACATGGCTCTAACACCAGCTCCTCATCTGCACCATCATCATGATACTCTGTTAAATCTACAATGTTGAAAATGGAAGAAATGTGAATACCATCTGGTAGCTCCACCTCATATGCATTTCCTGAGTCATGTTTCTTCAAAATTTTGCAAGGGCAAAATTTCTTCATTTTCAACTTGTTGTAAGTACTGGCTGGAAATCTTTCTTTTCGTAAGTGCACCATGGCTAGATCCCCTACTTGGAATTCCTTATGTCTTCTCCTTTGATCAGCCCTAGCTTTATACTCTTGATTCATCTTGGTAATGTGTGCCTAAACCTCCTAATGTAGACGCTTGATATGTTCAACAAATTCTTCCGCTTCAGCACTTGTCCTCTCCCCTTGCTCTATCTTCCTCAATTCTAGTGTAGTCCTTGGGCTATTCCCATATACAATTTGGAATGGCAATTTTCCAGTACTCCTATTTATAGAGTTATTTTAAGAAAACTTTTCTTGTGGTAGAATCAAATCCCATCCCTTGGGCTTATCCCCAACTAAACATCTTAGCAAATTGCCCAGACTTCTGTTTACCACTTCTGTTTGGCCGTCAGCTTGTGGGTGATGCGTGGAACTGAATTTCAAGTCTATTCTCAACTTTTTCCACAACATCCTCCAGAAATACCCCACAAATTTAGTATCTCTATCAGAAACTATACTCCTTGGAAGTCCATGTAGTCTTACCACCTCTTTGAAAAACAAGTATGCAATATGGACAACATCATGAGTTTTGTGGCATGGAATGAAATGTGCCATTTTGGAGAACCTATCAACCACCACGAATACTGAGTCATTACCCCTTTGTGTCCTTGGCAATCCAAGAAAAAAATCCATACTTATGTCCTCCCATGGCCTTGATGGAATAGGCAATGGCTGATATAGGCCAGTATTGTGACCAAACCCCTTGGCAACCTAAAAAACCTAGCAACTCTGTACAAACTTCTTCACATCCTGTGAAATTTGAGGCCAAAAATAATGTTCTCTAAGAATTGTAATGGTCTTATCTTGAACAAAATGTCCTGCCATCCCTCCACTGTGTTTCTCCTTAATCAAATTTTCCCTCATGGAACTCCTTGGAATGCACAATTGACTACCCTTGAACAACATGCCATCCTGAATCAAATAGTCTAACCACTTGGTTCTATCTATAGAAATAGGTTCTTTACAAGCTTTCCATGCTTCAGCAAAATCAGGATCCTCGGGGTACAAATTCTTGAGTTCATCAAACCCAACTACTTCAACCTGCATTATTGTAAGCAACACTTGTCTCCTACTTAGTGCATCTGCAACCCTGTTAGATTTTCCACTTCTATGCTTCAACACAAATGTATAACTCTACAAGAATTCTACCCACTTCATATGCCTCTGATTCAATTTACCTTGGCTATTTAGGTACTGCAATGCCTAATGATCAGTATACAAAACAAATTCTTTTGGCAATAAATAATGCCTCCATTTCTTTAAGGCCTAAACTATTGCATAGAACTCTTGATCATAAATAGAATACTTCTTCTTTGCATCATTCAATTTTTCACTAAAATATGCAATAGGCTTACCTTCTTGGCTTAATACAACCCCAATAGCGCTACCACTAGCATCACAATCCACCTGGAAAATCTTTCTAAAATTTGGAAGTGCCAACACAGGTTGTTCTGTTACCTTCTTCTTTAGCAATTCAAAACTTCTCACAGCTGCTGCAGTCCATTTGAACTCTTTTCTATCCCCTCTTATTGTATCAGTTAGGGGTGCACATATGCCACTGAAATTCTTTATAAACTTCCTGTAAAAACTAACAAGACCATGAAATGATCTTACCTTAGTAGCAGACCTTGGAGTAGGCCATTCCAAGATGGCTTTTACCTTCTCTGGATCCATTTTGAGACCTTTGGGTGATATAAAAAACCCCAAATAGACTAACTCCCTTTTTGCAAAGATACACTTCTTCAGATTAATTAACAGTTTCTCTTCCCTTAACCTTTCAAGGACACTACGAATATGCAGTAAATGCTCTTCCAAAGTCTTGCTGAAAATTAAAATATCATCCAAATAGACAATAACAAATTTTCCCAAGAACTTCTTAAGTACCTCATTCATGAGCCACATGAAGGTGCTTGGGGCGTTTGTCAATCCAAAGGGCATGACTAACCACTCATAAAGACCCTCCTTGATCTTGAATGCTATTTTCCACTCATCTCCTTCTCGAATCCATATTTGATGATAGCCACTCTTGAGATCTATCTTTGTGAAGTACTGAGCTCCACTCAAGCAGTCCATAAGATCATCCATCCTTGGCAAAGGAAATTGATACTTGATGGTTATCCTATTTATAGCTCGAGAATCTGTACACATCCTCCACTCTTCATCCTTCTTTGGTGCGAGTACTACAGGTATTGCACATGGACTTAGGCTCTCTCAAATCAAGCCCTTCCTCAATAGCTCTTGAACCTATCTATTTAGCTCCTCTGTTTCAGTAGGAGTCATCCTATGAGCAGCCTTGTTAGGAAAACTAGCTCCTAGAATTAGATCTATCTGATGACTGATTTGCCTTACTGGTGGCAATCCATCTGGAACATTATCAGAGATAATATCTCCAAACTCCCCTAGTAAATCTGAAACTTCAAGTGGTATTTCACTACTACATTCTTTATCTTTCCTAGGAATCAAAGCGTATCACATATGCTGATGTTTCATGCCATCTAAAAGCTTCCTAACAAGACAAATCCTAGCACTGCTACATACCTTTTCACCTTCCTTTTTCATGGGCTTCAACTTGTGGCGAACTCCATCCTTTGTCAGAGAGTATGTGTTTGCATGTCCATCATGTACTGGATGTCTATCAAACTGCCATGGTCTACCCAACAATAGATGGAAAACATCCATTGGAATAACATCATAGAGAACTTCATCATGGTAACTCCCAATTTTGAATTTCACTAAACATTGTTCACTTACTAGGACCTTATAATCATCTTTTACCCAAGCAATCTGATAGGGCTGGGGATGTTTCTCCCTCTTGAGCTTCAACTTAAAGAATATCTCTTCTAATACCAAGTTATCAGTGCTACCACCATCAATGATCACATCACAACATTTATCCTCACACTTGCATCTGGTACGGAACAAACTCCTCCATTGTCCTAGTTCAATCTCACCACCTAGTAGGACTCTTTCATTTACCAAGGTCTCTCCTCTTTCTACATCCTCTAAATGTGATGATTGTGCATCCTCATCCACATGAGCAACCCTAGCTTGGCCCTCAGCTCTCTTATCTGTCCTTCCTTATCGTTGAGGGCATTCAAAGGCATGATGACCTTCTTCATTGCAATGGAAATAGGTACCACAGAAGCCGCCTCTTCCTTGTCCATGCCCTCTACCTCTTCCTCTTTGATTTCCAAAGTCTTGATCATGGGAGCGGTTGGAATCCTCATTCCTCTGGTTCCTGCTAGTACCCACATCTTCATTTTTCTTTTGGGTTTCATTGCGGCCTCCAGATGATCTACCACTTCCCCTTCCTCCTTGACCACATCCTCTTTGTCTTCCTTCAAACCTTTTATTCAACTTCTCTTCAACTTGTAGGGCAAACTGGTATGCCTCTTTAACGCTGGTCATTCTTACCAGACTTAATTCCTCCTAGATGCTAGGTTGCAACCCACTGATATAACGAGCAACCTTCTCCTTATTTGCTTCTGCATGCCTTTCTCTAATCAAGAGTCGATAAAATTCCTCTGTATATTCTTGGACTGATCTTCCTGCTTGCTTTAACCCATGCATCTTCTTAAACAAATCAAGCTCGTAGTCCATAGAAATGAACTGCTTCTTCAATTTGTCCGCCATGCGATCCCATCTTGTGATCTTCTCCTTTCCTCTTCTATTTCTTTCCAATTGAACCTCTTGCCACCAGATTTTGGCATGGCCTTTCAGTTTGGCCTTTGTAAACTTAACCCTATTTGGGTCCCTGATATCCTCATACTCAAAGTATTCTTCCAGTTCATTGATCCAATCAATCAACTCATCTAGTTTCAGATTTTCTAAAAATACACCCACTTCAATTGTAGGTCTTTTCCCAAACTTAGTAATGGCCCTAAAAAGCCTTTCCTCTACATGATTCAGAACTTCCCCATCAAATTCCCCTTCTGGTCCCATTTTGTCTTCTTCATTTTCATCCTCACTATCGTCACCTGCGGCAACATTTGCTCCTCTACGAAGCTCCTCTTGCAATGCCTGTACCTATCTTTGGAGGGCTCTAACCTCCTCAGGATTAATAGCTCTGGCCCTTCCACCATGCTCTCTTCATGGAGGCATCTTCTAACTTGAACCCACAACCACATAGTCCTGGTGCAAACTGCCTCACAGTCGACGCTCTGTCTACACACCTAGGAAAACCTGCTCTGATACCACTTGATGAGGACACAACCCAAGAACAGAATGGACACAACAGAAAAGAGAAATTGTATTAACTAAAAAATAAGCTAGTACATTCAGTACAGAGAAAATAACCTTCAAAACATGCCCTAAGGGCTTACAATAGCATAAATGTGGAGATAATTTCTCCTTTTAGTACCTTCTCTCAAACTCCACTTTGAACTGCCTTTTACAATGCCAAGAATCTCCTTAAATAGACCCTAGAGGGTTAAGGACTAGGAATACATTCTAGAAGGTTCTAGTAGGCATCCACCAACCAAATAGAAGGCTCCAAAATCTACGTTAGAAGTTAGTGCAAATCTAGAAGAATCCAGAAACGGTAACCAAACTTCCGGGAGGCATAACTTTTGAACTATAGCTCTGATTGATAAACCATTTACATTTCTGGAAATCTCTCGAAGTGCTCTATAGTCCTATGGACCAACTTTTCTCGTCCCCCATTTTTTGACCCTTTTTAAGGTCATTTAATGCCCCTAACTTGACTTTGAAGCATTCTTAGGAGGTCTCCAAAACCCAAAAAATTGTAATAACTTTCAAACCGTGGGGCCTTTTGACCTGATTCTTTTTCTAGAATGTTTTAAATGACAATTACATTCATCTGGCCAATTCACACTGTCTAGTTTACCAAAATGATAGCCCAATTACATGCTCCTATTTTTTGGAATTTTCTAGCACACTGATAGTGGGACTGTGAGAGTTGCAACCTTTATTTGACCCAAATGGGTGACCAAAAATGAAAACACATGAAACAGAAACTAAGTCTAAGTACATTTTTTTTTGGTGACATAGGATTGCCCTTATGCCTCTGGATGCTCCTGCATCAATTAGTGACATAGAAACCTTCCAAATAGAATGTAAACATGTGATGGGGATTATACCCGCAAGCTTTAGTACTACATTATAAATTTGGCATGTTAAGGTTTACAATTGATCACTTCTGATGACCTTCCCTCTTAGAAGTAATAATGACTATTAATCCACCTTATGAAATGATTTTATAAACATACAATGGAGTAGGCACTCTGTTAGGAGATTTAGCAAAAGACTATTAAGTCCATCTTGTTAGAGGATTTGAATGATGTTCCTATTAGGATGAACTAGTGGTTGATCTTTGATCTGCAACTCTAATTTGCTAAATGAGATTCCTTGAATTACAATGATGACCTTGTTGTGATAGATAAGTCTCTACTATTCCTTATATTTCTTGTAGCCTTTAGTGATATGAACTTATCCACTTCTTACTTCTTCACATAAATATTTTAGATATGATATAATACATTATGTATATACAAATCCACTTAATTACCTTCTAGAGTTGGTTACAATACTAAATTCATCATAATTCACAAAGTCGGCCCACTACTGTAACTCACGTTTAAAAGACAACTCGGTGATGTTTTGACATTCAGAAAGCACTATCAACACTTGGAAGACTCTGGTGCTCAGTTAATGTTGAATCTTGGTACATACTAAACACTTCTAGTACCAAGAACTTGGTCAACACTATATGACTTAGTGAACACTAAGAAACTTGGTAGATACTAAATCACTTACTTGACACTGCATGGCTTGGTCAACACTAAATTTACTTTGTTAACTCTACAAGCTTGATAGACACTAATATACTTGGTTAACACTATAGAGCTCGGTTAACACTATGATCTTCATCACTTATACTAGAAAGCTTACTAGACTCTGCTATACTCGAGTAACATTGCACATTTCCTCTGAAGCTTGGTAGACATTATAGAAGTTGACAAGCACTGCAATCCATCTTAGATACTTGGTAGATACTATTATTCTTAACATGAACTACAATATTGACTATTTAGATTGGTAACAACTAAAACACTTGGTCAACACTACTAGAATAATGATAAGCTTGGTAGAAACTATAGAGCTTAGTAGTGATGAAACCAATTGATTAATTACCAAGTCACTAATATACAAATGATTTGACCATAAGGTCAATCATCTCCCCCTTTGACATTAGTGAAAAAAATACTTATCATTCCAAAAATCTAAATTCTAAAAATTATAAGTCAAAACTTCTCTTATCAACAATTTGGTATTCAACCTAGTTTTTACTACTGTCTACTATGGTACATCAGTAACCTCTTACTCTATTTTTTATTTTTCAAAACTGGCTTTTGTAAACATATTTTCTACTATTTGTACATGTGTTTTCTTTCATAATACTACTCCCCCATACATATATCTCTCCCCCATACATCTAGAGTATGATAATATTATCCCCTTTATCAATAATTTTCTCCCCCTTTTTTGACATAAATGACAAAAGTACAGAATATTTACAAGTTAATACCAAAATGTTTCTAGAAATCACTATGTATCTTCAAAATAATTTTTGTGGTCTTTTTCCAATTCTCTTGCAATACATTTGGTGCATGCAAGACTATCTATAATTCTACTAAAAGTTCCATCATATGATTTTCTATGTAGAAATTATTATCATGGATCAATGCCTTTGAATGTGCAATATGTTGTTGCAACACATCCATGATGGGAAGGATCATGCCTTGAATATCTACAAGCATGACCCTAATCTTTGCTTCTTCCATTAATAATTCTGCCTAAAGATCTATCAAACAACTGATCTTCACAAAATGTGTAGAGCTATAACTAGGATTAAGTGACAATTATTGTGCACTTGCTTTCATGTCCTCATCTATCTTTGATAGTTTATCCTTTATTTCCTTGGTTAAGATAGATGCATCACTTAACTTAACAAACAAAGAAACAAAATTATTTACATAAGTTTGAAGTGTAACAAGAATAGTAGATAATTCTAATTCGCCAATAGCTATCTTTTGTACTACCTTCTCCAAAACTTTATTTTCAAACTTCCTTTCTACCATCTACAAAAAGTTTATCTTGTCCATTCAACTCTTCATTGTACTTGTGAAAAACTCCAAAAAGTCAATCCAAAATTGGTTGCTTCTCATCAACCTCATTACTTGTCAACCTCATTACTTAATGCATCAATGAATATGCCTTTTATATCCTCAAACATTTGATTTTCCTTTTTTCTTTCTTCTCTAAGCTTTTTCTATTTAGATCTCTTTTTCCATTACTCACCTAGGGTATCCATTTCTTTAAGAGTGAGGTCAAAGATATCCCAATTTGGAATAATAATTGCCTCATCCAGATCAATTTCTTCTTCTTTACCCTTTTCTATTAGAATAGCAGAAGAAACAATTTATTTTCTTTTGATCTTAAATTTTGTGCTTGATTGAAGCTTAACCTCAACTATCATTGAACTTGATGTAGAAATTTTCATTATAGAAATAATAGTTGAAAAGTAGGAATAAAAAATAATGTAGGAGTATCAACACTAACAACAAGAATACTTGAAATACCTTGTTGTAGCTCAAAAATGCCTAATGTTGGAATGATTGGGATTTGCTACTTGATAGATAAAGTAATAGAAGCTTCACTCATCATTACACTTGGTAATGTTTCTCTAGAGATTGGTTGGGTGCTTGGTGATGCAATTTTTACCTCAATCAACTCAACAGAAGCCTTCTCTAAGATAGGTTGCACTAAGGCTTTTCTCAGAGGTTGAAGAAGGGAGGCCATAACCTTTTTTATTACCTTCTCTACATTAGATTCTTGAATACTCTACTCCTATAAATTCTTGATCCTCTTCCTCTTTAGCATCATCTCATTCTACATTTTCTATTTCTTCATTATTTATTTCTACATCTTCTTTTGCATCCTCCTCTTCATCATATTTGTCATCAATCTGCACAACTTGATCACTAGGCTTGTGCAGCCCATAAATGTTCCTCCATGCAATAGTATTTGACTTCACAATGGATTCTATGTATTTTTGAAGGATTAGAAATGCATTGAATCTAGATACAAGCTTGTGTTTATTCACCTTCAATGACTCCTTCACTTCTTTATCAAAAAGACTTGACATAAGTTGTTTGAGAGTTCGTTCTTTGATGTCTTGGGAAACTCTTAATGCATTGTCCCATTGTGGTGCAACTACCTTTACTAAGTCATCAGGAACATTTGATTTTATCTCATTAGGGGAATACTTCCACTTAGCCATCTTTTCCATTAGGACATCCTCAATATGTTTTTTCTCTTCCTTGGTCCTAGTTTCATACTTCAAAAATTTGAAGTCATCTATACCTCCATCTTCTTCAAGTGTTTACAATCTTTACTCAAACTTGGGGGCAAACCTTTTGAATGTGATCTTCTCATCTTCATCATCATCACCGGATTTTCTTTTCTTCCTAGATTTTGACGATCTTCTAGTAAACACAACAAAGGAATACTTTGTAGGTTTTGTTATAATGGCCTTCCCTTTCTTCTTGGGAGCCTCCTCTTCTTTAGGTTCTTCTTCCTCTACATTCTGTTCTTCTTCTTCTTCTTCTTCTTCTTCTTCTTCCACTAGATCATCACTGTTTCCTTCAATCAACATGAGAGGAGAACTAGATTATTTTCTCCCCTTAAGTATCTTTTCTACTTTCTTTCTTCATCTCTTCACTGCTTGAGGAAGCTTGATCTCCACTTTAATTCTATTCTTTGCTTCCTTATTGCTTCAAAATATGAAGTATTGGAATCTACTAATTCATTCAGGTGAGCCTCAATTATGTCCTTGGTGTCATCAATATTGACCTCATATCCTAGAGGCTTTACCCATACCACTCTAGGCCTGACTGCTTGGATGTGGACCTTCTCATAGTCAACCAAAAAATAAATATCTTTCTCATTGTCTTCTACCAACTTCCTTGGTATTCTAAATTTTCTTTGCATTTTCTCTTTGAAGGATTCAAAGTAGTTATCCGTTATAATTTCAAAATTTTCACCCATCTCTTCTATAAACTCACTAATCTGATATAACACTAGTTTATCCTTTTTCCACACCATAGTTCCTTTTTAATGGAAAACATTTTGCACATAGAATAATAAACAAGTCAATAGAGAACCAAACTTACATGGATTGTTCCTTGAGACTCATATGCTTTCCATGTTCTTTCTTAGTTGGTTCAACTATAGCTCAATAAGGTTGAAGGATAGATTATTCTTCACCACCGTGTATGCTAGGTCAAGTGCTTCACATGTTACATTGTTCAAAAACCTCAAGCTATAAATCTTATGTGCAATAATATGGGTGCCAAACTTGATTTCCATGTCAATTATTGCATTTAACTTCATGCTTCTTCCATCCCACTCAGTAAGAGTCCTCTTAGCCAATTCAACTCAACCTAGGGTTTTCATGGTCTTCACCTTATTTAGTATTGGTAACTCAATAATTTTATGTATCATCTTCTTTATTATCAAAATAGGGTGATCCAACCATAAATGCATGTCGTAATCTTGGCTCAAGGTGAACCTAATCCACTTTCCTTGAAAATCCCTTGGCATATGTAAAATATGTATCAAACCCTTCATCTCCAAATGTTTATTCTTGGGTTTCAAAACACCATCCACACACAACTCATTGTATGCTTGTTTCATCTCTAGGATTCCCAACTTTTGAATTGAAAAATAGAAAAATGACCTAATATCATGTATAAGAAGTACCTTTGGTGGAAATTGTGATTGCACTCCAGTTGGGTCAAGTTCCTCTAAAACTATTGGACTTAACCTAAACATGAGAACCTTGCTATCAACTCCACAAACCAACATCTTCAAACACTTCTTTACCTTTCTACTAGAAGATGCCATTCTTCTTGGTTAAACTTTGAACATAGAAGGAAACTTTAACAACAACTACTTCAAATTGCTCATGGGCTCTGAATTTCTCTTCTCTCTTAGCTCTAAAACTTTGCAATGAAATGGTTTGATCAATTTCATCCTTTTGTCAATTTTTACGATTGCCATTAATGCTTTATATAAATGTCCACTCAGTGACATACTATCCTCCACTTAGTTTGGTCTTTATTATTTAGAAGACACCTTCATCTCAGTAAAGTCTCTTAACTCGATAGGAACTACCAACTCAGAGAGAACTTTGAACTTGGTAGAGTTACCACCAATCTATCTAAACTTGGTAGAGTCACCAACTCAACATCTACATCTAGAACTTGGTAATGATATGAATCTTGAACTTGCTCAGTAAGGTCTTCAAATTTCATCTTAACTTGGTGATCCTTGAGCATATTGAATGTTGACATGGATCATCATCTTACTAACTAGAACTAATGTGAGATGTCTTCTTCTGAACCATAGTTTTAGTAATCTCCATGGATGACTAGGTTGAAATGATTGTGCCACCCAACTGATTGACTAGGGTCTCAATAATTTGAGGACTTTGGCTTGTATTCTCTAGAGATTTCTAAACTCATTTTTTTCTTATTTATTTTCTAATATTGTGAGCCTTAACTTTCTTTTCATCTACAACTCTTCCTCTATTCATATAGTTCTTGGCAAGATGTCCACATTTTGTACATATAAAACACTTCTTTGTAGTGTCTCTCTTCCTCATGTGATGTTTTACACAATTTTCTCCAATTTGTCAAAACTCACCACAATAGTGACATCTAAACCATGTGTTGTAATCCCAACCAAATATTTCTTTCACAATTTTCTTTGATGGGTTCCACCTCTTGGTCTTGCATTCTAAAAATTTAGGTTCCACTTTCCTTCAAACATAGTTTTCTCTTTGCATTTACTTTATTTGTTTCCTTTTCCATTGAACTTTGATTTAACACTAGTCCAACACTTGTTTGATGTATGACCCATCTTTTCACAATGATGGTAAGTTGGTCTTTTATTCTTTTAAGCTCCTTGTGAGATGATTCACCTTCTTTTGTGCATCCTTATCCAACTTTACATTTATGTCTATATTGACTTTTCTCATTCAATTGATTCATGTTTTCTCTAGATTTCATCATCCTCTCATTGGTTTTGTTTTCAATGCTAAGATCATTCTACAATCTTTCATTCATTGTTCTTAAGTTTATAATCTCTTGATTTGCATCACTGGGATGATCAATAAAATCTTCTTGCTAAAGGGATATCTGATGGATTTCATTGTCTTTTTCTTCTATCTTTGTAGTAAGAAATCTCTTCTCTTCATTGGCTTTGTCCATTTGTTCCAATTTTGCACACATCTTGACTGATTGGATTTCTTTCTCTCCTTTTAGTTTTTTTGACTTCTTCTTGAAGAGTAATATTTTTCTCAAGTAGGTATTTGAATGATACATCAACTTCATCTAAACTTTTCTGTTGGCACAAGTCTTCAATTATTTCATCTATGTGGATGTTTTTATTCAATTTTATTACTAGTTTCTTCCTTCTTTGCAAGGATTGAGAGAGATGCTTTTTTTCTTTCTTGATTTTTCCAATGGCCAATTCTAGATCCAACTTCTCATTCTCATCAACCTTTTCTAGCCTATATACCTTTATTGACTTTGATCTTTTCTCAAGTTGTTAATCTTTTGATGTGAGAACCAAATGCTTTGATACCAATTGTTGGAAATATAAGGTAAGCTAGGTTACTGAGAGGGGAGGGGTGAATCAAGAACCAATAAAACTTTAAACTTAATTCATCAATTAAATCATCACCATTTATTGATCTAGTTGCATGCATGAAAAAAATGAAAGAAACAAAACATTCATAACACGACCTAGAAACCTTCCAAATAGAAAGTAAAACTAAGATGGGGATGATGCCCACAAGCTCTAGTACTTCAATATAAAGTTGGTCTATTAAGGCTTATAATTGGTAACTTTTGATGACTTGCACTATTAGGAGCAATAAGGAATATTAATCCACCTTGAGAAAGGATTTTATACACATACAATGAAGTATGCACTTTGTTATGAGATTTAGAAAGAGATTGTTAAGTTCACCTTGTTGGAGGATTTGATTGATTCACCTATTAGGATGAACCCACTACTGATCTTTGATCTATAACTATGATATGTTGAATAAGATTCCTTGAATTACAATGATCACCTTGTTGTGGTAGATAAGTCTCTACTATTCCTTATACTTCTTATAGCCTTCACTAATTCACACTTATCTACTTCTTACTTCTTTACATATATATTTTGGATATGATATAATACATTACATATATACCAATCTGCTTAATTACTTTCTAGAGTTGGCTACAATACCAAATTCATCATAATTCACAAGGTCAACCTAATACTATAACTTGGGTTTAGAAGAAAACTTGGTGATGTTCTAACACTAGAAAAACATTATCAACACTTGGAAGACTCTAGCAATCGATTGAAATTAAAGCTCAGTCCATACTGATCACTTCAAGTAGTAGGAACTTGGTCAACATTAAATTATTTAGTGAACATTCAAAAATTTGATAGATACTAAATCATTCGATTGACACTACATAGCTCACTCAAATTGAATTTACTTTGTTAAATTTGTGAGCTTGATAGACACTAATATACTTGGTTAACACTACAGTGTTTGGTTAGCACTAAGATCTTCATCACTTATACTAGAAAGCTTAGTAGACTATTCTATGCTCGAGTAACACTATATATTGCCTCTGAATCCTGGTAGACATTGTAGAACTCAACAAGCATTGTAATCTATCTTAGATGCTTGGTAGATACTATGAAGCTTAGCATGGACTGCAATTAGGCTATTTAGCTTGGTAGCATCTAAAACACTTGGTTAACACTACTAGAAGAATGATAAGCTTCGTAGCAACTATAGAGCTCGATAATAATGAAACCAACTAACTACATGTTAAGTCACTAATAGAGAAATGATTTGACCATAAAGTTGACACTCTTAATAACTCTTAAATCCCCTAACATGTATGGTAGAATGTCTTATGACTTGTTAGGATCCCTTGTGACCCCTTATCATACATTTTTGTGTGGTAAAGAGTTATATGGGGTTGTATGGGGCCTTAAGACACATAAATGTTTCCTAGGACCCCTTATAATCCCTAAAGTCTAAACCCTAAACCATATCTCTCTCTCTCTCCCTCCCTCCTCTTATTACCTTCTCAACTTGTTTTCCTATCTCTAATGTGTCTAAGTAACCTAAGAATGATATCGGAGGGTTTTAAAGGTTCATAGGACCCCTAACCCCCCATGTCTTCTCACCTTCTCTATCACTCTCTCTCTCTCCCTTCTCCCTCCTTTATCTCTCCCCTTCTCTTCCTCTATCTCTCTCCTTTATTTATTTCTCACCTTATTAACCTATATCTCCCTCTCTCTAACTCTCCCCCCTTTTTACTTATTTTTAAATAGGGTGTACACCCTATTTAAGAATATGAAAGAAGTTAAAAAGGAAAGGAACTCATGATTAAGGCCTTCTTTTTCTATTTTTTTGGGCTTCTATGTTTTATTCCATAAATTTATTCTTTTCATGGTGTTGAAAGTCTAAAGGAAGCATATTATATCAATTTGACACCCATATTTTTGTAATTAATCAAAATAGAAGTGTGGAAAATAATGATTCCTCACCAAAATTAATCATTTGAGGTATATATATATATAAAATAATACTTTCATTTTTTACAATTTAAATATAAGCAAGGGGTTATTTATTTATTATTGATATATTATGGGCTTGTTATTTTTATAATTTTAATAAATTTAGTAGATTCTCTTATAATCTAAGTTTGGGTTAGAAATAATATATATCAAGGGTCATCATTTTAGAGAGGTTCAAAGTAATTTGAAATAGCAGTGACCAATTTAAATTGGGAAGGTGGATTGGACATAAATACAAGTTGTCAAATAATCTTTAACTTTCTTATACACACTATAGATATCATCATCATATGGAGGAAATGAGAAAATATTCCAACATTAGAAGAGCATGGAGTAGAGAAAGAGAAGACAAGGGAAAGAATGAGACTACTTTGTAAGCAAAAATAATTGGATACCATATACAACCACTTTCCTTTGGTTGAGGAACATAAGACATCAATAGAAGGGAAGAGAGAGTTGGAATTGTAAAAAAATGTAATAAATGATTAACTTGCATGCAACAAGACAATTGAATTATAAAGAAGTGGGTACATCATCTATGATATATCAAATTAAGGGACATCAACATCCAAAAAAAAAGCCAATATTGGGATGGAGCTGGATATTTGGGTGTACAATGAAATAAAAAAAACTCCATGTTTTTGTTTCTTCTTGGAGGATAAGGCCCTATGTTTATAGGGGAAGCTGGTTAAGGAATGCAAGAAGCAGACTGAGCTAGAAACTCTAGTTGGGAATATCACAACTAAAATTCATTTTTATGAAGCCTCCCTCAAGAAGATGCTAAAGTATAATGAAATTGGAATGTAGGGTGTTACTTCACTTGTCCTTTCTACTACTACATCAATTGGGAAAGCCTCTCCAAATTAAGAAACTTTGATTAGTCAAGCTTTGATGATGGATGGTAGTCTGAGTAGGTGCACCAAAAAAAGTACCAAGAAAGTTGACCTCTAGATCCCTATGAATAGCATTCATGATTCTCTCAAAAATGTTGCTTTGCTAGGAACTTCTATTTCTATATCTATTAAAGAATTGTTTTAAGTTTTTGTTTGTTTCTGGTATTTTGACCCCTACTAGTTTAGTTGAATTAGTTTGGTTGCTAGTCCATGTAAAACCAGCTAGACTTGGTTGTTGGTTCTTGTAAAACTAGCCTTCAAATTTTATTTTGAAACTCTAGGTTACTATTCCCTATAAAACTGGTTCCTTCCTTTGTTAATTTTTGTTTGGGGTTTTGAGGCCCCTTCAAACCCATTTTTGCATAATCAAAACTTCCAATGTTGAAGGCACACAATAATAACATATTTAAGGCACATCATTTTCTACACCCCAATGTGTAGGAACACAATTTTATCATATTGAAGGCACACTATTCTCTACATCTCAATGTGTAGCCACAATATTGTATCAAATTGAAGGGGCACCATTATCTATATTCAAAGGTGTAGGGGCACCAATGTGTCATGTTGAAGATACACCATTATTGTATAAAGTTGGTGAAGATCCACATTTCACATCTGAATTTAAAGGCACATTATCTTTCTTTAAAGGTACATTATTCAACCATATAGTTGTTGATGCTCCTAATTTTAACCCCATTGAATAGTTGAGAACACATCCCATAATTAGTTATAGAAAGATAAAATATTTGATCGATATTGATACTAACATTTTGTAACAAATGCTAGGAAAGATTCTCAAGTGTACTTGTCAAAAATATGTTAGCTCTATTCAAAGATATTTTTTTGAGAATTTAAACAAAATAGGAAAATGTCAACTATTTCATTGAAAGGACAAGAAATACAAACGTTAGGCCTATCACAAAGATTCTTGGGCAAAAAGTGATGGATGCATCAACTAAAAAATCTAGTATAAAGAATCTAATGACTACATACGAGAGTGTGGGTTCTACATCAAGTACAAAAGTTAGTAATGTTACATGATGTGTGCTCATATAAAAAAATTGTAAGAAATAAAATAAAGAAATATAGACTCATTAGGAGGGAAAAATAATTTAAAAAAATGATACAATATCTTATGAGAGTTGAGCTAAGGCATCATAGAGTGGAAGATCCAAATAAAAATGAGTTGTAGGCATTTTATGATAGACTACTACAAAAGGATAAATCAATTGGTGAAGCTTGTAAACCATTGATAAAATCTTTTTTACAAGAATTGTACTTGAGCATCTCCTAATCCAAGAGATATTATAAGGAGGATTGTGTTGATCTTAGATTGGTTTTGACAATTGAGTGTCTAAACACTTATGTTATTTACTTAGTTCATGTTGAACAAGTAGTACATGTTGAGCACAACATGTATACAATAGAGCATGCCAAGTCCACAGTGAGTGATGAACCACTCATGTGCTAAGTCACTCAAGTGCTAAGAAGATAGTGTATGTCGAGTGATTCAGGAGCTGAGTAAGAAGAACATGTCGAGTGATATAGATGCCAAGTTAGAGTAGATAAATTAGTATATGCTGAGCATCAGAGACTTTAGATGCCAAGTAAGATAGTTTTGTCATAGTTGTTTGTAATGACACAAACAACTATGTTAACCATTTTTGAGCTGACTTAAATATTGAACTGTGATATTTTGGAGATAAGGATGAATCTTAAGTTGGATTCCTAATGTAAATTACATGTAGCCAATTAGGTAAAGGGAAGGTTTAAGTAGCAAAATGGATGAATCACAATTTTTGATTCATACCTAACCCTAAGTCACCTAAGTCTTCCTAAGGAGGAAAAACCCTAAACTTTCTAAGGTGTATGAAGGAGAAAAGAGAGAAGTTTGCATGTAAAAATAGAGCATTTTGCATGTATAAACAGAGCATTCATGGTGGATAAGGAGTTATGATCTGAGATTACATTGCAGAATTAGTTAAAGGAGAATAGAGGAAAGGAAAAGTATACAACAAAGAGACATCTAATCAAGGAGCATTAAGAATACATCAGTTTAGAGGTGATCTATTATCAAGAAATCAAGTGTTAACCATAGGATCATTGTTGAATCATTCTAGCAAGTGAATCAATTAAATTTCTTAATAGAG
Organism: Cupressus sempervirens; assembly: GCA_028749045.1. Classification (NCBI taxonomy): domain Eukaryota; kingdom Viridiplantae; phylum Streptophyta; class Pinopsida; order Cupressales; family Cupressaceae; genus Cupressus; species Cupressus sempervirens. Next base: position 717,846,420 of record CM053787.1, on the reverse strand, counting down.
TAGTCCTAATAGGCTGTGTTGAAATCCTTTAATAGGGTGCTTACTTAATTGTGAGTTAAAGTCCTTTAGCAAGGCATACTTCTAATAGGGTGTTGAAATCCTTTAATAGGTTAAGACCTAATAGTCTTTGTAAGCCTTTAACAGGGCATACCTTTCATAGGGTAGATTATGTCTCATGATAAAAAAATTGTAACCTTCATTGGATACACTTTATTACTACAGTAGTGAAGATTTTTGGGTGTCATCCCCACCCTAGTTTTACCTTCTCATTCGAGGGTTTCTAGGTAATCATATATGGTGTCATACATGTGTGAATGTTTACTTGTTTTCATGTTTTAGATGTATATGCTTTACATGTTATTTCAGTTTACTCAGTAAATGTATGAGATTGATGTGTGGTGAATGATTTTATGGGTCAAAGTTTAAACTACTAATTCACCCCCACTCTTAGAACTTTACCTTTCCTATTGTAACTCCAATAATCGGTATCAAAGCCTTGTTATCTAAAAGAGAATCTTTGTAGATTCGAGGAAAGATCTTTAAATGAAAGTTTACAAGTTGGGAAAGATTATTGAGAATTAGGAGATTGAAATACATCTCAACCTACATCATCTAAATGAAGCAAGAGAAGAACTAAAGAAATATTTGAAGAGAAGGAAGGAAATTTCTATTAAGGAGAATGACACATAATATAAAGAGATAGAAACCACTAAGCTATTTTTTAATGGAGACTCTAATGAATTTGACATATTAGTTGTAGATCTAATGGAAAAGAATAGAGCCCAAGCTGAGGAAATCATAAATCTCAAGTTAGAAAAAGAATCACAAGCCATACTAATATGTGAAGTGACTGAACTAAAGAGGAAATCTATGGAAGGAAAATCCATTATTGAATAAGAAAAAATAATTTTGGGCAATAGATTGGAGGAGAAATCATTAGAGTTAACCAAGATTTCCAACATGAAATTGGATACTTTGAGTCAAATGATGAATGCCAACTATGAGTTGAATGTCAAGGACATTGAGATAACAACATTGAAGTTACAAAATGAATAATTGCAAAGAGACCTAAAAAGGGAAAATGAATTTTTTGAAAGTTTTAATAAACCAAGTAAAGCCATCAAATACTTTGAGCAATTATTGAGACCCCATAGACCTAATAATGATACATCTAGACTGGGATACAAAAGTGCTAAAGAAGGAGAGTCATCCAAAAGTGCTTAAGAAAGGAGCAACAAAGGTAAGAATTCCAAACCTACTTGTCATAATTATGATAAGAAAGAAAATATAGCTAATATGTGCAAGAGCAGAACTACAAATTAGAATGTCAAGCATAAGAACATGGTTCACTATCATAAGTGCAACAAACAAGGTCATTAAACACATGAATGCATAACCAAGACCATGCATACACAAAGATTTAAAGGATATTTCTATAACTACCAAAAGTATGGACATAGAGCTTTTGAATGCAGATCTAAACCCATGTGGTCATCAAATAGGCAAACAAAGGTAAGGAACAATCAAGACTCTTATAACTAGGATTATAATACAAGATATAATTGTCATTATTGTTAAGAATATGGAAATGTTCCTAAAACTTGTATTAGAACACACTTTATAGGTGACTACAAAAGGTGGTTGAGTCAAACCACATGTTTTAGCTGTTTGAAGACTAGTCACATCAGTTGATATTGTCTAACAAAGTCAAAGGCACCAAGCTATGAGTTTGACAAAGGTAAAGGCAAGATAGATGTTGAAAATGTCAAAAGTGAAATGAGAAAGACATGGGAAAAAAAAGATGATTACATCACATCAAATGGAGAAGAGATCACTTCACCCACTGGGTCAGGTGATCACACCTCATCAAACTAAGCAATCAAGAGGTATGTGGGATTGATATTTAAAAGTTATATCTTTCATCAATTCCAAAAGGATTTAGTACTAAAAAGATTACACTAGCATGAACAAAGATGCAAGATATTATTTTTGGAATCCAAAGAAAAATCTCTAAGTTTTTCAAGTTACTACCAAGCATACAAATTTTCCTATAAGTGCTAAGTGAAATACTAGAGGATGCAAAGCTAACAAATTAGCTAGTTGATGCCAAGCTCGCATGGTTGTCAAACAAGTCAAATGCTAATGGATGTTGAGTGAGTCTAAAATTGGTTAATTCTGAGCTTATAGTTATGTAAGCACTCAACATTAGTTGCAATTTTTCAAAAGGGTATTTGATTGATTTCAACTCATTTTACATCATTTCAAAATTGAGAAAGAACAAGGAGAACAAGAGGCAATGAAAAAATTCATACAACGTGATTGCAAAAGGTTTGAGTAGTGATTCAACTTCATTTTGTTAGATCTTGCAAGGTATTTATCAAGTGCCGAGTTATGCTATCTATATTTCTATAAACCTTAGTTTTACAAAATGGCATCTAGTTCAAAGAATGTAGAGGGTAAGGAGGTTTTGAATGTTCAAATGATTAGTAATGAGGTCAAGAAACCAATATTTAAAGCCATTCTAGACATTTCTCACAAAGAAGACCCCTCCAATGCATTATCCATGATACCACCAAATGTTTTAATGGTCCAAGATGTTAGGAAATGTTACAATTGAAAAATTGGTAGTATTAGAGATATGAAGATTATGAAAGCATATGATAGACTCTGTGAGAATGGTGTACTAAGGGAAAAATTTAAAATTGTAGAAAAGAAAGGGTTAACTCATGCCCTAGATTTCCTAAATGTCTTCAAGATCAAATGGATTAGTATTGTACTGAGCAAAATTCATGATAGTTTGTTGTGGTTAGACAATGGACCTATCAAGATAACCAAAAGGATAATCCATAGGGTAATAGGGTATCCAACCCTAGATCAGCCTAATACTCTGAGGAGTGATTCAAAAGAGGTTATTGACAAGAATATAGGAGTTGAGTGGAATAAGAGAGGAATGACAATTGACACCATTACTGATCTATTGATAGACTTTTCAATAAGGGTTATTTCACATAAGTTTTAAAAATCCAAAAGATTGAATAGTGTGCCCTATATTGTAGTAGATGTTGATTATAAAATTGTCAAAAAAAGGTTCACATATATTATCTAATAGAGCTATAACTACAAAAATTGGTTGAGAACCTAGAAGCTATAAGGAATACAAAGAGTGCCCAATGCAAATTTGGTTCTATTCTAATATGCATTTTCTTTTATGTTCAAAACACATTCCCTACATTTGGCATAGTGCATGAAAGACAGATAGATTAGTGGCAAAACAAATTTGTGAGTTCATTGAATAATTGGGTGAGAACTTTGAATTAGTTCTGACAATGCATTTTGAAGACTTTAAGAAGTCTATAAAAAAAATTTGAGAATTCTAGTATAACTAGTGGAAAAGCATTATGATGACATTTTTTTCCTAGTGGATGCTGACTATACATTTGTTCAAGTAGTAACCCCAAGGGTAAGATGGTTGAGACTAATAGGATATGAAATAAATGTAGATGAAGCCTTTGCAACTATTACAACTTTACTTGTAGAAGACATAGATAAAGATGCTACTGCATTTGAAAATAATGGAATGGCTAAGTCTAAAATAACTATGGAACTAAAGAATACCTCTATAATAAAGAAGAAGGAGAAGTTGGTGAAGAAATCAAAAGCTAAATTTGGTGAAGGTATTGAACATGAAGAGGATGAAGAGGAAGAATACATCCAGACACAAGCACCACTTGCACTTACACAAGGAATGGGAGAAGATCAGCTAGAGGAGGATATAGAAGTTGCTAAAGGTGTCAAGGGAGAAGAAGCTGAGAAAACACCTACACCTATTGATCAAAAGAAGAGGAAGGCTAAGGCCCAACCAGTGACAAGGTCTAAGAAGATTGCAAAACCAAGCCAACCCAAGCCTACAACACCTACTACAAGGGCTAGTGCATGTGTCACTGCACAAAAGGTAAAGAAGAAAGCCAAACCAATAGAGTAGGAAGGAGGTGTGTAGAAAAGACCAAGGAGATACCTTGCACAAGCTAAATCTGATGAGGAGAAAAAAAATTCAATGACAATAGACAATTCAAAATGGTGAGTCACAATCTAGCTTCAAAACTTGAAAATCTATGTGAAAATATTTAGAATAGTGTAGACTTGTCAGGATATTCTCATGTTGATTTTAATAACCTTGGTAAAGTAGAAAAGAATAAAGTGGAGGAAGCTATTTATACCATAATGGAAAAATTTATAAAAGCCCCACTAGAAATTGCTAACTCTATGTCTAAAAGCTTATATGAGAGAGTTGAGTAGAAATGACACTATTGTTTGAACTTGTAAAGAAAAATAAGGGAGACTTCACTTGCACAAGTGATGCCTAAACTCAATAAGGCATAAATTGCTAAGGCTATGAAGAATTATGAAATTAGGCTTGTACCTAAATATAAATCTTTTAGCATATTGCAAAATAATATTGAAGATGTTGTTAAGAAGTCCACATAGATGTAGAAAGTCTCATATGGACTAGCAACAATAAAGGCACATAAACAAGAGCCTATAGAGGTAAAAGATGATGAAGAAGATGATAAAAATGAATATACTATTAAGGGAGGGACATAACTAAACATAGATTACAAGGCAATAGTTCAGGTAGAGTAGCAAAAAGAATAGAGTGTACAAGATACCCAACTTCCAGATGTCAGCGTTCAACAAGCAACAAGTGTAAATACTAAAATAGTAATAGTGAAGGATGTTTTTGATCTAGCTACTAAGGACATTAGTCCCCTTACAAAGGAAGATCTCAAAAGGATACTTGATTAGTCTACACTATAGGAGAAATTATGTGATAATCCTAGATTAGTGAGTGTAGATGAGATTCAAAAATTAGTGACTAAAACAAGGGTAGAGGTGAATACACAAGAACCACCTATAATCACCCCTCAAGTCACTAATGTACAACCTTTGGATAAAATACCTAAAGTTACATCTGAAAAGGTTAATATAGTTGGAAAGGACACTGTGGAAACCCAAGACACTATAGAAACACAGAGTGGAATAGGTCAAATAGACTTATCTGCACCTACAACACAAGTACAAGGTGCAAGTTAAGGTATTATGGAAGAACAAGACAAGCTTAGAGAGACTAAGCTAACACCAAAGGTGAAGGAGAAAGTAGCAATCCAAGCCCTAGTAACCTTACCAATATCTAGCACTCCTTCAAGTCATACTATTTAGAAGCCAAGCATAGATGCAACACCTTTGTAGATCTCAGTGCCGAGTTCGAGCTCATCAAAGGTTGAAGAAGTAATAAAAGATGGAGTTGTAAGCCTTGATGAAGAGATTGTATTACCAAAGAATGATTATGACACAATGAAAAATGAGAAGATGGGCATACTACAAGAAGCCCTAGTCATAAAGAAACATCATGAACTACTTAGAAGGGAGTATAGGCAGAAGCAAGCATTGTTAGATATCAAATACATCTTTTCTGATGCATTTAATTTACCTACCCCACATGAGACCAAGCCACTCATTGAAAAAATGAAAACTATAGTGGAAAAGGTTAGTGATGCAGACCTTGACACAAATGCTAAATTGTTAGAATGGTCAAAAAACAAATTTTAGAATAAAGTGAATGAGAAAATATCAAGTGACATAACACTCACACAAGTTGCATTGGCAACAAAGGTAGAAAGTGTGAAGAAAGTACTTGAGAACATTTTCTCATTGTAGACTAAATTTTGTAATCCAACACTCTTCACACAAGAGATAAGAAGTCATATTTTGAGTTTGGAAAGTCAGATTAATGCATCAGGTGCAAAACTACCTATGACACTAGCTCAAAGTGAGAAGCACTTTAGAACATTGCTACAAACCTAGAGTTAGTTAGAAACATTGTATGCAAATGAATTTAATATAAGGGCTAAAGTGATTAGCATCCCAAAAAAATAACCCTACACATGGAAATTTGTTACAAGGAATTAGGCTATGCTAAAACACTTATGAAGAAAGACCCTAATCTTTCTACACTAGATGGCCTAGTTCACCTTGCTGTCGAGATGGCCATCCAAATCAAGTCTTTGGAACTAGCATGTGAAAATTGGGATGCAACTCTCAAGATTATTCTAGAGGTCCATAAATCCTTTTTGGAAAAATACACTATCAGTGTATAGCCCATCGACATCAGTGTCAAAAAGGGGGAGAAATAAAGGAGATACAAATTTTTGGGGAGATATAGTATTTAGGGAGATAGAGAGAAAACGGGGAGATGAAGTGAGAGTATTAGATGAAAGAATATCAATTGAGACACATTTAATCAGCAGGAGTACACAATTTTTGACTATAGAACATACTTATCAACTTAGGGGGAGTTATCAAATTTTGAGGTATAAGTTGTTACAAAATTTTGGAATTTTAATGTTTTGTACATAAGCCGAATGAGAAATATGTTATGCTTGTAAGAATTTGGATATCAATGCATGACCAAGTGTTTTTGACACTCATGTCAAAGGGGGAGATTGTTGATCTTAGATTGGTTTTGACAAGTGAGTGTCTACATGCTTATGTTGTTTACTTAGTTCATGCCAAATAAGTAGTGCATGCTAAGCACAACATGTATATAATAGAGCATGCTGAGTCCACAGTGCGTGTCGAGCCACTCATGTGCTGAGTAACTCAAGTGCTAAGCAAATAGTGTATGTCGAGTGATTTGAGAGTTGAGTAAGAAGAACATGCCAAGTGATATAGATGCTAAGTCACAATAAAGAAATTAGTATATATCGAGCATTAGAGACTTCAGATGCTGAGTAAGACAATTTTGTCAAAGTCTTTCGTAATGACACAAATAACTATGCAAACCATTTTTGAGATGACTTAAAGATTAAATTATGATATTTTGGAGATAAGGACGAACCCTAAATTGCATTCCTAGTGAAAATTATATGCAACCAATTAGGTAAAGGGAAGGTTTAAGTAGAAAAATGGATGAATCAAGCTAGTGATTCATACCAAACCCTAAGTCACCTGAGCCTTCTTAAGGAGGACAAACCCTAAACTTTCTAAGGTGTATGAAGGAGAAAAGAGAGAAGTTTTCATGCACAAACAAAGAATTCATGGTGGCTAAGGAGTTATGATTTGAGATTGCATTACATAATCAGTTAAAGGAGAATAAAGGAAAGGAAAAGCATACATCAAAGAGACATTTAATAAGGAAGGATTGAGAATACATTAGTTTAGAGGTGATCTGTTATCAAGAAATCAAGTGCTAACCACAAGATCATTGCTAAATAGTTCTAATAGGTTAATTAGTTAAATATCTTAACAGAGTAGTCCTAAGTGGCTATATTCAAATCCTTTAACATGGTTCTTACTTAATTGTGAGTTAAAGTCCTTTAGAAAGGCACACTTTTAACAAGGTGTTGACATCTTTTAATAGGGTGAGACCTAACAGTCTCTGTAAGCCTTTAACAGGGAAGACCTTTCATAGGGTAGATCATGTCTCATGATCAAAACATTATAACCTTCATTGGATATAGTTTATTATTATAGTAGTGAAGATTTATGGGTGTCATCCCCACCCCAATTTTACCTTCTCATTGGAGAGTCTCTAGGTAATCATATCTAGTATCATACATGTGTGAATATTTACTTGTTTACATGTTTTAGATGTATATACTTTACATGCTATTTTAGTTTACTCAGTAAACGTATGAGATGGATGTCTGGTGAATGATTTCATGGGTCAAAGTTTAAACTACTGATTCATCCCCCTAGAAGTTTACCTTTCCTATTGTAATTCCAATGGATTGGTAGTCAATGTTAGAAAGTAAAGTGTTCTAATACAATTGAGAGGATGAGGGTTAATCAATTATGCACTTTAAAAAAAATTTCTACCCAACTATGGATATCATTTACAAATCTTAAACTTGCATATAGTAGTAAATTGAAAAGTAAAACCATGCACAACATAAAGAAACTCATAACACCATATTTTGTTAACTAGGGAAACCCTAGCCAAGGGAACACCCTGATGGGTATGGTGCCCACAAAAATGATACGCTAATCAAAAGTATCTTGTGTAAGATATTGACCCTATTGTGAGTCTATTACATCCATATAGTGTATTAGTCCTTGTTAGGAGTCACAATCAGAATACAAAATACAAGTTGAGTCCAATGCCCATACATGCATATACAAATTTATAAGTTATATATAGAGATATACACAAAAATCATTGACTTTGTTGATATCTTCTATATCTAATTATTCCTTGTAGTTTTTCTTCACAAAAACATTAATACATTTTTAAAAACTTTTTTCTAACATACAAGTTCTTATCTATACAAAATATTCAAAGCTAATAAATATCAATCATGTCATGACAACATTATTGGCAGCTTTGCTTAAACAAAAAGCTCTCCCTTTATACTATAATCTCTCATGTGTTGGCCTTATGCTTACTTGCATGTTAGCAAATATGAAAATTAGCTTTTTCCACATAAGGGCTGAAATCTAGGATGTCATTCTTGCCTTTCTAATTAGTTATTTTGTTAAGCTAAAATTATTCCTTAACCAAAAACTTGATACTCCCCCACTTTCTCTATTTTGTGCTATTATATTTATCTCTAAAAATCCTTCTAAAACTTATGAAAATCATAATGTAATCATTAGCAGGCTTGCACAAAATATCAACAATGTTTTTACTATCTCCCTTTAAGCCAACATAGCCTGATATGCTTCTTTTGAAATTCATTGAATAAATCTATCCTCTTGTTCTTTGTTGACCAATATTATACTTAGATAATTTTCTAAGTATACTTACTGCAAAATTAACTCCAACTTCTTCCATCTCAAAATTAGTGTTATATTTCCATAAGTGGTGACCCTAAAAAATACCCTTATCCAAATTGCCAATGATATTCCCTTTTGGCATTGATGGAAATGTATGGGAAAAGTTGGCAAGTATAACAAAAATTTACAAAATCTGAAAAATTGTGGCCATGTACATTTTTTCAAAATTATGGATCATCTTACATTCATTCCATCATCCATATATATTTTTCTCCCTCTTTGATCATACTCATATATCTATCTTTCTACTAAGTCCCCCCTTACAATATACATTATCAACTGTACATAATAATTATAGTTTTTTCTACCTTGGTACTCCCTCTTTGACATTAATGACAAAGGCGAGTCAAAACTTATTAACATATAAAAGTTTTGGCAAATTATTTTTCTTTCTTAAGTTGGATGAGTGCCTAGAAGTTCCATACAATCAGAAAATTTTGTCTTAAAATTTGTAAATTCTTCATTTCATGAAGTCTTGACTACTTCTACAATGCTGATGACTCCACACAATCCATAAGATGCTAACTCAACTACATTGAGATCAATGAAGGAAAATTTTGCATAAGAGGTCTTAGCTTCTAAAGTTGCATCCAAATGCCTTTGCAAAAAGTCCATCTTAGGAATCAGGTGATTTCTTAACAAACCAAATCTCTCTAGGGTTCTTTCTCTATCATGCTCGAACATCTTTAATTTACTATTTCCTTTCCAATTCTTTGATCTATCTTGATGATTTTAACATCATTGTTTCTCATTTATTCAATTATTTTATCAATTTCATCTTCCTTATCCTTAATTGCTTTGGTGATGATTAGGGTGTTTTTGTGTGCCTTAGCACATTCAACATATAATTCTTTACCCTTTGAAAATAATTTTCTGATGTCCTTGATACAAGCATCTAATACTGTCAGATCACTTTTTATGTTGTCACATACTTGGTTGAGTAGTTTGGCATCATGTTTGATTTGGACTTTGATCTTTACCATCTCATCAAGAGTTGAAAAATAATTATCAAACTCTTCTATTAATTTTTCTTTCACCTTCTCTATTTCCTTCTTATAAAACTATTCTAGAAATGGAGTTGTACTTCATAGCTTCTCAATAGTTAACTCCAATACCTTTTTAGTAGTCTTACTCAATTTGCCTAACTTTTCTACTATTTTGGTGATTGTAAAAGCTCATAACTCAATATACTTTTGTATGTCCATGTCCTCTATGGTACAATTTGTAACATCCCCTATCATGCTTACAATCATAGCTTCAAATGAAGACTTTGAATTACTTTTTGTGTCCTTACCAGTTTCTATTACCTTACAAGGTGTCTAAAAGATTTCAATTTGGGTCTCTTGACTAGACTATTCAATTCTTTTCTCTATGTCCTATGTCTTCTCTAACTTTTTTCTTCCTTCTTGTCAACATGCATTTGTGTTTCCTCTATCCTTTTCTCTCCCTCAACTTGTGATGGATGTTCCTTTTCTAGTGATAATGCCTCTTATTTTGATTTTGGCCTATATTCTATGGCTACATCTAATATAACATTTTTCTCATTGGCTTCCATCTATTCTAAAATATTATTTTTGTAGTTTCAAAACTTGGTGGTAAAGTGAATATAATTGGTTGACTATGTTATTGGGGCAATAATTTTTTTGGTACCTCATAGAAAGTCTTGGTCTCGATGACCATATTTTCTTGGTCATTTTACTCTATCATTTGTTTGTCCACATGGTATTTCTCTTTATTGTTGTAGTCTTCAACATTATCTATGACCAAATTGCCAACATCATAAGATGATTGGTCTTTTTGTAGTGTCGATAGTTATTGGAGCCCCATTAATGTACACATCTAGTAATGTTACATTACTGTGTATCAATGTCCTCACTAGTTAGAATAGTGGACCCTTCACTTCCTATTCCTTAAGCTATAAACTAAAAAATACTAGGCTCACTAATTGACTAGTGAATTAATTCTTTTGTCTCTACCTTGATTTCCTCATACATTCTGACCATGATACTAGTGACTAATTTTTTTCTTCTCTATTAGTTCAATTTCTTTATTCATTGCTTAAATTCAATCTTCATTGTCCAAAGTATCCTTTATTGATTAGGTTCAAACACACAAATTATACATGTATCACTTCTAAATATCTTTCTTTGCATATCTCTAGAGTCTTTTCCTCTAATATTTTGTTTAAGAGCATGATGTCTTCTCACATAGTTTGCTAGTGTAGGTTCTTTTTTATGAAGGGTGCTCCCCTTAATACCATAAATACATAACAAAAAGAAGAAATAACAATAATTTATGAGAAAAAAATGAGATTCTTATTATCACTACAAATACAAGATTACAGAATTCAAGATTACAATATGCTAACCCACATGGGCACCTTCATTACAATAATCTGTTAGATAAGTTAGAAACAATCACCCAGAGCTGTCCTAGAAAATGTATGAAAATTTCTTCAATAGACAATTTTATGCCACCCAAGAAGGTTCTAGACACTCATATTTAATACCTAAGTCCGACAGATCCTAACAATACGTATAGAGTAGGCTAGATATATTTTTGACACTTATTTTGGAAGTTTTGGTCGACCCACCTTCAAAAGGCCATAACTTTCAAACTGTTGCTCCAATTAGCTATTATTACCACTTTCCAAAATCCTTGGCTTGTGATCTACATGATAAAATATACACAAGCACCCATTCATCAAGTTTTTGGGCCTCATCTAGAAATGCTTAGAAATCAAATGATGAGCATGGATTTTTTATACAAAATTTACAAACCAAAAATCTACAATAAATCCACAAATACTTAGGATGTGGTATCAAGACTTAACTGGTAGGATGATATATCCAAGATGAATGAGCTCATATGAATGACTTACTAAGTAGAAAGCCTCTGGAATCAACAACTCTACACTGAGACAACCCTAATTCAAGAAATAAGTTTTTTTTTAGGTGATGCAAAATTTCTTAAACTATAATGCTCCTACCTTAGATAGTTGAGATAATTTGGGAAGTGACCCCATGATGCCTTAGGTGTTCAGAGGAAAACCAAGATGATTAACCTCCTCCCTTGATAGCCATTATAAATCTTCTACTAAACTCCCTTGCCATTTGACTAGATATTATTCATAAGTTTTGTTGCTTGTACTTTTTCCAACATGACTATCCAATATCTCCTAGATCTCCTTTGCAACCAAAATAACTATTGGAAAAATCCACCGTGCTTCTACAACTTCATCCCCATCACCTCATTCTTAATAGTCTATCAAATCAAAAATATTAAATACTAGTAAAATATTCAATTCAGCAGGCAACTCCACTTCATAGGCATTTTTAGAATCATTCCTTTTCACTATCTTGCACAATCCAAACTTCTTCATTTTTAGCTTATTATATGTACCCATTGGAAAACACTAACACTTCTTTCTCAAAAGATCCATGACTTCATCTCCAATCTAAAATTATTTATACCTCCACTTCACATTTTCCTTAGCCTTGTATTGTGTATTCATCTTGATAATGTGCCTCCTCACCTCATCATGGACATTCTTCAAATGTTCACCAAACTCTTCTACTTTAGAAGTTACTAATTTCTCCTTTATCTAATTGCTTCAATTAAGAAGAATTTATGGGACTACTCTCATATACAATTTGGAATGGTTATTTACTAGTGCTCTTGTTGAAAAAATTATTATATGAAAATTTCTTTTTTGGTAAGATTAGATCCCATCCTTTTGGCTTATTGCCAACCAAGCATCACAACAAAATTTCCAAAATTTTATTCAGCATCTCTATTTGACCATTAGTATGTGGATGATGTGCTGAATTGAAATTAAAACATATCTTCAATTTATTCCACAATGTACATTAGAAATACTCAACAAATTTGGTATCTCAATTTGAAACTATACACTTTGGAAGACAATGTAGTCTCAATAGTTCTCTATAAAATAATTCTACCACATAAAAAACATCACCAATTTCTTATGATGAGTGAAATGTGTCATCTTTGAATACTTGTCAACCACCACAAAATATAATCATGTCTTCATCGAGTCCTTAGTAATTCAAGAACAAAATCCATGTTGACATCCACCCATGGCTTGTAATGCCTACCCCTAGTTTTCTTTTCATGTTGGATTGCTAGATTTTTTTAGGCCATTTTATGATTATTGACACTTGGTTACTGGATTTTATTAAATGTTATTTCATACTCAACTAATATATTTGATGAGTTATTTATTTTATGTATTCACGATTATTTTTCTGATGGTATATGTAAGTTTAGTTAGTGATTTTAAATTATCTCATGATGATAGTTAGATGTGTGATTTATATGTGGTTTCTATGGATACTTATCCCATACTTGCATGTGTATGGTGTACTTGTATGTTTTAATTTATGTATGACATTTCTTATGTAGTTAAGGGAGGGAGTCATAGTCACCTATTAGTTGGGATCTACACGATGCACCACTTCCTACCATTTCCTATTTAGTTTAGATTATATGTGTATGTACATGTGTGGATTTTATGCAGACTTTAGGTATCAAGCATCGACTTCCTTGAATTTCCAAGATGAGTGTACCCTATCATAGTATCTTAATGGTAAAAGTGGGGAGATAATTCTTGAGTCCAAATCCTAAACCTAAGCTAATTGTCCTAGAAAGTAGGACAAGTATCTAAGTTGTTTACCCATCCAAACTTTTCAAGTGATGTAAATTCATGATTTTGACCCTAGAGTTTAATTATGTTCTTTGTCTTCACTTGAGTTGGTGTACTTAGTCTTGTGGGTCTATTGTGATTTTCAGTTATAATTAAATCAAATTATAGGATAATTTAGTGATTTAAATTAATGTAAATCTTATAAAGAGAATTTAATATTTAATTATATTTAATTAATTGAGAAATTTATTAAATAAAAGAATTAAATTTAAAAAGGTTTTAATTAAGTCTAATTTTGGTGTAAATATATTTATTTAATTTAATAATTATTATTTAGGATTTTTATTTTAATAATAAACTCTAAAAAATATTATTAGTTAAATTAATAAATATTTGATTAAAAATGTCTTGTAATTTAATAAGCGAGAGAAAACATTAATTTAATAAAGTTTATTTTAATCAAATTGCATAAAATTTGTACATAAAATTAAAATAATAAAATAATAAAGGAAAAAGGGGCTTCACATGATTGCACAATTGAAGCCCTATTTTGGGAAAAAACTCTTTATTAGGAAATTAGAGTCCATTTCTCCATATCGAGATTTGGAGGAGCAATTTCTAAGAAGAATGTTTTTAGAATAAGAGGAAAATGCTTTTGGGTTCATGGTTTTAGCATCAGATCCATGTAAGAGCTTGCGGGTTTTGCATAGTAGTTTCTATTGTTTGAATTCTCTATCTTCTTTATGTTTGGATGAATCTATGTTCAAAGTTTTAAATTGGGTTGAAACCCTTGTAAATTTAATTGTTCTTCATCATGAGATTTTTTTTTGACAAGTTTTGCCTAGGGGGTAGTATCCTTTTTATTTATCAAAAAAACTTACATATAAATCTAGAGATCTGTATTCCTCTCACATAACAAAAACCAAACCAACCAACTTTACAACCTATCTTCAATGGATCAAGTATCCAATACCTTTACCAATATTAACCATCCTTTCTGCTACCTCAGCTAGGAAAATATTTCCATTAGCTTGATAAAAAATCTCAAACTTACTCAAATCATTTTCCTTCATCACACATGACTTAAAAAGTGACCAATCTTTATTCATTATCTTTTTCTTGCTTTCTACCTCCAAGCAAAATAAAATCAATCAATCACCACTTGATAAACTTGAATCAATCAACTCCATTCCTATGAATCAATCAATATATCTCTTCATTAACAATCCTATGAATCATTCCATAAGTTGTGAATAGATGGCTTGATATTTGAATGATTGGCTAGAACAAGTCATGGACTAGCTTACCATCATGTACCTATTGTTATCCCAGTAATCAACTCCCAACAACATGATCACAGTCTCCTTCTCATGGTCATTTTCATTCTTAAAGATCTTTTTGATTTGTAACTCTAGCATCTCCTCCCACCCCTCCTCTTGTGAACACTTGCAATGAACACCAAGAATGTCCATCAAGACTCCTCTCCTTAATGAATCTGAGAGAAGATGAGGGCTTAAATTGATTAACTAACTATTAACCTCAAAATGGTTTTTGACATTTGAGTGCCAACACACTTAACCACTTTCTACATTGGAGCCGAGTACACCATGTATGCCAAGCCACAACATGAGCTAAGTTAGGAAAGCCTCTAGGTGCCAAGTGATCTTCAAGTGCCAAGTGAAGATCAGGTGCCGAGTGAAGATCAGGTGCCGAGTGAAGTTCAAGTGCCAAATGACTTTAGGTGTCGAGCATGATACCAGTGCTGAGTGACATTTGAGTGTTGAGTCATAGATGATGCCGAGCAATACATAAATACAACAAGAGCTGAGTAAGCCAATTTGTTATATATGCCAAGCATCTGGAATCAGTAAGTGCCGAGCAACATAGAATGCACATATGAGTTTGTAACATTACAAATTTAGATGTAAAACATTTTCATGGCTGACATTTGACAAATCTTGAAGGATTAAAAAGAAAAGAATGAATCTTTTGTCTTTCCTATGCGATCTACATGCAGCCAATAAGAAAAATGGAGAAGGCATGCAACCAATAGTAAATGTGCAAGGAATGAGCAGGAAACATAGATTCAATATGGATCATAGATCCATACCTAACCCTAAGTCTTCGAGTATCTTTATAAGGAATACTAAATCTCATTGCATGTGTGTGGATGGACGAGGGTGTGTAAGGAAAACTAATTTTTAGAGAAAAGAGTATCAGATCACAGAGGATCAAGATTAGAGAAAGTAGATCAAGTGCCTGTATTCAAAAATCAAAGGATTGTAAGCTATCAAGTTTATTATACCTAATACTCTCTAGAAATTGTATTAGAAAGAAAAACCTATGGTGATAGGTTAGCTTAGCAGCTATTTTGTAGCTCCTATAAATAGGTGATTAAATCCTTTAATAGATTAACACTTCATGTAAGGTGTTTGAAATCTTTTAATCAGTTCACTATTGATATAGTGTAAAGCTTTTAACAGGGCAGGCCTTTAATAGGGTAGACCATCAGAAGTGGTTAAACATCATTGTTGCAGTAATTTTTGAGGGTGTCATCCCCACCCCAGTTTTACCTTCTTATTCCTGGAGGGTTTTTGGGTTACTAAAACCTCAAGTGTTATGTGGTGATGCATATGTGTTCTTTATAATTGTTTGATATGTTTATATACATGCAATCTACTTTCAATTAAAAGTTTTAATGGTCAAGGTAGAGTACTTTAGATTCACCCCCCCCTCCTCAAAAGCATTATTCCTATTTGAATATTCAAACAATTGGTATCAAAGCTTCAAGTTCTCACAAGAAGGAAGCCTAACAACTTGGAGGAAAAGATCAAAAGATGGAAGTCTTCAAACTTGGGAAGATTATTGACAATCAAGTGATTGATGTGCAACTGGCTCTACACAAAGTAGAGGAAGCAAGGGAGGAATTGAGAAAATCCTTGAAAAGAAGAAAGGACATAGCCATAGTTGAAAATGATAAAAAATACAAGGAAATAGACACCACAAAACTATTTGCCAATGAAGACACTAAAGAGTTTGATGCAACAATAGTAGAACTGATGGAGAAAAACAAAGTTCAAGTAGATGAGATAAGATCTCTCAAGATGGAACAGGAATCTCAGGCCATAATGTTATGTGAAATCACTAAACAAAAGAAAAGAGCAGTTGAGGATAAAGTCATGATGGAAGATGACAAAAGAAATCTTGCAAAGAGACTTGAAGAAAAATGTACTGAATTATCAAGGATCTCAAACATGCAGATGGATACACTTGCCCAAATAATAAATCTTCATCATGAACTCAACATAAAAGATATTGAGATCTCTACTTTGAAGATGAAAAATGAACAACTGTAGAATGAATTGA
The DNA here is from genome assembly GCA_028749045.1 of Cupressus sempervirens. NCBI lineage: Eukaryota > Viridiplantae > Streptophyta > Pinopsida > Cupressales > Cupressaceae > Cupressus > Cupressus sempervirens. Next base: position 717,829,556 of record CM053787.1, on the reverse strand, counting down.
ATAGATAAAAAGAGGTAGCAGAGAATCTCAACAAATCAAGTGAAGCCATTATGCACTTTGAACAATTGATTAAATTTCCAAGATCAGCCCATGATACATCAGGACTTGGATACAAAAGCACTAAAATTGGAGACTCATCAAAGAGTGTTGAGCAAAGAAGTGACAAAGTTAAGGATTCTAAACCTACTTGTCATTACTGTAATAAGAGGGGGCATACTACTAATGTTTGCAGGAGTAGAAGAATCAATCAGACAAACACACCCAAAAACAAAAGTGACTGTCACAAGTGCAACATGCAAGGACACATGACACAAGATTGCAGATCTAGAGTTACAAGGACACAAAGATTTGATGGACATTGTCATAATTGTAAGAAGTTTGGACATAGAGCATTTGAATGCAGATCAAAGCCTATGTGGACATCAAATCAACCAACAAAAACAAAAGGAAATGAAAGTTAGTACCATTGGGATTACAACACTAGGTATAGCTATCATTATTATCAGGAATATGGACATATACCCCAAAATTGCATAGGAACACATTTTAGAGGGAATTATAATAGGTGGCTAAGCCAAACCACATGTTTTAGTTGCTTGAAAACTGGTCATATCAGCAGAAACTGTCCTACAAGGTCAAAGGCACCAAATATTGAAGAAAACAAAGGCAAAGAAAAGATTGATGTGGAACACATCAGAACAGATATGAAGAAGACATGGCAGAAAAAGAATGAATCAATTACATCCAATGAAAGGGCCACTTCACCCACAAGGTCAAGTGGTCATTTCTCATCCAATTAATCTCAAGATGAGTCTATGGGGTTGATACATATAAGGAAGTATCATACATCAGCCCTAAATCATGAAGAAGCAATGCAAAGTACAAATCTGCATGGAACAAGATGCCAAGACAAAATTCTAAATGATGATGCCGAGTAAAATTCTAGTGGAACCTGAGTTCCTAATAGTGACCAAGTTGATGACCAATGCCGAGTTGGGTAACTCCTATGGAAGGTGAGTGAAACAAATATGTAGTGCAAGCCGAGTGATGTTAAAATCCTTCATAAGCCAAGTTTGTAGTTGAGCATTTAATGTGATGGAAATAGGGTATATTATCACAATTTAAATCATTTTTTCTCATCGTGATCAAGAAGCAAAGGAGATAAAGAGCATAGAGTGACTTCACAGTAGAGAATCCAGTATTCCAAGCAGATTGCAACCTCCTACAATGAATTTTCATCAATCTTGAGGTATTTTCATTTGTGCTGAGCTACACAGTTTCATATTTCTATGTAAAAGGAAACCCTAATTTGTATATGGCTTCGAGTTCCAAGAAAACCCTACAAAATGAATCATTTGAAGTCCAGCTAGTGTCTAATGAGGTTAGGTAGCCTAATTTTCACCCTATTCCTGAAGTTGCATACAAAAATGACCCAGTCAGAGCCCTTTCTTGCATACCCCCAAATGTTGTTATGGTTCAGGATGTGAGAAGATGCTACAATTGTAAGATAGGAGCCCTTGGAGACATGGAAATAAGAGAAGCCTTTGCGAAGCTGTGTGTCAATGGAGTATTAAAAGATGAATACAAATTTTTTGAAAGGAATGGTTTGACACAAGTTTTGAGTTTTCCCACCGTATTCAAGACAGAGTGGATCGGACTTGTATTGAGCAGAATTCATGATGGTAGTTTGTGGTTAGAAGATGTCCCTGTCAAACTAACAAAAAGAATAATTCATTAGGTAATTGGATATCCTACCCTAGATCGGCACAAGACTTTGAGAAGTGAATCCAAGGAGGTCATTGAAAAGAATACAGGTGCTCAATGGAACAAGAGAGGAATGACTATTCATACCATTCAGGACCCTCTAGTTGAGTTTTCTATTCGAGTTATTGCCCATAAATTCTACCAATCCAGTAGACTCAATAGTGTGCAATGTATATCAGTAGCTGTAGGTTACAAATTGGTGAAAAAGGATCATACTTATGATCTTGCTGAACTGCAACTATAGTAGATAAATGAAAACCTAACAACTATAAGAAGGTCAAAGGGTGCCCAATGCAAATTTGGATCAATTTTGGTTTGTATATTCTTCTATGTTCAGAATGAATTTCCTTCTTTTGGAAAAGTTACATACAGAAGTGATAGAACTATCATATCCCAAATAAATGAATATATAGAACAAATGGCAGACAAATTTTATATCCTGATGACAAGCTATTTTGAGGATTTCAAGAAATCCATGAAGCAAAGAGTGAGGATACCAATTTTCTTAGTAGAAAAATATGTTAATGATATATGCTTCTTAGTTGATATTGACTTCACCTATATTCAAGCAGCAACTCCAAGGGTGAGATGGCTAAGGCCATTTGGTTATGAAATTAACATTGATGAAGCATTTGTAGCAATAACTACATTAATGGTAGAAGAGACAGATAAAAGTGCCCCACACTTTGGCACTTATGATGTGGTAAGGTTGAAGATAAATATGGAATTAAAAACTACCTCCACATTGAAAAAGAAAGATAAATTGATGAATAAAATTAAGAAGAGATTTGGTGAAGGGGTAGAGGTTGAAGCTGAAGAAGATGACGATGATAATCATGATGAATAGGATGAACAAGAGCAAGGACCAATGGAATTAACACAAGGCCTAGGTGAAGACAAGAAGGAAGGCACTAAGGAAGAAGAAGCCAAGGAAGCACCAAGCCAAGCCGAGCCAAAGAAGAGAAAGGCAAAAGATCTGCCTCCAGCTCAGCCCAAACCAAAGAAAACTTCCACGCCATCACCCCAAAAGCTAACAACTAGAGCTGCAACAAGGGCCTCTACTAAAAAAGCTAAAGAGGAAGCTACAAAGAAGAAACCAATCAAGAAGACACAGGAAGAGCCAAGGAAAAGAAGAAAATATGTAGCTCAACCTGATACTAATGAAGAAGATCAATCTGAAAAGGTAAGCCATTATTTAGTTGATACATTATGCAAAAAGATTGGAAGTGGCGATTTAAGCAACATAAATAAAGTTGACTTCAATAAGTTCACTAAAGATTAACAAAATAGAATAGAAGAATCAATGTATGGAATGATGACACAGTTCAAGTACACCCCTCTTGAACTAGATGGACAATTGCCAGATGAACTGTCTAAAATTGTAGAAGACAAATGGCATTTCTATTTAAGAATGGAGAAGGAGATGAGAGAAACAACCCTAGAAAGCATACTGCTTGATTTGACTAAGGAGCAAATAAAGAAATCAGTCAAAAGGCACAATACTAGGTTTACACCTAAATACAGGGCATTCTTCATTCTCCAAAACAAAATGGAAGATATTGTACAAAGAACAACAAAATCATGGAAGAACTTGTACAAAAAGATTGAAGATTTTCTTGAAGAAGAATACAAGGAAGAAGCTACTGCTCCACCAGAAGAGAGAAGAAAAAGGAGAGAAGAGAAGATCGGAATAGAGCAAGCTAGAGAAGAAAAGAAGGAAGAAGAAAAGAAACAAGAAGATGAGAAGAAGGAAGAAGAAAAGAAAGAAATAGAGGAGGAGACACAAAAGAAAAATGAAATGGCAATAGCTGAGGAAGAGAAACCACAAGATCAGAGTGTGCAAGACACACAAATACCACCTTCTAGCCCTCCTCATGTACCCATCACACCTGCAAAAACAATAACTGTACAGGATGTTCTTGACACTTCTGCTATAAACATCAATCCATTAACTGCAAAAGATCTCAAAAGAATCCTTGACCAATCTATGCAACAAGCAAGATTATGTGTAGATCCAATATTGGTTAGTATGGATGAATTACAAAAACTAGTAGAAAACACAATTAGAGATAAGGTGAATCCACAAGAACCACCTTCCATCATCTCTACAGCTACTAGTGGTCAACTTCAAATGTCAATAGTTGTTTCAACAGGCATAGTTGACACCATAGTTCAGAAGCCAAGTGCAGCAACAGAGAAAGAAATAAAACAAACAGCATAGACTATTACATCTGATCCTTCAGCATAAACTCAAGGTGCACTTCCTATAATTACAATAACTAATCAAGGTAGATAGTAGGATGAGAAAATAGAAGAAACCCCTAAAGAATAGGAGGCAATACAAACATTGATAAATTTTCCTACCTCGGGGACTCCTTCACAAAAGCCATTACAAATATCAGCACCAGGATCAAGCTCTACAAAAATTGCAAGGATACTTCACTCTGAAGACCTTGAACTAGATGACGAGATAGTCATACCAAGTTATGACTCAAAAACCATAAACATTGATCAAATTAATGAAGTATAGGAAGCATTAAACAAAAGAAAGAGGCAAGAGATACTCAAGAAGGAGTATCAACAAAAAAAAACTTTACATGAAATAAAAGACATATTTATGGATGCCTTCAGTATTCAGTCACTAGATGAGTCCAAGAATATCATGGAACAATTATCAGATATATTTGAACAGGTGACAAATGCAGACCTAGAGACAAATGCAAAACTCATGGAACGGTCTGAAAGAAAATTTTAAGGAAAAGTTAATGAGAAAATATCTAGTGAAATAGAACTTTCATAGATTGAATTGGAAAAATTCATAGACAAAGTGAAAAAGGTACTTGAGAATATATTCTCATTGTACCAAAAATTGTGTGACTTTTCATATTTCACACAAGAGACCAGCCAAAAGATAATGAGCCTGGAAAGAAATTTGAATATTTCTAGCATGTAGCTACCAAAAGATCTAGCTCAAAGTGAGAAGCATTTTGCTCAAACGCTTCACACTCAAAAAGAAATAGTTGTACTAACAGTAGAAGAGGCCATCATCAAGGCCAAACTATTATAGCTCCAATCTTCTATTACCACACATTTGGAAATCCTCCATAAAGAACAAGTCTATGCTAAAACTGTTCTCAAGAAAGACCCTAATCTTTCTACTTCAGAAGGACTTATTAACCTTGCTATAGAGATTGCCCTTCAAAAAAAATCATTGGAAATTTCTTTGCATAATTGGGATGTAGCTTGTAGGATGATCATGGAGGTAAACAAAACATTTTTGGTGAAATATGGTCTTAACCCTTAAAACCCTCTGACATAAGTGTCAAAAAGGGGGAGACAAGATAAAAAGGGGAGACAAGATAAGAGGGAGACAAGATAATGGGGGAGGTAAGATAAAAAGGGGGAAACAAGATAAAAAGGGGAGACAAGATAAGAGGGAGACAAGATAATGGGGGAGATAAGATAAAAAGGCGGAGCATAATATACAACATCAAATTTTTCTTACCAAGATAGCACTGATAATGGCACAATCAACTTAGGGGGAGATACAATACTTTTGAGGTATATATATTATCAATTACAAATTTTGATTAAGGTTTTAACACCTTTGTATATACCAAGTAGATTAGTACATGTACTCATAAGGTTAGTTAAGTGTATTTGTCACTCATGTCAAAGGGGGAGATTGTTAACCTCAAAATATTTTTTGACACTTGAGTACCAACACACTTAACCAATTTCTACATTGGAGCTAAGTACACCATGTATGCTAAGCCACAACATGAGCTGAGTCAGGAAAGCCTTTAGGTGCCGAGTGATCTTCAGGTGCCAAGCAGCCTTTAGGTGCTGAGTGAAGATTAGGTGCCGAGTGAAGTTCAAGTGCCGAATGAATTTAGGTGCCGAGCATGATACAAGTGCCGAGTGACATTTGAGTGCCAAGTCATAGACAATGCCGAACAATATAGAAATACAACAGAAGCCGAGTAAGCCAGTTTGTTATATGTGCCGAGCATCTGGAATCAGTAAGTACTGAGCAACATGGAATGCACATATGAGTTTGTAACATTACAAATTCAGATGTAAAACATTTTCATGGCTGACATTTGACGAATCTCGAAGGATTAAAAAGATAAGAATAAATCTTTTGTCTTTCCTATGTGATCTACATGCAGCCAATAAGAAAAATGGAGAAGGCATGAAACCAATAGTAAATGTGCAAGGAATGAGCGGGAAGCAGAGATTCAATATGGATCGTAGATCCATACCTAACCCTAAGTCTTTGAGTATCTTTATAAGGAAGACTAAATCCCATTGCATGTGTGTGGATGGACGAGGGTGTGTAAGGAAAACTAATTTTTAGAGCAAAGAGTATCATATCACATAGGATCAAGATTAGAGAAAGTAGATCAAGTGCCTATATTCAGCAATCAAAGGATTGTAAGCTATTAGGTTTATTATACCTAATACTCTTCAGCAATTGTATTAGAAAGAAAACCCTATGGTGATAGGTTAGCTTAGCAGCTATTTTGTAGATCCTATAAATAGGTGATTAAACCCTTTAATAGGGTAACACTTCATGTAAGGTGTTTGAAATCCTTTAATCAGGTCACTATTGATATAGTGAAAAGCCTTTAAAAGGGCAGGCCTTTAATAGGGCAGACCATCAGAAGTGGTTAAACATTATTGCTGCAGTAATTTTTGTGTGTATCATCCCCACCCCAGTTTTAGCTTCTTATTCCTAGAGGGTTTCTGGGTTACCAAAACCTCAAGTGTTATGTGGTGATGCATATGTGTTCTTTATAATTGTTTGATATGTTTATATACATGCAATCTACTTTTAGTTAAAATTTTTAATGGTCAAGGTACAATACTTTTGATTCACCCCCCCTCCTCAGAAGCATTATTCCTATTTGAATATTCCAACACTAACTACTCCAAATCTAGAACAAATCCTTATTATAGATACAATGGATTAGTAAAAAGATATAGATGACCACAAGGTTGTGCTCTGACTTCCAACTCACTACTGACATGCCATCTAGTTCTGATTACATCAGCTAATCCTAACCCTCAAAAGAGTAGTTGCGTCTATCGATATGACATTGTGCAAACCCACATGAATTACTACATCGAGACCAAACTCTAGTTCTATCAAAGAATCTACCCCCATATTTGCTAGAAAATCCATTGACTTATTCCCTTCTCAAAAAACATGTTGTAAATGGAAGTCCTCTAATGATTTGATAGCTGCATCTATCCTAGGAAGCCAACTAGCAAGTTTCCAATTGAAAATTTTAGTTCTTATAACTTGTTGATAATTATTTATGAATTTTAGGAACCGTCACTTGTAGAATTTTAGAGAAGCATATTTTTATACAAGTAGGGTTTAGAAAAGAAAACAATAATGATTTATACAAATTTGATTGATTGCCCATATTTTTCCTATTAGTTTATTTAGGGAAATCCTATGTGTGTGTGTGTGTTAATAAAATTACCATAGTAAACGATTTTACTGTGATAATTCTATCACATATTAACAAAAATAAATATAAAATTGAAATTTAATAGGGATGAATTTATTTGTTTAGTTTTTTTTAATAAACAAAAATAATAATTTAAATTTTGAGTGGGAGGTAGGTCACCACACCTCATCTCCCTTGTGATGCCTTGCTTGGGAACCCAAGAGAAATGACCTAACATATTACAATGTTTATTGAACTTTAAAAAAGTTAAAAAGTTTAAACAACATCAAAGTAACAATATAGAAGCAATATACACATACAAATCAAGTAGACATAAGAAATTACAAATATGATTTCCATTCCTCAAAGGTTCCTTCACATTGAGTCACATTTAAGAAGTTTATAATAATTAGTTTAAGTCTCAACTAGAAAGTCTCCTAATCATAAAGACATAATATATATATTATCACATAAGAAAATGCACAAGTACAACTAATAATATAAAAGCACCTCTAATGAATAACATCCACTACACATGTCATGGGGCATGTGAAAATAGATACATGTACATCAATATACAATACAATATCCCTTAGGATCTCAAAACATATGATACATATATACATCAAACAAATAGAAGTCTCCAAGATAGGAATAAGAATGATAATGGTACAACTTTATCAATGAGTATCCAACATATGCAAATTTGAGGTTGCCGAAATGATAAGAAGACACTACCTCTCAACCACGTGGTCACCTAATTAGGCTTCCACTCCCACCATGTAGGAGAGATAAGATATGATCCACACACAGATAATTAAATCATAAAATAATCCTAGACAAGGAATCTTGATAGCAATCTATCTGAAAGGTAGCAAGTACATAAGTAACTTCTAATCCTAGAGGCAACAAAGACATGTAGGAAACCTAATATGCATGTGGGCAAGCGTGATCACATGAGTCAACTCTAGGGTTACCCTAGTAGCCTCTCTAGACTTTGACCTCCTAGTGACTCTATGTGGCATCAATATCCTCTCTAACAGACAAGGCACACTAACGAGGCAAGGTCGCAACCAAACATCCTCTATACTCCTATCCTAGCTTGTACTAGCACTTGAGGCATGGGCAAGGTAAAACATTGACTCTTGTTAATTCATTTTAACCCATTTAATAAAATGTTATCACTTATTAATACAACCTACAATGGGTTACTAGGTAACCACTTTAGGGCTCTAACCTCCATTGTAAGCCACTTCCTAGCATACACATAGATAACCTACCCTAAGCTCATAAAAATATATCTCATAAAATCACAATATTCACCTCAGTTCTATACAAGCAACTAGAAAAAACCTATAGATAAATCACAATATTTACCTTAGTCCTATACAAGCAATTAGAAAGCATGTCCAATAGATAAATCACAATCTCCACCTTAGTCTTATACAAGAAACTAGAAAGCGCATCCAATAGATAAATCACAATATTCATCTCAATTCTACACAAGCCACTGGAAAACATGTCCAATAGATAAATCATAATATTCACCTCAGTCCTATACAAACAACTGGAAAAGACTAATATATAACTGAACGAAAACCTCATAGGTTACACTGAGAAAATCACAATACATGAGCTTACAAAAAAAAAACTCAATTTGATGACACAAACACGTGGATATAGCACATTGGTTAGGAATAAAATAATCATGACAAAAAAATATCACATAAAAGCATAAAAATGACAACCACTTCCCAAGCCTCTGGTAACATGCCTATCTAGTCAAACGACTAGGTTTCCCCCAAAACCACCACAAAATAAAACATGACATCTTGACATGCATTTAAAATAAGTGTAGCTATTTAGTCTCTTTTTAAATTTACTATTTTAAATATAATTTCATTAAAAATGATTTGTGTCAAATTCAAGTTTTCATTTCACAATTATTTCATAGTTGGATAAAGGTTATCAATCATGCAATATTATCATGTTATTAATTTACATAATCTTAAATCATGAATGATTTAATTAATAACATAAATATATAATATTAGATTGAATTTTAATATCAATTTCATTTCTAAAATATTAATTTAGCTTTTATTTAAAAGTCTAATATTAATATTTACTTTTCCTTTAATTCATGATGCAACTCAAGATAACTAAAACTTAAAATTATAATTATAATTAAGTTATCTAGAATTTCTCTCATAATATTATTAATATATTTAACTAGATGATTATATAGTGAACTCGATTGTATCTTCTTTTAAAATATAACTATATTACAAATATATATTTATTAATTTCTCACTTTTGTTAATAAATATAAAATAATCTATATGCAAATAATAGTTCAACTAAACATAAAGATTCTTTAATACTAACATTCACTTTATAACTAAATGAGTAGTATTAATTTAGTTTTCAAAATTACTAAATAATAGTATTTTTAATTTTTTTATTAATATTTTATTTTTATATTTAGAATTAATAAATTTTTAAAAAAAAATTTAAAAATAATAAAATATCTAAAAATTGAATTTTCAAAATAAATAATGATTAGTTAAAAAAAAATCCAAAAATTGAATTTCCATGAAAATATTGGAATTATGTAATTTTCTATTTTCACATGGCTAAGATCTTGTAAAACATGCAATCACTATTTCCACATTCCTTTGATGTCTCAGATTATGTAACCATAATATATTTAGTTTTCTATTTTGAGTATACTAGTAGTTGTAAGCTTTTGTGCTGCCAACGATGAGCCGATAGGTGTTTACTAATATTTTTTACAACTATAATTTAATGTGCATAATTAAAATAAAATAAAATAAGATTTTTAAAATAAACAAAATAAATATTAGTTATTTATTTAATTTATCATATACTAATGATTATCATCTAAAAAAATATTCTCATAAAAAATCTATTATATAAACAAAAGAAAAAAAAGATGAAAAAAAACACATATACATTGCAAAAGATAAACTAAAATAATTATAAAAAGCACAAACTAAACTGATTTAAAGTTTGACTTAAATATAACATCTCCTTCCACAAATATCGTATTTGTTAAACTAAAAATCAATATTTAAAGTAAAGAATAAAATTAATGAATTAAAAAGTGAAACTTCTATCAATTTTAAAAATGAAAAGTTAAATAAAAAATAAGAAAAACAAAAGTCAAAAAGGGAGATAACAACTAAGTAATTAATTAAGTTAAAATAATTTTAAAAAGAAATAAATAAAAAATAATAATAGCTAATTAAGTTAAATAAATTAATTAAAAATAAGGGCTAAGAGAAGATAATAACTAATTAATTTAAATAAATAGTTTTTAAAAACTAATCTATGACATATCTTATTATTTTATAGTTATAATTTTAAAAATAAATAAATAAATAAATAAAAAATAATAATTAAGAGTGTTTATAATAGCTAATTAAATTAAATAAATTGAAAAAAGAAGAGTTAAAAGTGGAATGAAATGAAAATTGGTTGAAAAATAATTAATGGTGGTGGCAACAAATTTCGGTCAAAAAAAGAATTTTAAAAGAACAAAGTTCCCACATAGCCTCTCGGCTGAATTAGTTGTCACATGCATGTATAAGTTTAGTTATAACATGCTTTCCGCTCAATAAATCTTTTTCTTTTTCCAATAAACTTTGCAACAAAATCATTTTAGATATAAGAAGAATATTTATCTATATTTAGAAAATTAATGATAATCACATGACAAATTTAAAGTTCAAACCCTAGCTATTCAATTTGTTGTTTTCTTCCAAATTTTCTCTAATCGAATTTTCCCTAGACTAGAAAGGCGTTTAAAAGAATACAATCATAATAATTTTCTATAGTTTTTTCATAGTTAGGTTTTCTTGATCAAGAAGTTTTTTTCTTTTCAAAATCTACAACATAATTCTTTATCTAAAAATCAATATAGTAAATTAATAAGCATTATGCAAACACCCAAGAAGATATGAAGTAGACAAATCTTTCAATAAAATTTTGCAATGGGTTTTCAAACCCTACCTCAAAACCAGAGCTAAAATCTGAGACAATTTGTGAACACATGCAAATCCAAGCTCTCCAAAACTTTCAACAATTCTTTTTATCTCATTCCGAATGTAGTTCCCAAAAATCTGTGCAATATGTTAATAGAGAGTTTAACTTTACCTAGGGTTTCCAATTTTTAAACATGCAAAAGCCTCTCCTTAAAATAAACTTTTTATTATTTAATCCTTTCATGCACACTTAAAGAACATTTTAATTAATATATTCTTTTATTTTATTTTTCTCCACTTTATTAATTAGTGCAAGCACTATTTAAAGCATAGTTTATTCTTTAAATTAATAACAATAATTAAAGTTTATTATTTAAATGAAACTCTAATTTAATTATTGTTAATTAAATAATTACAATAAAAAAATTAAATTATTAATATTTTAATATTTTGATTCTTTTTTAATCCAACTTCTTAAATTAGACTTTTAAATTAAGTCTTTTGAATTGAAGCACATATTTAATTAATTTCTAATAATTAAATATCATCATATTCTGATTTCTCTTTAACCAACTTTCTAAAGTTAGACTTCTAAATTAAGACTTTTTAATATTAAAGTACATATTTAATTAATTTTTTTAATCAATTAAATATACTCATACTTTAATATTTTCTTTTAATTAGATAATATTTATTAGTTCTCAATATTATATAATTAACCCAAATATTATAATTAAATTATTTACCAAATAGATCACATAGCCAAATCTACATAAAAGCAACACTACCAAAACGGACCAAAACTCAAATGTAAACAAGACAAATAAAGATAAACTCATGGGTTTTAAAAATGTTGGAAAGTCAGTTACAAGTCCTCCTTGTAGGACAAGTATTTAGGATATGGTTGGGATTGGACCTAAACATTATCTTCCCATTCTTACCATCGAGTTATTGTGATAGAACACTCTCATCGTGACAATTTACGAAAGTCGATGCCCGGTACTTGCAATCTATATAAAAGACAAGCATGTACATGTGCATATATATTTAAACTAAATAGACAATGGTGGGGAGAGGTACAACATGTAGATCCTAACTAGCAGGTGATTATGACTCCCTCCCTCAACCATATCAGGCACATCAACATAAAAGTAAAACAAACAATTACACCATACACATGCATATGCAATTATGAGGTAAGTATAATAGTAAAACACAAGTCAGATCATCATTTTCTTAGAGATAACTATGCATCCCTATGAATATCAAACAATCATTTTTTGATATCATCATGAGAGAAAATATATTTACGAAAGAATCACTAAAGTATCATTAATGCACTAGTAATCATAATCATCATTCATTACATGAAATATAATCTGCTAAGTGATTCTTAACTAATATATATGTAATTCAAGTGATGATATAATGTCATATAATTGTAAATTAAATATCCTTGAAACTTACACATGCATTCAATAGGCATAAAAGAGTTTGATAAATATATTAGAAAAGTAAACTATGGGTGGGCATTACATCCCTCCTCTCCTTACCCCTGACGACATTTGTTTTGGTAGCAATAGGTACTATTGATGCATCAATACTCTATTGCGACCATAGTAGGCTATTGCGGTAACCTTTAAGGCCACCCTGATGGGCCTTTAAACTCACTTCTTTTAATGTTTTATTTTTTTAATTTTAGTAAATTTTTAAAATTAATTTAATAATTGTTGTTAAATATAGTTCTTATTAATTAATTCAATTAATATGTTTTAAATTATATTTAATACATGTTATTAAATATAGTTTTGTTAGTTAATTTAACTAATATATTTTAAATTATATTTAATTAATTAAATGAATATTAGTTGTTATTTGATAATTTTAAATAAACTTTTATTATATTTTAAGTAATGATTATGGTTATTAATAATTTGATAATTATTATTTAATAATTTAATAATTATTATTTAATTTATTTAATAGTTTTAATAAATACATTGATTTTGTAAGTTAGTGTCAATTGTGTGTTCATATTTAAGAAGGGAAAAGGGGTTCAATTATAAGGGATAAATCTATAAACTTTATTAAGTCAAAAACTTATAAAGAAATGTAAACTTTAACCATACTGTTAAACCAAAACTGTATGTTTTCAAATCCTGTAAAAACTATGAAACTACACTACGAGTTGTATGATTTCTTGTGTGTTGGGTTTGGGGCTGACTTAGAATGTCGACCAATTTAAGGATGTTTTACCAGAGGCTTGGGGGTTTTTGTTCTGTGATGGTGTTATGTATATGATCTTTTGTACCTAACCATTGTGATATAGTCACATGTCGTCTATGATGAGTTTGATATGTTGGTTATTATTCCTTCCCAATTTTCTTGTGTAGAACTAAGGTGAATGGTGAAACTTTTTTGGTGTAACTTCTAAGTCTTCGATCAATTATCTTTGGATGCTTTCCTGTTGCTTGTATAGGACTGAGGTGATTATTGTGTTTTGTCTTTTGGTGCTTTTTAGTTGTTTGTATAGGACTAAGGTGATATTGAGATTGGTCTTTAGGTGCTTTCCAATTTCCTGTAAAGGACTGAGGTGAATTCTATATTTTATCTATAGGTTCTTTCTAGTCACTTTTTAAGGGCTGAGGTGAAAATTGTGTTTTTATGATTGTACTTTTTACAAGCCTAGGGTAGGTATTCTAAGTGTACATTAGAAAGTGGATTAGAATGAGATTGAGGTGATTATTGTGTTTTATCCTTTGGTGCTTTCCAGTTGTTTGTATAGGATGGAGGTGATATTAAGACTAGTCCTTAGGTACTTTTAGTTTCTTGTAAATGACTAAGGTAAATTTTGTATTTTAGCTATAGGCTCTTTCCAGTTGCTTGTTAAGGCCGAGGTAAAAATTATGTTTCTATGATTGTACTTTTTATGAGCCTAGGGTAGGTAATCTAAGTGTACATTAGGAAGTGGCTTCAAATGGAGGCTGAACCTCTAAGTGGCTGCTTCAGTAACCCATTATAAGTTGTGTAAATAGGTGATAATATTTCATTAAATGGGTTTTTAAATGAATTAATAAGGGTCTATATTTTTCCTCTCCCATTCCTCAAGTGTCAGTATAGGCTAGAATGGGAGTAGAGAGGATGTTTGGTTGCAACCTTACTTCATTAGTATGCCTTGTCTATATGAAAGGATATTGATTCCACATAGAGACACTAGGGGACCATAGTATAGAGTGGCTACTATAATAACTTGACTTGGCTCATGTGATGAAACTTGCCCACTTACATGGTAGATTTCCTATGTGTCATTGTTGCATCTGGGTCTAGATGTTACTTGTGTCTTGGTATCCTTCAAGATAGTTTACTTTCAAGTATTTCCTTGACCTAGATGTTGTTTATGAATTATTTTTTGATATTCATATGGGACTTGAGATTATCTCCTCACTCCTATGGGAGTGGACCATTTAGGTTCCATAAGGTTAGGTGGTAATGCATTTTATTATACCATTGAGATCCAACAACTAGATGCCATTTTTGGATGTATATGTGTAGATGTTCCTTTCTATCTGATATTATATTTTTGTTGCATGTTTACACTTTTTTATAATATATTTGATAGTCAAAGATCTTATGAAATGATGTATCATATTCATGATATTTATTCTTTGAGCTTTTCATACCCCGTGACTTGAATAGTAGATAAATAATTCTGATTATGCCAAGTGGCATCCTATGTAATTATATATTATTTAATCAAAATTTTACTTGTAGTTATTCTTTGATGTGGATTTTTTAGGTATTAGATTTAGTATTAATTAAACTTAAATGTGATTCAACATCATGAGACCCTTTAAATATGTAATCTATTTTATGATGGTTGCTATGTATGTGAGTTAATGCCTATGCTATTTTTAATCTGTTGTTGCTAAGTTATTATCTTTAAAAAAAATGTTTGACAAACTTAGTAAAATTTTAGGTTAATTTCTTTTGAGTTCCTTGGAAAGGCGTTACATGGCTTCTATGGTATAGGTAATGGTTTATACAACCTTTTGTTCTTTTTTACTCCATTCATAATCTAACATACTCAACAACTCTGTATAAACTTCTTCATGTCTTGCTGTAACTGTGGCTAGTAATAATTCTTAGCAACCAAAGAAATGGTTTTATCTCTCTCAAAATGTCCAAAAAATCCTCCACTATGATTCTCCTTAATGAGATTCTCTCTCATAGAACATCTAGGAATGCATAATTGACTTCCTTTGAACATCATACCATCTTGGATTATAAAATCCAACCACTATGTCTTGTCAAGTGTAATAGGGTATGTATAAGCCTTCCAAGCTTTTCCAAAATTAGAATCCTCTAGATATATATTACCAGGTTCCTTGAACCCAACCACCTCAATCTACATCTCTTTCACCAAAAAATGTCTTCTACTAAGAGTAATGTAACTTGATTAGACTTCCCAGTCCCTTGTTTCAAAACAAATGTATAACTCTACAAAAACTCCACCCACTTCAAATGCCTCTGGTTTTCTTTTCCTTGACTATTCAAATATTTCAAATGTTGATGATCACTATATAAAACAAACTCTTTAGGAAGAAGATAACGTCTCCACATCTTCAATTCTTGATCATAAACATACTATTTTCTTTTGGCACCATTAAATCTCTCAGTAAAATAAGATACATGTTAACATTCATGGCTCAAGATAGCTCTTATTACAATACTTCTAGCATCACAATCTACTTGAAACACCTTTTTAAAATTTATGTGTACTAAAACAAGTTTCTCTATAACTTTCTATTCAATAGATTAAAACTCCTCTTATCTGCTCCTACAATCCACTTAAAATCTTTCCTTTCCCCTCTCATTGCTTCAATCAAGGGTCCACAAATAACACTAAAACCTCTTATGATTTTTTTTGTAAAAATTAAGCAATCCATGAAAAGATCTTATTATTGTAGCACTATTTGGAGTAGGCCATTCAAGGATAGCCTTCAATTTCTTTGGGTCCATTTTGAGACCTTCTACTGAAACTAAAAATCTTAGGTACACCAACTTCTTCACAAAATTACGCTTCTTTAGGTTTACCAAAATTTTTCTTCTCTCAACTTATCAAACACGTTTTGAATATGCATCAAATGATTTTCATGTTGGAACATAGACACCACTAGAGGGGTGTGAATTACTAGTTTAAAATACTTTTCATAACTTGAAACAATCACAAATTATAAAATTTAACACATGAGAAAGATATGAAATGCATAATAAAGTGACACAATATTTTAACATGGAAAAACCATTAGGGTAAAAAACCTCTTTCAATCTAAAACTTTATTGGCCTTTTGGAAAAATCTTTCAGAGCTACAACTCTGGGAAGCACCAATACCCTGTTTTAGAAACACCAATCTCAATGGACACCAATCCCTTGCACTTGAAGCACCAAATTAAAAAATGAAAAAAATGAGATACAAAATTATAGGATAATCTCTTTTACAATAGAAATCATGAATCACTAGTTTCAACATCTTGTTGAAAACATAATGCAAGACATACTTTTATTTTTCTCTCTTACTAATTCTTTTACATAAGAAATTGCATCAAAGTATACAAGCCTCTTTCAATGAATTTTATTAGATTATGACATGTATAATCAGATTTAAAAAATAATATATGATTTTAATAAGATGACTTGAATTAAAGTCTTTCAAAATATCAACTTTCTTGAAGTGATAAACCCTTGTTTCTCCTTAAACTATCAAGTATCCAAATATATTTTCTTTTTCCATTAAAAGATCTGATTAAATACTTATATATATATGTATATATATGTACACACACACACACACACACACACACACACACACATATGTATGTATATGTATATGTATATGTATATATATGTGTATACATATGTATATGTATATATATATATGTATATATATGTATTTACATATATATAGATATACATATATATACATATATATATATATATATATGTATATATGTATATATACATATATATGTATATGTATATATACATATACATATGTATATACATATATATATATGTATATATACACACACACACACATATATATAATATATATATATATGTATATATACATATACATATACACATATATATGTATATATACATATATATACATATATATATACTATATATATACACACACACACAGAGACACACAAAGAATAAATATATAACCCTTAGTATACCTTTGATAATATGCTACAATGAAAATAAAATCACACATGGAACACACACACATACACACACAAAGAACAAATATATAACCCTTAGTATAACTTTGATAATATGCTACAATTAAAATAAAATCACATATGGAAAAATAGAGACATAAAGCATTGCCCTCTTCTTTGTTGTTTAAAATATGTTGGCAAATTGTTCGATTTACGAAAAATTCCACACAAAGCCTATAACTTCTATCAAAAATACCTACTAGAAATTTAAGAGGAATGTATCCTCCTCTTAGAAACCAAAAAAATTGAAAAATTGAAGGTATGTACATAAATCAAACTTCAATTAGACCAAAACTGCTCAAAACTACTAAAATTGTCATAACAATTTGGTTGTTGCTTTTGATAAATAGAGTTTATCTCTTTCCATACATGTGTTATGCAAAAAATAATAGAGAGAAATTTTAGTTAATTCAAATTTCACATAAACCAAGACTATTTTTTGATAACCATTTTCTTAACCAATGTGAACATTTAGTGTTAATTGTATAACACTTAAGTGTTTGTCTTGAATATATTTTGAACAATATTGAAGGAAATTAAATAAGATAATTGCATGATATTAACCATACCATATGATCATTATAATTGCATGGAAAAATTATTGACATGAATGACAACAATCAAAGAAAAAATACCTAGGTTTCTATATCCCTAACATCTTACCAAAGATCAAAATATATAGGTTCGCAATGACAAAATCACCTAGAAACTCGTTTAGTACCTCATTCATTAGCCACATGAAAGTCCTCAGTGCATTGGTTAGCTCAAAAGACATAACTAAACACTCATACAATTCTTCCCTTATCTTGAAGGTAGTCTTCCACTCATCTCATTCTCTGATGCAAATCTAATGGTATCCACTCTTCAGATCTATCTTTGCAAAATACAAAGCTCCACCCAAATAATTCATAATATCATCCATCCTTGACAATTGAAATTTGTACTTGATTGTGATCTTGTTGATAGTGTGAGAATCTGTCCACATCCTCCATTATCCACTCTTCTTTGGTTCTAATAATATTGGTACAACACATGGACTTAAACTCCCCCAAATCAACACCTTCTGTAACAGCTCATACAATTGTATGTTCAACTCCTCACTTTTTTCTGGTGTCATTCTATGTACTACCTTATTTGGAAAATTAGCTCCTAGAATCAAATCCTTTTGGTGATTGATCTTCCTTATTGGTGGTAATCCATCATGCACATTATCAAATATAATATATGAAAATTCTTCCAACAAATTAGAAACTTTTGTAGGTATTTCTTCTACTTCTTTTCTATCTTTTTGAATTATCACAAAACACATATGCTCGTGCCTCATACCCTCTAAGAACTTCTTTCCATCAACCAAAAAAAATCTAGCAATACTACAAATCTTTTAATCCATCTATTACATTCCTACCCAACAACATATGACATATGTCCATAGTTATGATATTAGACAACACATAATCCTTGTAGCTTCTATTATTGAACTTCATTAAGCATTGTTCACTGGCCATGACCTTGTGATCATCTTGCACCCAAACAATATAATATCGATGTGGGTGTTTCTACCTCTTTAGCTTTAACTTTGTGACCTCTTTTCTAATACCAAAATTCCACTACTTCCACCATCAATTATCACATCACAACACTTATCTTTACATTTACACCTTGTGCAAAATAAGCTCCTTCTTTGACTAGGTTCATTCTTGCCACTCAAAAAATAAAAAATTCTTCAATTAACTAGGATTTCTCCTCTTTTAACATCTTCAAAATGTGATGATCTAGCATCTTCATCAACATGTGTAACTATGGCCTGATCTTTAGTTCTTCTATGAGTTCTTCCTTGTTGTTGGGAGCATTCTATTGATATGTGGTGACTGATCATGATAGTACTATACACTTTTCATAATTCTTTGGGGTTCAAGCCCTATTTTATCATTAATTTTGGTACAACATTTTGTAATTAATTATAACCCTAAAGTGAGAAAAATATTGTATAAAAAGGCTTAGGGTTAGGGATTTCATAATGTGTGCTGCAAAAATTGCTTCCTATGGTAGTATTGAGCTATAAGGGATTACAGATTCTAATCAAGTTGTAATCACTGGAGGATAATAATATTGGACTCATTGTTTGGTGGATATAGCCCAAGGATTGGGTGAACTATATTAAATCCTGGTGTCCTATATTCTGTTCTATGCAATTTATTATTTTATGATGTTGGTTATATTTGCATGTAATTGTTATTTCTATATGTGGTTAATCCTAACAAGTGGTATCAGAGCTATGTTGTTTTTCAGTTATCATCTACAAGAATGTCTTATAGTTGAGTGGGAGTCTCATGGTTGAGTGAGAGTGATGATAGACAAGGGTAAGCTAAAGGTTGAGAATTTTAATGGGCATACATTTTAGTTATGGAAAATGCATATGGATTACTTATGGACATTACCATTAATTTGTCTATCAGTGACTAAACACTTAGTCAAATGGTTACATTACTACCAAGCTCTATAGTTTCTATTGAGCTTATCAATCATCCAATAGTGCTAACCAAGTGTCTCAGTTACTACTAAACTAAATAGACAATTTAAAGTTCATGCCAAGATGCACATTATCCACCAAGCATCAAAGATAGTATGCAGTATAGCCCAAGCATAGTAGTGTCCACCAAGCTATCCAATGAAAGTGATGGAGACTCTAGTATTAAATGAGCTTTATAGTGTTAACTGAGCTCACAGTTTTAACAAAGTTAATCTAGTATTGACCAAGTCATATAGTTTCAACCAAGAGATTCAATAGTTATTGAGTTTCTTAGTGTTCATCAATTCACATAGTGTTGACTGAGTTCTAGCTACTTGAAAGTGATCATTATGGATCAAGCCTCAGCATCAACTGAGTGCTATAGGTTTTTGAGCATTGACATTGGTTGCCAAGTGTTAGAACATGAACAAGTTTTCTATTAGAACCTAAGTTACAGTAGTTGATCTAACTTTGTGAATTATGATTAATTTGGTATTGTAGCTGACTCTAGTGAGTAGTTGATTTGATATATATATATATGTGTGTGTGTGTGTGTGTGTGTGTGTGTGTGTGTGTGTGTGTGTGTGTGTGTGTGTATATATATGCATATATATGTCTATATACATACATATACATATATTTGTATATAGATATATAATGTACTATATCACATCCATGAGTATGGAAGTTGTAATGAATTAAGCATATGAAGTATATGAGTGCAAATTGAAGGCTAAAAATAGTATAAGGGGACACTAGAGACTTATCTATTAGAGTTAGGTGATCATTGCATTGCAAGGAATCTCAACCAACAAATCAAGTTGTAGATTAGAGACTAGCCATCAATTCATCCTACTAGGTGCATCAATCAAATTCTTTAATAAATTAGAGTTAATAGTCTTGTGCCAAATCTCCTAACATAGTGCATACTTTATTGTATGTTTGTAAATCCTTTCACAAGATGGACCTAGCATTCCTTATTGCTCCTAATAGGGAAGATCACCAAACGTTGTCAATTATAAGCCTTGACATACCAACTTTATATTGCAGTACTAAAGCTTATGGGTATCATCCCCACCCTAGTTTTACTTTCTATTTGCAATGTTTCTAGGTTACCATATCTTGTGTCAAAGTGTTATGAATGTTTTTATTGCTTTAATTATTTTATACATAAAATTAGATCAAAATAACATAAAAGATTAATTGGTTAAGTAAATTAAAATTTTATTGGTTCCTAATTCACTCCTCCCCTCTCAATAACCTAGCCTATCTTATATTTCCAACAATTAGTATCAGAGCATTTGGTTCTCACAGAAGTAGTTTAATAGCTTGAGAAAATATTAGAGACAATGGAGGTATACAAGCTAGAAAAGGCTATTTATAATGATAAGCTAGATTTAGAATTGGCTATTCGAAATCTCAAGAAAACAAAAGAGAAACTCTCTCAATAATTATAAAGAAGGATATATCTTTTAGCACATATGGATGACAATCTTTATATTGAAGAAAGAATTGAAGATTTATGTCTAGAAAGAAATTTAGATGAAGTTGATGCAACAATCAAAGATCTACATAAAAAGAATCTTACTCTTCAAGAAGAAGTTAGAAAGCTGAAAAGAGAGCAAGAAATCCAATCAATCAGATTATATAAAGTCATGTAATAAAAGGACAAAGCCAAAGAAGAGATAGAAGGAAAGGACAATGAAATCAATCAACTATCCCTTCAACAAGAAAATTTTATTGATCAATGCATTGGTGCAAGTGAAGAACTCATGAATCTAAGATTAGAGAATGAAATACTATTGAATGATCTCAACATTAAAAAGAAAACCAATGGGAGGATGATGAAATATCAAGAAAACATGAATCAATTAAATAAGCAAAATCAGTATAGACACAAAGGAGAAGAAAGATTAAGTTATATAGAAGAAGGAAAATTATCTAAGCATGGAGCTCTAAAGAATAAAAGACCTACCTACAATCATTGTAGTAAGATAGGCCATACATCAAACAGATGATGGAGAAATGGTAAACCTGAATTCAATGGAAAGTGTTACAATTTCAATAAGTATGGACATAGAGAAAGTGAATGCAAAGAGAAATATAAGCTTGAAGGAAAATGCTATAGTTAAAAGAAACAAGGACACAAATCTTCTAAGTGCAAGACCAAGAAATTGAACCCAATAGAACATATTGTGAAAGCAATATTTGGATGGAACTAGAACACATTGTGTAGATGCCACTACTATGGTGAGTATGGACACATTGGAGAAAACTATGTGAAAAATTATATGAGGAAAAGAGATACTACAAAGAGATGGTTTATTTGTGCAGAACTTGGACATCTTGCCAAGAACTACATGAACTTAGGAATAATTGAAGATGAAAAGAAGGCCAAAGATGACAACATCAGAAATAAAATAAAGCAGTAATGGGTTCCAAAATCTTCTGAGAATGCAAGCCAACATCATGAAGTGAATGACACCCAAGTCATTGAGCTGGGTGACTCAAACATTTTGACTTAATTCCTTATGAAGATCACTAGAAATGATATTCAGAAGAAGACATCCTTCATAAGTTCTAGCCAACAAGAAAAATAATCCATATCAACATTCAAGATGCATAAGGATCACCAAGTGATTACAAAAGTTCAAGGCCTAATTGAGCAAGGTTGGGTTAATCATCATTTCTTAATGTAGACATTGAGTTGGTGACTCTACTGAGTACTAATTTGAGACCAAGTGATGAGGACCTTACTAAGTTCAAAGTTTTTTGAGGTTGTAGTTCCTACTAAGCCTAAAGACAATACCAAGCTAGAGGTGTCTTTCAAGCATTAAAGATTAAATTGGGTAGAGAAAATCCTATCACCGAGAGAGTATATGTATGAAGAATTAGTAGTGATTGAAACAAACAAATTTGTTAAAATGAAGAAATAGAATGCATTATTTCATCACAAATTTTTAGAGCACACATTGAAGAGTGAATTCAGAGCCCTCAAGCGATTTGAGAGTTCATTGTTGAAGATTTCTTGCACTTATTGAGACCCTACCAAGTTATGGCATCATTAAGGAAAAAAGATAAGAAATGTTCTAAAATACTAGTTCATGGAGTGGACTGCAAGTTTCATGCATTCAAGTTGAGTTCCATGATCGTAGAGACACTCGACCTAACTTGTACACAATCTCAAATTCTAGCTAAGGTATTACTCATGCACAAAATCCATTAATTTTACCACTTTTATATCTAAGAACTCAAAACCCTAGAGATGAATGAGTTGTTGAAGAAATTATGTGTGAATGGTGTATTAAAACCCAAGCATCAACATTTGGAATCCTAGGGTTTGATGCATATTTCACATATGCCAAAGGATTTTCAAGTCAAATGGATCAGATTTATTCTAAGTTGTGCACACAATAGACACTTGTGGTTAGATCAACCTATTCATATTACTAGGAGAATGATTCATAGAATCACCAGTCTACCAATGCTTAACAAAGCCAAGTTAACCAAAACCCTAGGTTGGGTTGAACTGGCCAAGTGAGCTCTAGCTAAATGGGATGGAAGAGGTATGAGGATAAATGGAGTGGTAGATATGGTGTTGAAATTTAGTATCCATGTAATTTCTCATAATATTTATTGCTCAAGTTGGTTAAACATCATATCTTATGAAGCTTTTAATTTCACATACAACGTGGTGAAGAATAACCCATGTAAGTTCGGTTCACTTTTAACCTGCTTATTTTTCTTTCTTCAAAAGTTCTTCCCTTCTAAATGATTTGTTTTTTGGAGGAAATATGTTCCTATATTATATCAAATAAATGAATATATAGTAGAAATGAGTGAAAATATTGATAGCATAATGGATAACTATTTTGAAACATTTATAGAGAAGATGGAAAATAGGTCTACATACCTAAGAAGCTTGTAGAAGACTATGAGAAGGATGTTGGAATTAAAACATGAAAGCTAAAATTTTGAGTGGGGGGGGGCGGTGGGGAGGGGGGTTGTGAATCAATAGCTTAAACTTGGACTCATAAAAATTTCACCACACATCCATCTCATGCATTCAATAGATAAACTAAAATAACATGTAAATCACATATATCTAAATCATGTAAATATGTAAGCAATCACACACATAACACCAGATATGATTACCCAGAAACTCTCCAAGTGAGTAGATAAAAATGGGGTGGGGATAACACCCACAAATATTCACTACTGCAATTGTAAAGTGTATCAAATTAAGGCTACAATGTTTTGAGCATGAATCATGATCTACCCTATGAAAGGTATACCCTATTAGAGGCCTAGAAAGATTGTTAGGTCTCACCTTGTTAGAGGATTTCAACACCCTATTAGAAGTGTGCTTTGTTAGAGGACTTCAACTTACAAGTAAGTAAGCACCTTGTTAAAGGATTTCATATAGCCTATTAGGACTACTCTATTAAGAGATTTTACTAAAATCACTTATTAGAATTGTCTCAACATAGATCCTATGATTAGCACTTGCTTGCTTGATAACAAATCACCTCTAAACACTTATCTTCTTGATCCTTCTCGATCAGATTTCTCTATGTTGTATCATTTACTCTATACTATATTTTTCTCTATCTGATTCTACAATTCACTCTTTCTTGATAACTTCTAAGTCTCCATGAATGCTCTACAAACTATCCTCTTCACTCCTTTAACACTAATTACACACTCATTGATAGGTTAGGGTTTCATTCTTTATAAGAAGACTAGGTGACTTAGGGTTAGGTATGAATCTATGATTGAGATTCATCCATTTTGCCACTTAAACCTTCCTATTTTCTAATTGGCTTCATGTAATTGCATAGGAAATCCAAATAGACATTCGTCCTTATCTCCAAAATATTGTAATAGAATCTTAAGTCAGCTCAAAAATGGTTTACATAGTTGTTTGTGCCATTATAAAAAAAAATGTTCAAACTGTGTTACTCGATATGATGTCTATGATGCGTGGTATGCACTATATTTTTGTTGTGACTAGGCACCTACATTGCTTGACATCCACTATTTACTTGGCTCCTAAATCACTCGGCATGATCTATTTGCTTGGCACTTGAGTGACTCGGCACATGAGTGACTCAACACTCATTATAACTTGGCATTGTCTAATATTTGCATCTTGTGCTTGGAATGTATTACCCATTTGGCATGAACTAAGTAAATGGCTTAAGTGTGTTGACACTCACTTGTCAAAACCAATCTGAGATCAACAATCTCCCCCTTTGACATGAGTGTCAAAAACACTTGAATATACAATATTATCTTTAATCTCTCAAGCATAACATATCCATGACTCAACTTATATACAAAACTTCAAAATTTCAAAATTTTGCAATAACTTGCATATCTCAAAATTTGATAAATCCCCTTGAGTTAATATGTTTTTTCTATATCCAAAAATCTGTGCTCCTCTCTAAGTAAATGTGTCTCTGCTGATACACTTTGACTTCAATGTGCTTATACTCTTTCATGCTCTACCTTAGCTAACATCTCTTCATTTTACTCTTTTCTCTCCAAAAATATTTCTCCACCAATGATGTATCTCCCCCTTTTATATATCTCCCCCATATTCTCTATCTCCCACTTTTTGACACTTATGCCAAATGGGCTATACATTTATAGTGTGTTTATCCAAAAAAGACTTATGAAAATCCATTATGATCTTGAGGGTTGCATCCCAATTATCACATGCAACATCCAATGACTTGATTTGGATTGCAAGCTTGACAACAAGGTGCACTAGACCATATAAATTAGAAAGATTCGAGTCTTTCTTCAGTAGAGTTTTAGCATTACCTAGCTCCTTGTGTAATATCTCCATGTGTGGGGTGAGAGATGCTTGTATGCATGTCAATTTGAATCTTATGTTAGCCTCATATGTTGTCAATATAGATAATGGACTCTACGATTGAGGCAATGTCCTAAAATGCTTCTCACTCTAAGCTAGATTTGTTGGAAGGCTAGCACTTGATGTAGTAATTTTGCATTCCAAACTCAGAATGTGACTTCTGGTCTCTTGAGTGAAGAGCAATATCACATAGCTTTGTCTACAATGAGAATATATTTTCAAGTACCTTCTTCACATGTTCAATCTTTGTTGCCAATCTAGCTTGTGTTAGTGCCATCTCACCAGATATTTTCTCATTCACCTTATTTTGAAATTTCTTTTCTGACCATTCTAAAACTTTAGCATTTGTATCAAGGTATTCATTACTGACCTTCTCCACTATATCTGTTAGTTTTTCTATGATGGCTTGGTCTCTTTAGGAGTTGGTAGACTAGATGCATCTAGAAAGATGTCCTTAATATCTTGAAGTGCTTTCTTTTTCCTATGTTCTCTCCTAAGCATTTTTTAATGCTTTTTCCTTTCTAAGGCTTGCTATAATATACCTATTTTCTCTAGTGTCATAATTTCATAGACATATTTAGGAATACAAAATTCTTAATCAAGAGTTATATCTCCATAATCTATTACCTTTTCAACTTTTGATGAGCTTGGGATTGGCATTAGGATTTGCAATGGGATAGCTTCTATGCCCAGCTTCTGAAGAGCTTTTGTAGAAGGAGTGCCAGATGCCGGTAAGGCTACCAGTGCTTGGATGGCCACTTGTTCCTTCACCTTTAGCATTAGCTCACTCTCTTCAGGCTTGCCTTGGTCCATCACTATGACTTGACTAGAACCTTGTTCTTGTTTTGTAGGTACAAATGAATCTATTTGTCCTATTTCATGCTATCCTATAATGGTGTCTTTCTCTTTTGCTTTCTTCTCAATAGTGTCAACTTTAACACTTGTATCAACCTTGGTGGATGTATCTACTATCATTAGGACCAAATTTTGTACATTATTAACTAAAGGGATGATGGAAGGTGGTTCTTGTGGACTCACTTTTTCCCTTGTAACATCAATTACTACCTTTTGTAGTTCTTCTACACTAACCAAACCTAGATTGCCACATAGTTTGGCTTGTAATGTAGATTGATCTAATATCTTGTTTCAATATTTTGTAGTAAGTGGATTGATGTTTTGAGCTAATGGATTAGAAAAATGCTTTACATTTATGGTCTTAGTAGTATTGGTTGTGTCATGGGGAGGACTGACACTCAACACTTGTGTGTCATGCACACTTTGTTCTTTTTGTTGTTGCTTAGCTATTGTCGTGTCATCTTCTTTTGTTTTTGTCTCTCCTCCAACTATGTTATCTTTTTCATCATCTTTATCATCATCTTTATCCTCTAAAGGATCAGTTTCTCCTTTCTTCACTATGGTTAATCGATAAATGAGTTTCCATATTTGTGTTGACTTCTTAACAACATCCTCAATATTATTTTGGAAAATGCTAAAGGCTCTCTATTTAGATATGAACCTAACTCCATATTTCTTGATAGCCTTAGCAATCTGTCCCTTAGTAAACTTTGGCATTACTTGCGCTAGTTGCTTCTCTCTAATTTGTCTTTCCAAATTTAGACAATAATGCCATTTTTGCTCAACTATGTCATATAGACTCTTAGGTATTGAGTTGAAAAATTCTAGTGGTGTTGTCTTAAATTTTGACATCATTGCATATAATGCCTCTTCCACTTGGTTTTTCTCCATTTTACTCAATTTATCAAAATCAACATTTGAAAATTCTAATAGATCTGCATTGTTCTTTACATTTTCACATAAATTATCAAGATCTGAGAGAGGATTGTGATTCACCACCTTGAATTGGCTATTGTCATCTAATTCTATCTTCTCTTTATTAGAATCTGGTTGAGCCACATACTTCCTTCTCTATCTTTTCTATTCTTTGCCTCCTTGCTTTGTATGATTGATCTTTTCCTTGGCCTTTTGGGTAGTTTCATGTGTGTTGGATCTAATGGTAGGTGCAGTGGGCTTTTCTTGGCTAGGTTTGACAATTTTCTTTGCCCTTGCCATAGGTCATTCCTTAGCCTTCCTTTTCTTTGGCTTGATAGTAGTAGGTGCTTCCTTAACTTCTTCTCTCTTGACACCTTCAGTCTCCTCTACTTCCTTATCTTCTCCCATGCCCTATGTCAATGCTAGAGGTGTTTGAGATTGAGGCTCATCTTCCTCTTCATCCTCTTCTTCTTCTTCCTCTTCCTCCTCAACACCCTCTCCAAATTTGGCTTTTAGTTTCTTTACTAGCTTGTCCTTCTTCTTAATAATTGATTTAGTTTTTAGTTTAATGGTAATCTTAGACCTTACCATCCCATATTATCCAAAAAAAATTTCAGTCTTATCTACTTCCTTTGCTAGTAGACTTGTTATAGCTATTGAAGCCTCATCCACATTGACCTCATACCCTAAGAGTCTCAACCATCTTACCCTAGGTGTGGTATCTTGCACAAATGTGTAGTCAGCATCAACAAGAAAACATATATCATGATAATATTTCTCAACTAAGGAAACTAGTATTTTGAGTCTCTGCTTCATTCACTTCTTGAAGTCTTCGAAGTAACTAGTCATTAAGGATTCAAAATTTTATCCTAGCTACTCAATGTACTCATTAATCTACACTACAAATGATTTGTTGGTCTTCCATCCTATAGTTCCAAAAGAGGGGGATGTGTTTTGTACATAAAAGAATATAAAAACTAGTATCAAACCAAATTTTCATTGTGCACTCTTTATTTTCCTAATTTATCAAAGTTTCTCCATTAGTTGTTGCAATTGATGTTCTGCTAGATCACATGTATGATATTTCTGAACAATTTTATAACTAGCATCCATAGCTATGCAGGGGAAACTATTCAATCTACTAGTTTTTTAGAATTTATGCAAGTTTACACTTACAACAAAGTCTAACAATGGATCAATGATTGTATCTATAGTCATACCTCTTTTGTTCCATTTTTCTCTAGTGCTCATCTGAATTACTTCCTTGGAATCACTCCTGAGTCTCTTAGGCCGATCTAGGGTTAGGTAGCTAGTAACACTGAATTATTCTGTTAGTTATTTTGATAGGTCCTCCCTCTAGACATAAAGATCCATCATGAATTGAGCTTAGTACTATTCATATCCACTTTGTCTTAAATACATTAGGAAAATCTAGGGCTCATGTTAATACCTTTCTCTCTATGATTTGGAATTCTTCCTTCAAAACACCATTATCACATAACCTATTATATGCATCCTTTATTTCCATGTCACCAATGCTACCAATTATATAGTTGTAGCATCTCCTCACATCTTGCACAATTATTACATTTGGTGGGATCATAGATAATGCACTAGAAGGGTCTTGTTTATAAGTGATGTCAAGAATGACTTTAAACATAGGTTACTTAACTTCATTACTGACTAGCTAAACATATAAAACTTCCTTCCATTCAACATTTTTTGAACTTTATACCATTGTATCAAACTAGGGTTTATGAAAATTTAAATTCCATAGCTTGGCTCTTGATAAATACCTTAGAAATATGATGAACCGGTGTGAGATGGCTACTAAAAATCTCTTACAATTTCTTTAAACAAGTTTTTGAATCACCTTCTACTCTTCTCACTATTTCTCAAATTCGAAATGATGAAAAATGAGAAAAAATTGATCATATACCTTCAAAAACCTTACATTAATGATGAGTGCTTACATAGTTGTAAGCTCAACATCAACCAACTTCAAGTTCACTTGGCATCCATTGACATTTCCTCCACTTGGCAGCTACTATGAGTTTGACATCAACTAACCAAACTGCTAGCTAAGCATCTTCTTATATTCCACTCGACATACATAGGAAATATTTCATGCTTGATAACAACATGAAAAAATTGAAGATTTGTCTTGGATTTCTAACATATTACATATTTATTCATGCTAATTTAGTGTTTTAGTACTATATCCTTTTGGAATTGATGTATGATATAACCTTTAAATATATGTCCCACATACCTCTTGATTTTCTAGTTTGATGAGGTGTGATCACCTGACCCATTGGGTGAAGTGATCCCTTCTCCATTTGATGTGCTACAATCATCTTTGTTTTTCCATGTCTTATTCATCTCATCTCTGATGTGTTCAACATCTACCTTTCCTTTGCCCTTATCAAATTCACAACTTGGTGCCTATGACCTAGTTGGACAATGCTTATTGATGTGACCAGTATTCAAACAACTAAAGCATATGGTTTGACTCAACCACCTTTTGTAGTTTCCATTGAAGTGTGTCCTAATACAATTCTCAAGAACATGTCCATATTCTTGACAATAATGATAGCTATATCTTGTATTATAATCCTAATTATAAGAGTTTCCATTTTTCCTTACCTTTGTTTGCCTATTAATGACCACATGGATTTGGATCTACATTCAAAAGCTCTATGTCCATACTTCTAATAGTTGTAGCAATAACCTTCAAATATTTATGTGTTTAGTGTCTTGGTTCTACGTTCATGTGCCTGATAACCTTTCCTGTTGCACTTATGGTAGTGAATCATGTTCTTAGGCTTAGCATTCTAATTTGTAGTTTCAATCATACACATATTAGCAGCATTTCCTTTCTTACCACATTTATGACAAGTAGGTTTGGAGTTTTTACCTTTTTTGTTCCTTTTTTTAACATTTTTGGATGACTCTCCTTCTTCAGTGCTTGTGTATCCTAGTCAAGATGTATCATTGTTAGATCTAGGGGATCTCAATAATTGCTCAAATTATTTTATGGATTCATTTGGTTTGTTGAAAATTTTAGCAAATTCCTTTTCTCTCTTTAGGTCACTTTGCAGTTGTTCTTTATACAATTTTAATGTAGTTATCTCAATGTCTTTGACATTCAGTTCATAGTTGGCATTCATCATTTGACTTAGAGTATCTAATTACATGTTGGAAATCTTTGTTAGGTATGATGATTTCTCTTCTAGTCTATTAGCTAGAATTCTTTGGTCTTCTTCCATCATGGCTTTTTCTTCCATGGCTTTCTTCTTTTGTTCAATCACCTCACATACTAGTATGGTTTGTGATTCTTGTTCTAACTTGAGATTTCTAATTTCCTCAACTTGGATTTTGTTCTTTTCCATTAGATCTACAACTACTTCATCAAATTCATTCGAGTCTCCATCTCCAAATAGCTTAGTAGTATCTATCTCTTTGTATTGTGTATCATTCTTTGCAATAGCAATTTCTTTCCTTCTCTTTAAGGAACTCTTTAAAGCTTCTCTTGCTTCATTTCATTGATGTAGTATAAGATGTATTTCAATCTCTTAGTTTTCAATAGTCTTTCCCAACTTGTAGACTTCCATTTCAAGATCTTTCATCAAAACTACAAAGCTTCTCTTTTAGAAAACAAAGCTCTGATACCAATTGTTGGAATTACAATAGGAAAGGTAAACTTTTGAGAGGGGTGGGGGTGAATCAACAATTTAAAATTGGACCCATAAAACTTTCACCACACATCCATCTCATGCATTCAATAGATAAACTAAAATAACATGTAAAGTGCATGCATCTAAATCATGTAAACATGTAAGAAATCACACACATAACACTAGATATGATTACCTAGAAACCCTCCAAGTGAGAAGGTAAAACTAGGGTGGGGATGACACCCACAAATATTCACTACCATAGTTGTAAAGTGTATCCAATTAAGGTTACAATTTTTTGACCATGAATCATGATCTACCCTGTGAATGGTCTACCCTATTAAAGGCTTATAAAGACTTTTAGGTCTCACCTTGTTAGAGGATTTCAACTTACAACTAAGTAAGCACCCTATTAAAGGATTTCATACAGCCTGTTAAGACTACTCTATTAAGAGATTTTACTAAAATCACCTATTAGAATGTCTCAGCATAGATCCTACAATTGGCACTTGCTTGCCTAATCATAGATCACCTCTAAACACTTATCTTCTTGATCTTTCTCAATTAGCTATCTCAATGATGTATCCTTTACTCTTTTCTATGTTCTTCTCTAACTGATTCTACAATTCACTCTTTCTTCATAACTTCTAAATCTCCATGAATGCTCTACAAACTATCCTCTTTGCTCCTTCAATACTCATTACACACTCATTGATAGTTTAGGGTTTTTTTCCTCCTTAAGAAGACTAGGTGACTTAGGGTTAGGTATGAATCTACAAATGAGATTCATCAATTTTTTTGCTTTAACCTTCATATTTTCTGACGGGTTGTATGTAATTGCATAGGAAATCCAAATAGAGATTCTTCCTTTTCTCCAAAATATAGTAATACAATCTTATGCCAGCTCAAAAATGGTTTACATAGTTGTTTGTGCCATTGCAAAAAAATATGTCCAAACTGTGTCACTTGGCATATGAAGTCTTGGATGCTCGACATGAACTATATTTCTACTATGAATCAACACCTATACTACTTGACATGCATTGTTTACTTGGCTCTTGAATGACTCAGCATAGTCCATCTGCTAGGCACTTGAGTGACTTGGCATGGTTTAATATTTGCATGTTGTGCTTGGCATGCATTACCAATTTGGCATGAACTAAGTAAATGGTTTAAGTGTGTTGATACTCATCAAAACAAATCTGAGATCAACATAGGATATATGTTTCATGGTTGACTATGACAAAGTGTATATACAAGTGGTCAGACCAAGTGTGGCATGGGTTAAGCCTCTAGAATATGAGGTTAACATTGATGATACTAATGACATCATAGAAGCTTTATTGAATGAGCCTATGGATCCTAAATCCACCTACTTTGAAACATATAATGAGGCAAAGGCAAGAATTGAGCTTGGGATCAAGCTACATCAAGTAGTAAACAAATGAAAGAAGATGATAGAAAACATAAAATCATCAAGTTGTCCTCTAATACTTACAAAGGGAAAAAGAGATGATGTTGAGGATGAAGAAGAAGAAGCAAAGGAAGTAGAGTGAGAGGATGAAGAGCCACCAAAGAAAAAGGGAATGTTTACTATAACCAAATCCACTAAATCTTCCACTTTTGTATTCAATAGAAGGTTAGCCATGACCAAGAGAAAGTTGAAGATGGGAGAAGAAGAAGAAGATGAGAAAATATCTTTTAGAAGAAATCTCCCACTATCTAAGACAAACTAAATAAATTAGTAGAAGGATCTAGTATGACTCTAGTATAAAGTAACTCAAATATGAAACCAAGAATCCTAAGGAGAAGTAGATTGAGGACATTCTTCTATCAAAGTTGAGTAAGTGGAAATACTCACTTGATGAGCTTTCACAACAAGTTCCTAATGCACTCCTAAAAGAAATTAAGCCACAATGGGATAGTGCAATGAAAATTGCTAAGGAAATCATTGAACAAACCCTAAGAGAGCTTATGTATAGTCTCAGTAATAAAGAGATGCAAGAAGAATTGAAAAATAATGAAAATAAGCTTACACCCAAGTTCAATACATGTCTAGTACTAATGAATTACATTGAATCTATGATGACGTCAACCATTGTTACTTGAAAAAATGTCTATCATAAATACAAGCCCAATGAATTTATTTTTCAAGTTCATAACAAATATAATGAAGAAGATGATGAGGAAGAAGAAGTAGAAATCAAAGATTATGAGAATGACAATCATGAAGAGGAAGAGAAGGAAAAAAATATAGGAAGCCTTCTAGAAATTATAGCACAATCCATGGCTTAATTTCCTCTCTCACCAAGAAAATCCTTAGTTCAATCGGGGTTAGCTTCTACCAAGTTGGTTATGATAACCACTAGATCTCCAACTACCTAGCCAATCTCTAGATCCACATTGCCAATTGTTTCACTAACTAAAGTTCCTAGCACTTCATCTAGCAAGCAGTTAGTCCCTTCATTATTAGGCTTGAAAGAGTAAAAGAAAGGTATTCCTATACTTAGTGCTATTTCTACATTTATTTCTATTCTATATATTTCTACTATTCCAAATGTATCATTAGCTAGTGCAATGATAGTTGAGAATCAACCTCAACCAATCACTAAAGTTCTCAATCAAGGAAAAGCTATTATATCATCAATAATTTTAGTAGAAAAGGTAAAGATGAAGAAATTTATCTAGATGCAAATATTCTTATCCTAAATTGGGATATCTCTAAACTTACTCCTAATCAAAAGGATACCCTGGGAGAACTCTTGAAGAAAAGAGCTAAGCAACAAAAGCTTGTAGTAGAAAGAAAGAAGAAAACTTAGGTTGTTGAAGATATAAAAGGCATATTTATAGATGCTCTGAGTATTGAGGTTGATTTTAGACAACCCATTTTGGATCAATTAGTTGATATTATCCAAAATTATAATGATGAACTAGATGGTCAAGAAAAATATTTGAAGAGAGTCAAGAAGAAAATTGAAAACAAAGTGTTGGAGCAAGTTGCTTAGAAAATTGTAATAAATCAAATAGAACTCTCAAAGACTCTTGCTTCACAAGAAACATCTGTCAATAATGTTGTTTTAATGTTTATAAAATTGTGTGACACATCTATCTTTAGAAAATAGTTAAAGGGTAAATTGTCCAAGATAGATGAGGATATGAAGGCATGTCCACACCAGTTGTCACTTGAACTAAGATATAGCTCAACACACTACACCAAGATTAGATATCTAAAAAATATGCAAGCATAACTATTAAAAAAGAAGCTAGATTCAAGGCCACACTTGCAGAAATTTAGAGCATGATTTTTCCAAATATGGATGCACTACAGAAACACATTGCACATGCAAAAAACTCTCATCAATGACAATAACTTCTCCATAGCTGACCACATGATGGAATTTTTAGTAGAAGTTTAGATAGCCTTGCATGCTAGTAAGGTATGAAAGAATATTGGGACAAGACAATGACATTAATTTTGAAGGTACATTCTGATTTCTTGTCACATTTTTGTAGTAACATATAGATATTATACACCTTTGGCATTTATGTCAAAAAAGGGGAGAAAAATTATGAAATGAATGTATTATTGACTTGGTTTTCAACACCTCCTTTGAGGTTCATGACATGGCTTAACTACCTCTCATGGATCTGGGCAAATCTGGTGTTTGTGATGTTTGTTGATAGCTCAAGCTTTTGGTGCAACGACAAACATACCAACAATTGGTATTAGAGCCCTAGGTCATGGGTTCGAATCTCGGGAGGTTTCCTTTATTCCATCAGTATAGAACCCCTAGTTGGTGCTAAGGGGGAGATTGCGGACTTGGTGGTTAACACCTCCTTTGAGGTTCATGACATGGCTTAACTCCCTCTTGTGGATTTGGGTAAATTTGGTTTTTGTGACATTCATTGACAACTCGAGCTTTTGGCACAATGACAAACATACCAACATGTATATCTATAAAGGGGGATAACATTATTGATAAAAAGGGGGAGGAAGTATATATGTCTATATAGATTAAAACCATATACATACATACATACATATGTACATACATACATACATACATACATACATACATACATACATACATACATACATACATATATATATATATATAGGAGAGATATATGTATGGGGGAGTAGCATAGTATTATGTAGATAAGTAGATAAAATGTCTACAAAAAGTAATTTTGAAAAATTAGAAAAATAGAGTATTATACCAAGCTACAGTAATAGGAAATCTAAATCGAGTTGAAGATTCTAAATGTTGATAAAGAAATATTTTGACTTATAATTTTGAGTATTAAGATTTTTTTGGCTCGATAAGTGCTTTTGTCACTAATGCCAAAGGGAGAGATTGTTGACATTAAGGTCAAATTTTCTATCACTGACTCAACACTTAGTCAAATGGTTACATTACTACCAAGCTCTATAGTTGCCATCAATATTATCATTCATCTAGAAATGTTAACCAAGTGTCTTAGTTGCTACTAAGCTAAATAGATAATTTTTAGTTCATGCTGAGCTACACAAAGTCCATGATCATCAAAGACATTTACACTATAGCTGGAATAACTTGATAATGGTTATGAGTAATTTTTTTTTGGATCTAATATGCTAAATTTGGATAACGTGATTGGTTTTATTCTAAGTGAGGAAACTCATAGGGAAACCTTAGGTGGATCTACACCAAGAAGTTCTTTTAACACACAAATTAGAGGCAAAATGATTGAGAGAGGAAGCAATTTTGGGAATTGTGGGAAACCAAGAGGAAAGTCAAAGTTGAAGAGGTCTCAATCCAGATGACTGAGAGATTTTTGATACTATGGGAAGCCAGGGCATAAGGAAAAAGATTGTTGGACTTCAAAGAACAATGAAGGACATAAACTAGAAGGGAACAAAGAGAAAAATGTGGTACGTAACAAATATGAAGATGAAACTTTTCTTTTTTCTTTAGAAAGTGTTGGTGATTCTTGGGTTTTAGATTTTGGGGCTTCATTTTATGCTACACCCCATAGAGGTTATTTTATTGATTATGTCCAAGGAGATTTTGGGCTTGTTTATTTGGGGGATAATGCACCCTGTTAGATTGTTGAAAAGGGAAAACTTAAGATTAGGTTGTGAAATGAGAATCATTATTACTACATGAGGTAAGGCATGTTCCAAGAATAAGTAGGAATTTAATTTTAGCAAGGAAAATTGGTGATGAGGGTTGTGTAGTTATGTTTAATGATAAAAATTGGAAGGTTTCAAAAGGTTTCCTTATAGAAGAAAAAGGTGTGAAAGTAGTAACCTTATATCTTTTCATAGGTTAGTGTTCTTTCTAGTTTAATTATTTTAGAGAAAAATGAATGTCCAAGAATAGTTTCTTTAGTTGAGCAGGGAGAACAAACATTTGCTATAGATTTTGATACATTGTTATGGCCTAACAAACTTAGGCACATGAGTGAGAAAGGTATGAAATTAATTCATTCAAAGAAAGTTCTCCTAGCTCTAAAATGTGTCAATATAGATTTATGTATAAGTTGTATATATGGAAAAGAAAAGATAGTGAGTTTTGTGAAGAGTGGGAAGGGAAAATAAAATGAAGAATTAGGGCTTATACATACAAATGTATGGGGACCAACTCATATATCTTCCCTTGGTGGATCTAATTATTATGTTACATTTATTGATGATGTAGCTAGAAAAGTATGTTACACTATTATATTACATTTATTTTCTCAGATAAAAATTTGATGTATTTCAAACTTTTAAGAAATGAAAATGCTTGGTTGAAAATGAGACTAGTCAGAAATTAAAATGTCTCAAATCTAATAATACTGGCAATAATGAATTTGAATATTATTCCTCCACTAATGATATTATTAGACAAAAAACTATTCCAAGGAGTTCACAGGAAAATGGAGTGGTTGAATGCATGAACATGAAAATAATGGAGAGTACACGGAGAATGAAGTTGCATGTTGGGTTGCTCTTAAATATGTGGGTTGAGGATGTTAATAATGTTGTATATTTGATTAGTAGAGGTCCCTCTACTTCATTGGGTTGTGGTATTCTAGAGGGAGCATGGACTAGTAAGAAGGTGAGTTATTCTTTTCTCCAAACCTTTGGTTGTGAAGTATTTGCACATATAGATTTTGAAAATAGAACCAAGCTAGAAGATAAGTCAAAGAAATGTGTATTTTTTGGATATGAAATTGATGAATTTGGTTATAGGATTTGAGATTTTGAGAATTGTAAAATTGTAAGAAGAAGAGATGTTATTTGAATGAAAAACTATTGTACAAAGATCTATTACAACAAGATGAGAAGAAAGAAAATGATTTGTTGGATGATATTTTAAAAGATGATATTCCAATAGTTCCTCATAGAAAAAGAGCATTGATTTTGATGAAATATTTTCTCCTTGTATTACAATGACTTCTGTTCTTACTATTTTAAGTATTATTGCTACTGAATATTTGCATTTGGACCACCTTGATGTTAAAACAACCTTACTTCATGGTGATTTGGATGAAGAGATATACATGAAAAACCACATATATTTAAGGTTAAAGGTAAGGAGAACTTAATGTGTAGATTGCTAGAAAAGTTTATATGGCTTGAAGCAAGCACCTCAGCAAAGGTATTTGAAATTTGATAGTTTTATGCATGAGCATGGATAAAGTAGATGCCATTCAGATAATTGTATTTGTATATGTGAAAAAATAACCTATTAGGAGCACACATAAACAAACAAGCATTAGTAGCATTTACATATATCAAGATTTAAATAAAACAAAGAACTACTGACTATCTTTGCATTTTAATACACTAAATACAACTGAAAGACAAGACTCCCCATGTAACCTTGGAGCAACTCAACAAGGACAACCATGTGAACCTTGTTGGTGTGCTCTAGTTGGAGGGATGTGGATGTGCTCTCCTCAAACACAACTATGGAATCCCATGATTTGATAAATGATATGAAATGATAAATATACAACTAAACTCAATGATGAAGAATGCTTCAAGAGATGGTTATCAAAGAAACTATTCTTGAGAGAACTCAATGGATAATGGAAGTGGATGTAAGAAGAAAGTCTAAGAGTGCAATACTATCATGAATATGCAAAATAATTCAAGAAGTTAACAACTACCAAAGGATTAGTACTAAAATATCTAAAATAACTAGAAAAATATAAGCATAATCTAGCATGATAACAATGCGATGGAGGAGATGGAAAATACTTGAGACAAATGCTTTATTTATAAGCTTGTGAAAGGCCTTGGTGAGGTGACATCTATGTGGAATCCACAAGGGAGACACATGAGATAAGGAGACAAGCCATGCAAAGGTCAACATAAGCCTTTTTGGTGATAGAGATGGCTCAAAGTTTGCTCACACATGTGTGATAAACCTTGAAGAAAGGAAAGGGGGACAAGTGTGTAAGAGTTGTAAGAGACTTTGAATTAAATAATAAGATGGAAACTTTCTTGGATCTTGAGTTTCTCACACATGTGTTGTCAAACAGTTGGGGGTAAAATGTGTTAAGAGAGGTGTTTAGGATTAATTAAGTGGGATTAGTTAATGGGTAGGCTTAGAAGGGTAAGAGTGATGAGTGTAGGCTAGGTTTTAGGATGGGATTAGGATTAAATTATATAGGATTTAACTTAATCATAATATTGAAGAATTTAATAAAGTGGAGGGACTTAAATAAATTAGGATTTATATAAAGGGGATTAATGGAGCATTATGCATTAAATACATTTAATACATTAGAGGGGATGCATTTAAATTAAAATAAAAAATTAAGGAAATGAACCCATTTAATTAAATAAATTTAACTAAATAAGCAGAACAATATGAAAAATATAATTAATTAATTGATAATCAATTATAATGTCAAGGGAAATATTAAATAAATTAATACAGTGTTTCGGACAATTTTATGCGTCTACATTTTGCCCCTCTTTGATGTGATGTCGAGATGACATTATATCAAAGAAAAGAAAATATAGGTTTCCCTAGAGACCATAGGAGTCTTAGGAGTTGTGTCATAGCGATGACATGGGAGGAGGGTGCCCCCTTGGGAAAATAGAGCAAAAAATAAATTTTGGGCAATTTTCATGAAAAGGCCCTTAGAAGAAAAGAAAGGGTAGGAAAAAGGCATAGATGAATATTTTTCATGACTTGGGGATAAACATGGGCAGACATAGCCAAGAAATGACAAGGGGATCAAAAGGGGACCTCAAAAGGCCTATGTAAGCCTCCAAGGGGTAGATGGAGAGTCATTTACACAACTAGAGATCATAGAACTAGAGCAAAAGATGGATTTGATCGAGAGACTACAAATTAGAGAGTACATTTAGGAGAACGAGAGACTATCCAACATGGGAACACTAGTAAGTCAACTATCCCTATTTGTCAATTTTTCAATTATGCTTTTGAAAAGTGCATTTATTATGTGAGAAATAGGGAAAAACAAGATTGGGGTGAAGATAATAGTTCTCCACTCTGTTGTCTTCACAGATGACAAATCAATGCAAATGTCTTTGCAAAGACAACATCATACATCATGCAATCTTCAAAGATGATAGAATTCATGTTGTCATTTGCATAGATAACAAAAGGGAGAAATAGTAGGTTAGGGATGGGGTTGGAGACAATGATCTCCATGTCATCGTCTTTATAGATGATAATATAGTAGTTGTCGGTAGGAAAATTGATATCTATGTAGTCACCGAAGATGCTAGATTAGTGTCTCTATGGTTCATCATCTCTGTGAATCTACATCTACATTGATTGGAATCTCTATTGATTTGGAATGATTGGTGGATTCAAATGATGGGGATGACTGGGAGGGGGGAACAGAGCATGATGCCCCATGCTTACATAAGCAAAGAGAGCAGGAAACAAATGGTAAATTGACTATTGCATGTCTATGCTACAAATGATGATGGTGAAATTTTGATCATGAGAGCACTATCCATTGATGATGGTGCTAGTGGAGGGACTCTCAAAGGTGAAGTGGGGACATGTGTGGCTATATGGACTTGAGCACATCCATGAGTGGCTAGACCCATCTATAAGTATTGATAGAGTGGTGGCATATACTAACTTCTAGTTTCCATCTTCCTATAGGAGAGTTGACAATCACTTTTCTAGATGTATGGCAGAATCTACAAGTGCTAATCCATGGTAGATATGCAAAGTATGTGCTAGAGGGGACAAATCCCTATCTATGGGAGTACTTCGGGTAGCGGCAATAGAGGTTACTGATTCACTGATCATGGTTGACATGGAGGGAGGCATTGGACTAAAGGTTTCCATGAATTTCTATATACTTGGCCTCACTCATATGGAGGATGGTACTAGACCATGTTGCTCACAGATTTCTAATCATATGGGTGCAGGTGATGAACACTCTTTTACAACATGACGATATAGTTTTCTATTGGGGTAACACCATCTTGGCCCAACTATATTATGATCTTCATAAGTGTGCCTATAGGACATAGTGGACCATAGGTTGAGGGTTGACTCTATTGATGGTCTGATCATGGGAGCTATTGGTCTAATTTTTTTACATAGTAACTTTTCTTAAAATCATGGTATAAAAAAATCAGATGTGAGTCCTTTTGTTTCATCCTAGGGTTTTAGGTTTTGGGTCTTGTATTTTTGGTATCTTTTAAAATTTGTTTAAAACCCTAGGTCTTGCCCTTTTTAAAATTATCTAGATGGGAAGTCTTTTAAAAGTAGTCAAATATTTTTTTCCTGCTTGCTTTGAAGTCATTGTTGTGTCCTTTTGAAAAAGTCTTGTACCGCCATTGGATCTTGTTTGGATCCACGGATGTCGCATGCTCACTATAAAAAGTTCCAAGGCTATTTACTACAGAAATGTAGTGACCATCAAAAAACTCTTTCATGGTACTAAAATTTTGGTTCAGTGCCGAAGAAGTGTATAGATTTGAAAACATTATGTTCATGTGTTCTATCTAGTATTAGAAAGGACACATGCAAAACAATTCACAAGTGGTGTCACCAGAACCTAAGATATTCTAGCGAGTCACTATATCATGATTAGAAAATCTATGT
The DNA here is from genome assembly GCA_028749045.1 of Cupressus sempervirens. Lineage (NCBI taxonomy): Eukaryota > Viridiplantae > Streptophyta > Pinopsida > Cupressales > Cupressaceae > Cupressus > Cupressus sempervirens. The sequence continues at coordinate 717,788,113 of CM053787.1, read as the reverse complement.
GCTCTTCTAGTAGGGACATAGCGAGTGCTCAGAATATAAATAAAGTGGCAAATTTTTTCAAGGTTGATGTGACTGTGGAATTCTCATGCAATTTCATAAATATGCATGACTATCTTCTTTGACAACAATATTAATTGGTCAAGTTTCAATCAATGTCTTACATGTTCTCCATCACTAGAATTAAATATCCATCGAAGGTCGCTACATCATAATTGGGAAAATCATCAATTTTCCTGGTAATGACATAGTGAGTGCCCAGATATTGTAAAAGACAGTGTTCTTTCAAAATGGACAGTGATTTTGAGGATCCTGAGGAGGATATCTTACAAAATATGCATTTATTTATTTGATAGTCATATCAGTCATGGTTAATCTATTTTTAATTGTCCTAGTGCTGATTTTTTATGGGTTACTAGAGAGTTGGTCATTTTCGCTGGTAGCGAAGTAGTGACTAATCAAAAAATTTGGATGTAGTGACAAATTTCAACAGGTGGGCCCCAAAATGAGTGATTTGTTAGACATGAGCTATACAAATGAAGTGACACAATGGTATCCTATTAAGAATTTATATGACAGAAGTTCTGAATCCATTGGGGCTCGCTATGTTGCTACCGAAAAGTAAATGACTTTCACTAGTAGCAAAGTAGTGACCTACTTGAAAAATAACAACACGACAAAGCCAAGGGGGTGTGATGTCATTGGGAATTAAAATTATATATATATATATATGCCAACATGTTAAGCTAGCTCAATGTCAACAATAACTTGGACCCACACCCCATGCATAAAACATATGAAAAATTCTAATTGTCAGATCAAGAATGGATCAATGATACTGGCTATCTCGCTATGGAAAGATGTGTACTTTTTATGTATAGTGAGGTAGCGAGTAAGGGTCCCACCATAGCTATAAATATTCATGCAGTTTCCATGCCCTCAGATCAACTTCCAATCTATGACTATCACTATCTCTGTATGAAGAGTTGAATGAAGATTATGTATAGAAAGATAGTGAATGAGGGACCCACCATATTTCTCGTAAGATTTGTATCAAATATTTTCCACACAATCAAAGCAACATCAATGGTTATCACTATCTTGCTAAAGAAAGATGCTCATAAGTTATGCATAGTGAGGTAGTGACTTGATGACATGTGTCCCTAGTCATCAGTGGGCCCAGATTGAAATGCCAACATTAAAGGAAAGGTACAGATGGAAGCATTCTATTGGCTTGACTACCAATCTGTTAGGAAGAAAGGTGAGTCGGTCCAATTTTCTTTCTTGGATCATGGTATTTTTTGAGGATCAATGGCACAAATTCAAATGGAAATGTGATGCCACTCTATTTTTCAATTTTGTGCATTTATGATGAAAGAAAGCTTTGTGTGTGAAAAAAATAGAGTATAATATAGTAGATTTTTCCATTTCTAGTCTCACAGAAACCAAAGATTTCACATTTTCTGAGCACCAGAGCCTACTGATGATATTGTGATAAGCCTAGCAAAGATGTGAAGCAATCCTCCCTATTCATGATCTATTGAAGATGTTTGGAGAAGAATAAGTTTGGAAAATCAAGTAAGTAATCATATTATAAACTTTGTAGCCTTCCCGTCCTTATGAATTATAGTCACGATGCCTCCTAAGAAAGCATTTTCTAGGAAAGTTAATTATAGGGTTAGGAATGTTCATGATGATATGCTAGAATTACTCCCAGAGTCCACAACCAAACTTGCACAAGTTAAAAAGTTAATTTCCTTAATCCCTAGGCTTAAGATTGCTAATGACCTATATGAAAAATGGAACTGGATTTGGGATGCAACAACTACGCAAAATAGTCTTGTTTCATTCAAAAAATGGTTTACAAAAAGGAATTTGTTTGCTGCTCATGCTAACGTCTAGAATTTTGATTTGGGAAAACTAGTAGTTCCAAGTGTTTTCATGGATTACAATTTTCTTGAAACCATTGCCAAGAATTATGACCAAGCTATTAGGGTGGTTAGAAGAATTGATGGTGTGCCTCCGATCTCAATTAGTCTTGAGGAAATTAGGGAGGTTTTTCTCTTAGAGCCATTGTAGGATAATGATGTGCCAATTAATCTATCAGAACTAGAAAATGAATACAAGGAAAAGAAGGATCTGATTAGGGGGGTTGTACTAAGGGCACACATTGGCATAATAGGAACTTTTCCAATGATCAATACAACCTCAAGGGAACCTTTTAAGAAGAGTCTTTTCAGTTCTCAGGCTATAGAGATATACAGGACCCTGTGTTGTGTTTTTGGTGAAGATGAGCAAGATATCATGCCTATTGGCCTTATGTATATGATGGTTCAAATTGCCTCTATTGGTGTAGATGTTATTTTTGATTTTTCTTCCTTTTTAGCTAAAGAAATCCATGTTGGTTTGGTTGGAATTGCCAAAGGGAAAGTGGAGAACACATTTTGGCACTATTCTTTGTTGATGCATATGTTCTTGTTTAAAGGAGTGGAAAATTTTGGTAAAGAGATGGAATTGAATAGAGAGGAGAATGGGGAACCATTGCCAGTCTAGTTGTGGAGTGTAGACATGACCTGGGATGCAGATAATGCTAGTTTTCTTAGATTTGATAGGTATTTTGCTTCTAAATTGAGATGCCTCATATTGAGTGATAATCGCAGGATCGTTAAGGCCTTTAACAGGGCAGGCCTTGAACAGGGCAAACGATCAGAAGTGGTTGAACAATATTGCTGCAGTAATTTTTGTGGGTATCATTCCCACCCTAGTTTTACCTTCTTATTCCTAGAGGGTTTTTGGGTTACCAAATTCTAGAATTATAAGTTATTGATGCATGTGTTTTGTTATATGTTTATTTGATGCATTTACATACATGCAATTTACTTTCAGTTAAAAGTTTTATTGGATAAATTGTGATACTTTTGATTCACACCCCCCCCCCCCCTCTGATAAGTACTCTTTCAATATTTGAATATTCCAACAATTGGTATCAGAGCAAATCCAGGTTCTCACAAGGAAAAGCCTAACAGCTTGGAGGAAAAGATCTAAAGATGGAAGCTTTCAAACTTGGAAAGATCATTGAAAATCAGGTGATAGATGTGCAACTTGCTTTGCATAGCTTGGAGGAATTCAAAAACAAGTTGAGAAACTCATTAAAAAAAAGGAAGAATCTAGCCATAGCTGAAAATGATATACACTACAAGGAGATTGATACCACCAACATATTTTCCAGTGGAGACACTAAAGAGTTTGATGCAGCAATAGCAGAACTGATGGAGAAAAACAAAGTTCAAGTAGAGGAGATAAGATCTCTCAAGATGGAACATGAATCACATGCCATAATGATATGTGAAATTACTGAACACAAGAAAAGAGCAGTTGAAGATAAAGTGATGTTGGAAAATGACAAAAGAAATCTTGCAAACAAATTTGAAGAAAAATGTACTGAACTGACAAGGATCTCAAACATGCAGATGGATACACTTGCCCAAATGATGAACCTTCATCATGAACTCAATGTAAAAGATATTGAGATCTCTACTTTAAAGATGCAGAATGAACAAATGCAGAATGAATTAAATAGAGAAAAAGAGGTAGCAGAGAATCTCAACAAATCAAGTGAAGCCATCAAGTATTTTGAACAGTTGCTGAAATCAGCAAAATCTTCTCATGATACATCAGGACTAGGATACAATAGCACTGAAGTTGGAGAATCATCAAAGAGTGCTAAACAAAGAAGTGATAAAGGTAAGAATTCAAAACCCACTTGTCATTTCTATAATAAGAAGGGACACACAGCTAATGTGTGCAGGAGTAGAAGATTCAATCAATCAAACATACCCAAAAGTTTCTGTCACAAGTGCAACATGCAAGGACATATGACACAAAATTGCAGATCCAATGTCACAAGGACTCAAAGATTTGATGGACATTGTTATAACTGCAAAAGTATGGACATAGGGCATTTGAATGCAGATCACAACTTATGTGGACATCAAATCAACCAACAAAAAAAGAAGGGAATGGAAGTCATTATCATTGGGATTACAACACCAGGTACAGTTGTCACTATTGTCAAGAATATGGACATATACCACAAAATTGCATAAGAACACATTTCAGAGGAAACTACAAAAGATGGTTGAATCAAACTACATGCTTCAGTTGTTTGAAAATTGGTCATATCAACAAAAACTGCCCTACAAGATTAAAGGCACCCAAGACTGAAGATAACAAAGGAAAACAAAAGATTGATATCGAAAAGATAAGGGGGAAAATGAATAAGAATTGGAAAAAGAAAGATGAAAGCAACACATCAATTGGAGGGATCACTTCACCCAATGGGTCAAGTGATCACACTTCATCAGACTAAGCATGAGAAGTACACAAGATTGATATACAAAGCTATATCACACATCAGTCCCAAGACCAAAAAAAAAAAAAAACTAAGCAAAGTATAAATCTACATGAAACTGGATGTCAAGACAAGAACTAAATGTTGCTGTCAAGCTGCCTTTGGATGCTAAGTTAAAACAGATGCCGAGCTCCCAACAGCAATCGAGCTAATAACCGATGCTGAGTTGGATAACTCCAATGGAAGCTGAGTTGGCAGTTGAGCATTCAATGTGATGAAATTAGGGTATATTATCATGATTTCAATCAATTTTTCGCATCGTGATCAAGAAGCAAAGGAGAAGAAAGAGAGCTAAGAAACTTCATAGCAAGAATCTAGTGTTTCAAGTAGATTGCAACCTCATTCAACACATTTTTCATCGATCTAAAGGTATTTTTGTTTGTGTCGAGCTACGTAGTTTCATACCCATTTGTTGTATAAACCCTAGTTTACAAAAATGGCATCAAGTTCAAAGAAAGTCGAGGAAAAAGAGTCATTTGAAGTCTAGTTAGTTTCAAGTGAAGTCGAGCAACTTGATTTCCGCCCTATTCTTGAAGTTGCCTAAAAAAATGACCCAGCTAGAGCTCTCTCCCACATTCCCCCAAAAGTTGTGATAGTTCAAGATGTGAGGAAATGTTACAATTGCAAGATAGGAGCTCTAGGAGATATGGAAATTAGACAAGCATATGATAAATTGTGTGTAGATGGAGTACTGAAAGAAGAATTCAAAATTGTAGAAAGAAAGGGTTTGACCCGAGTTTTAAGTTTTCCCACTGTATTCAAAACTGAATGGGTTAGACTTGTATTGAGCAGAATCCATGGTGGAAATCTATGGTTAGAAGATATTCCCATCAAACTGACAAAGGAAATTATACATAGAGTAATAGGGTACCCAACCCTAGATTGGTACAAAACCCTAAGAAGTGAATCAAAGGAGGTCATTGAAAAGAATATTGGTACTCAATGGAACAAAAGAGGAATGACAATTCATACCATATAGGATCCTCTAGTCGAGTTTTTTGTTAGAGTCATTGCTCACAAATTTTATCAATCCAGTAGACTCAATAGTGTACCATGCATTGCAGTAGATATAGGCTACAAATTGGTGAAGAAAGATCATACTTATGATCTTGCAGAACTGCAATTGCAACAGATCAATGAAAACCTAGCTGCCATAAGAAGAACAAAGGGCACACAATGCAAATTTGGAGCAATTCTAGTTTGCATATTCTTTTATGTACAGAATGAATTTCCTTCTTTTGGTAAAGTAGCATGGAGAAATGATAGAACCATCATTGCAAAAATCAATGAATATATAGAGCAAATGGGAGAAAATTTTGATACTTTGATGACAAGCTATTTTGAGGATTTCAAGAAATCCATGAAGCAAAGGTTAAGGATAGCAGCTTCCTTAGTAGAAAAGCATACTAATGATATATGTTTATTTGTTGACATTGACTTTACCTACATTCAAGTAGTAATACCAAGAGTAAGATGGCTAAGACCATTTGGATACGAAATTAATATTGATGAGGCACCAGCAACAATAACTGCATTATTGGCAGAAGAAGCAGATAAAAGTGCACCACATTTTGGCACTTATGATGTGGTAAGATCTAAGATAAATATGGAATTAAAAAATGCTTCTACATTGAAGAAGAAATATAAATTAATCAAGAAGATTAAGAAGAAGTTTGGCAAAGAAATTGAGGCTGAGGCCGAAGAAGAAGAAGATGGTAGTGATGATGAAGACGAACAAGAACAAGGGCCAATGGAACTAACTCAAGGTCTTGGAGAAGACAAGGAGGAAGGTGAAGAGGAAGAAGAAGCCAAGGAAGCACCAACTAAAGCCGAGCCAAAGAAGAGAAAGGCAACAAAATAGTCTTCAGCTAAGCCCAGAACAAAGAAGGCTACCACTCCATCACCTCAAAAGCCAACAACACAAGCATCAATAAGAGCCTCTACTCAAAAGGCCAAAGAGGAAGTTACCAAGAAGAAACAAGTCAAGGAGTTATAGGAAGAGCCAAGGAAAAGAAGAAGGTATGTGGCTCAACCTGACACTGATGAAGAAGATCAATCAGAAAAGGTAAGCAATTCATCAGTTGATATCTTATGTAAAAAGATTGCAAGTGGTGACTTGAATAATTTAAATAAAATTGATTTTAGTAAATTTACTAAAGAAGAACAAAATAAGATAGAAGAAATAGTGTATGGAATGATGGCACAGTTCAAGTACACTCCACTTGAACTAGATGGTCAATTGTCAAAGGAGCTGTCAAAAAATTGTAGAAGACAAGTGGCATTTTTGTTTGAAAATGGAGAAGGAGATGAGGGAATCAACCCTAGCCAGTGTATTGCCAGATTTGACCAGAGAACAAGTCAGAAAAGCAGTCAAAAGGAAAATACAGGGCATTCTTCATACTCCAAAATAGAGTGGAAGAGATTGTTCAAAGAACAATGAAATCATGGAAGAATTTGTACAAAAAGATTGAAGATTTTCTTGAGGAAGAATACAAGGAAGAAGCAGCTATACCAATAGAAGAGAGGAGAAAAAGAAAAGAAGAAGAAGAAAAGAAAAGAGAAGAAGAGAAGAGAGATGAAGAAAAGAAAGATGAAGGGGATGAAGAGACACAAAAATAGAATACAATGGCAATAGCTGAGCAAGAGCAGCAACCAGATCAGAGTGTGCAAGACACACAAGCATCCATCTCACCTGCAGATACTATAACTATTACTGATGTTACTGATACTTCTAGTTAGAATATGAATCGATTAATTGAAGAAGATCTGAAAAGAATTCTTGACCAATCAACACAACAAGCAATATTGTGTACATATCTAGTATTGGTCAGTATAGATGAGTTACAGAAACTAGTAGAAAATACAGTTAAAGATAAGGTGAATAAAAAAGAACCACCTTCTATCACAACTACTAGTAGTCAATTCGAAATACCAACAAGCATAATTGATGCTGCAAGAGAAAAGCAAAGTGTAGCTGTAGGAAAAGGTACAGAACAAACAGGACGGACTATTACATCTGATCCTACAACACAAACACAAGGTGCACTTCTACAGATAACAATAATTGATCATGGTAGATAGAAGGAGGAGGAAATAGTGAAAACCCCTAAAGAACAGGAGGAAATTCAAACATTAATAAATTTACCTACCTCAAGAACTCCTTCACACTAGCCATTGCAAATTTCTATACCATCATCTAGTATTACCAGAGTTACAAGGGTACTTCACTATGGAGACCCTGCATTAGATGAAGAGATAGTCATACCGAGCTATGACTCAAAATCAATAACCATTGATCAAATCAATGAGGTGCAGGATGCACTGAATAGAATGAAAAGAAAGGAAATACTCAGGAAGGAGTATAAACATAAGCAAACACTTTATGAGATGAAGGACATCTTTATGGATGCTTTCAGTTTGCAATCACTAGATGAGTCAAAGCATATCATAGAGCAACTAACAGATATTGTTAACCAGGTGACAAATGAAGACCTAGAAACCAATGCAAAACTTATGGAATGGTTAGAAAGAAAAATTCAAGGGAAAGTGAATGAGAAAATATCAAGACAAATTTCACTTTCACAAGTTGAATTGGCATAGCTTATTGACAAGGTGAAGAAGGTACTTGAGAATATATTCTCACTGTACAAAAAGTTGTGTGATTTTTCATACTTCACACAAGAAACAAGCCAAAAGATACTGAGCTTGGAAAGAAATTTAAACATTTCAAGCATGCAACTACCAAGTGATCCAGCTCAAAGTGAGAAGCATTTTGCTCAATCCCTTCACACTCATAAAGAAGTAGCTGTCTTAACAACAGATGAGGCTAATATCAAGGCCAAATTGATACAGCTCCAGTCCTCCATTACCCCACATTTAGAAATACTCCATAAAGAGCAGGTATATGCTGAAAATTTACTCAAGAAAGACCCACAACTTTCTACATTAGATGGACTTATTCATCTTGCTGCCGAGTCTGCCATCTAGCATAAGTCACTAGAAATTTCTTTGAATAATTGGGATGCAGCTCTCAAAATGATTATGGAGGTAAATAGAAATTTTTTGGCCAAATATGGTCTTAACCCTTAAACATTCTTTGACATAAGTGTCAAAAAGGGGGAGATATAGATTAAAAAGGGGGTGATATAGATTAATGGGGGAGAACAGATACAAAGGAGGAGCTTGTTATACAGGTAAGGCGCAATCAACTCAGGGGGAGTTTCAAAATTTTTGAGGTATATATTGTAAGATTGTAAGTCACAAATTTTGATCAAGTTTTCTTTAAAAACTATGTATATACCAGATTAGTAAATGTACTCATAAGGTTAGTTAAGTGTTTTTGTCACTCATGTCAAAGGGGGAGATTGTTAACCTCATAATGGTTTTTGACACTTTAGTGCCAACACACTTAAACATATTCCACATTGGAGCTGAGTACATCATGCATGCAAAGTGATCTTCATGTGCTGAGTAGTTTTTAGATGCTGAGTGAAAATCAAATATCGAGTGAAGATCAGATACCGAGTGAAGATCAGATACTGAGTGAAGATTAGTTACCGAGTGAAGTATAAGTGCCGAGCAATACAAGGTGCTGAGTGTTAACAAGTGTCGAGTGATTAACAAGTGCCGAGTAACATAAAATGCCTAGCTCTTTAAGGTGCCGAGTAATACAATTTTGTTAAGGTGCTGAGCTATCCAGGAAACAACATGTGCTGAGTATTTGCAATACTTTAGGAGCCGAGTAACTCAGTAGATCAGCATAAGAGTTTGTAATTGCACAAACTATGATGCAAACAATTTTTACAGCTGACATAAGGTAAATCTCGAAGGATTTAATTATGAGATCGAATCTTTTATTTTTCCTATGAAATTTGCATGCAGCCAATAAGAAAAATGCTAAAGGCATGCAACCAATCAGCAAAAGATAAGTATTGAGCAGAAAATGAAGATTGAATATGGATCGTAGATCCATACCTAACCCTCAATTCTCAAATGTCTTTATAAGGAAGATGAAAACTTCATTGTAAAAAAAAAAAAAAAAAAAAAAAAGGAGATGAGAGGTGTGAGAAGACATACAAGGGTTCGCAAGGAATTCTATTTTCAGAAGTGAGGATTATCAGATCATACAAGGATCCAGATCAAAGAAAGCAGAACAAGTGCCTTCAATAAGCAATCAAGGATTGTAATCAATTAGGTTTATTGTACCTAATACTCTCTAGCAATTGTATTAGAATGAAAATCCTATGGTGATAGGTTAGCTTAACAACTATTTCAATAAATCCTTTAACTAGGTGATTAAATCCTTTAATATGGTGACACTTCATGTTAAGTGTTTGAAATCCTCTAACCAGGTCACTATTGACACAGTGTAAAGCCTTTTACAGGGCAGGCCTTTAATAGGGAAAACCATTAGAAGTGGTTGAACAATATTGCTGCAGTAATTTTTGTGGGTATCATCCCCACCCCAGTTTTACCTTCTTATTCCTGGAGGGTTTCTAGGTTACCAAATTCTAGTATTATGAGTTATTGATGCATGTGTTTTGTTACATGTTTATTTGATGCATTTACATACATGCAATTTACTTTCAGTTAAAAGTTTTATTCGATAAATTGTGATACTTATGATTCACCCCCCCTCTCATAAGTACTCTTTCCATATTTGAATATTCCAACAAAAATATGGTCTTCTAGATAATGCTAATACAGAGGTTGATAAAGTAAATAAGCTCATGAATACCATCCCTAAAATAATGGAAGCTATGAATGAGAAGAATTTTTTTTTATTGATTCTTACCTAGATAAGGTGAGAGAGGTCATGAGGAGGTTGGCTTTCACTCCTAATATAGAAGCTAGTCAAACAATTGTTGAAAAGAAACAAGGTTATACAGTAATTTAGAATCAAAGGGCTCCTGTGGATAAGGAGAAACAAATAATGGGATCCACCAGTGCAGTCCAAGAGGAGAGAATTGATGAACCTTCTCCTAAGAGGTAGAAGGTAATGAAAGAAAAGAGTCCTCAAGCTGAGGAAAATTCACCCACTCAATCCCCTTTAAGGATTGGTGAAGAGCAGCTCACTACTAAGAAAATCAAGTAGATTGGAGCATAGGGAGGCATTTTTATTACTCAAGAAGAGTTAGATGAGGGTAACCCTCAAGAACCTCTTCCACAAAGTTTGGATCTAACAATAGCTAACTATAGAGGTAGGGAATTGGACCTTGTGTTAGAACAGGCAAGTCAACAATTTTTAGCTGATGACAGTTTTGTAAAGTCTAGGGCTTTCCAGCAATTTGCATGGAGGATAAACATGAATAATTTTAACGAAAGGTGTAAAAGATTGAAAAAAAAAGCATCCAAAAATGGATGAGGCCTCCATTGAAAACCAAATGAAAGAAGAAATGATGAGAGAATTTCATAATATAAGCCCTGAAGAGGGAAGACAAATGGTGAAGGCCTCTAGCATTTTGTTGTTACCAAATTGGGACATTGCTGATTTCTTAGTTTTCAATTCTGTTTCAAATAGGTTGAATTTGCAAGATCAGAACAAAAAGGACTTCCAAGGTATTGCTTTTTTTGAGGATAAAGTTGTATTGGTCAGCTAGTCATTCAGAAGAGGATCTAGAGCCACATTATCACAACTAGATCAGTTTGGATCAATGGGAAGCATAATTGTAAGGAGAGTTGCTGATACCTCTCATGTACAGGTAGCACATTGGAATGTGGATTCATCACAATTCCTTTTGGCCACTACTAATAAGGAAGAATAGGTCATATTTGAATTATAGAGAAAATATGAAACAATTCTAGAGGCCTACAATAAAGAGGTTAAAAAGAGGATTGAGCTTGAAAGAGAGCTAATGGGGAGGTATACAACACCAAGAATAACATACGCTCATCCCCTAGTTGAATGCTTCAAATTCAACCCCCTCATAGAAATACTAGATACACCCCAAAGGCCACAGTATTACACTGCTGACGATTTTGAAGAAGAAAAGAGTAAACTGTGGGCCTTACATATAGAGCTAAATATACAATATGAGGATAAATTAAGAAAAGCTCTTGCATACTTGGTTAATAAAATTGAATGGCCATTAGTTTATGACCAACTGAGTAGGGTGGTGAGTATTTGGAATGCATTGAAAGAAAATGATGAGGTTTTAAAGCCTATTGTAAACAAATGGGGAGAGAAACATAGGAGGAGAGAGATGACCTTTTTATGTTACTCTATTATAAGGTCATCCCATGACGTTATTGAAAAAAACTATGGCATTGTTGTTGATCTCCCAGAGTTTGATGAAAAGAGAATTCACTTACATAGAATAATTGTTGGCTACTTAGAGAGATATAAGAGCCAAAGTTTTAGCTTATTCCCTCATGCCCTAGATAGAAGAAACAACTTGAAAAGTAAAGATGAATGGACCAAACAGTTAGATGATTTATTTTGTCTAAGAATGAATAAAGTTATCAATGAAAAGGGGCATGCATGGTGGGGTACAACTATAGAAGAAATGGAAAAAGTTCAATTATTCTTTGATTCCTTGAAAAAAAATTCATTGATTTTGACAATAAAGTACAATTTGTTATCAAGAAACAACAAGATATTCTTCAATTTGATTGGCTAGATGACACATTGTTTGATAAATGGATGGCAAAAATTGCTCCTAGTGAACAATTTGATGAAGTTAAAATTGACAGTGATGAGGTATAGGATGATGAGATCCAAATCATTAACATTGTCAATATAGAAAGCCAATAGGAAGAAGAAGACAAGAATGACCAGTTAGCTCTAGTTGTAGGTATAGAAGCCCAGGATGTGGACGTGACAGAGAAAAAATCAAGGATAAAAGTAATGTTGTCCATCAAGGTGAAAATAGTGAAAATCCAAGGGTAAAAGTTGATTTAGAAACACCACATGACTCATCATTGGCCAGCTTGGTGGTAGCATATTTAGAGGATCCAAAATACTGGTGGCAAATCAAAAAGCTAGTAATTTGTTATGATGTAACAAAAATGGGCCCACCAAAGTACATATTATTGTGTTAACTATCTATTACATTAAGTTTTGTTTTTTTGGACACTTGTCAAATTTTTTAAGTTTGAAGCTTGTTTCATCTCACATATTTAAGTGAGATCCCAGGGCTAGAACAAGGGTTCGATTTCCAATGCTTTTAATCTTATACTTAGTTTGTTTTGAGTCCAATAATTTGAGCAAGTTTTATGATGTATTTTCTGTATAAGTCTCCGAGAATACATTAATATAGAATGATCTCTATGTTTCTTCCTGAGGTCATTTTGCATTTATTGCAAGTGTATACAATTTTCATAGAAAATGAATACAAATTATGAGCTATCCCTATATTAGTTCTTTTTGAATTTTGTCTCCTTTTGGTGACTTAGTTATCTTGATGTTGTATGAGTAAAAAATTGTGCAATTGAATGCAATCCTTTAGGTTGTATATCTTTTCATCATTGCTATTAGTTCAATGAATTAAGTAAGAGCTTTGATGAATTTAATGAGGTTGTTGTAGTAATGGGAAGGATGTTTTGAATGATGGATTCTAGTAAGAATTGCTAATAATATTTGTTGTAAGGCAACAAATTAGCTCTATAGATTTGTAGTAGACTTTAAACCCTAATGGATTAGGCACTAGTCAAATTGATTCAACTGAAAGAGAAATAGATCATAAATGGGTATCAAATGCAAAATTACAATCAATTTTACTTTTATTTCCTAAAGATCTTCAAAGTTGGTCAATACCCTTTTGCATGAAATATTCCAAACTTAGTTAGCCACTATTGCAAAGAATACGTGCATATCTACAGAAGACTTTATGACCAAATCAGTTATATGGGATGTATTCTATTAAAGAATCACAATTAGCTTTGTGTTTATGGATTGAGGATGAGAATTAGAATGAAACTAAGATAGTTTTCATACAAAAATAGTTAGATTGAGTCATCCCTTAGGTATACCCACCTTGGTCTTGTAAAGCCTAAAGAGAAGGAAACCATTCTTGGTTTTGTTAATGTTGGATCCAAATGGTTTGCATATGTAATTGAAAATAGGAAATGGCTAATCCTTAGGTTGCATTTAAGTGATATCATTTTGGTATTGAGGCTCTCTGTTGCTTAGTAGTTTTTAAACTCCAACAAAATGTCAACTCTACTAGGGAGTTGTCCAACACATTTGTGAAAAGTACTATAGTTTCTTTGGTCCTGTTTTGTATGTGGGTCTCAAATTGTTTAGTTTTTTCCCATGGTTATAAGAGGGTGTTTTAGTGACAAACCTTGAGAATTTAAAAAGAAAGAAAGAAAAACCCAAATGCCACAAAGATAAACTAATGTATCCAGCCTTATCTAACAAAGCAAGAGTTGCAGTCTTATAATATCAGTGATTAGTCCATCTGTGTCAGATATTTCTATTTCTATTTGTGTTTTTCCTCAAAGTCAAGAATAATTATAATTGTGTATTTTCCCTAGAAAAGGGTGGTGACTCAGTCAAGGTTTTGAATCTAGTGCTTATTTAGTATATGGTGAAATGGATGACAAAAGAAAAAACACAAGAGCTTACACAAGAGCCCATCCTGATGAACCAATGTATACTGGTTTACCAAAAGGTGGTAGGAAGAAGCTAAGTAAGAAAAGGAAAAATCCAAATCCTACTTGGAAACCTAGAGGTAGTGTATCCATCAATTCCCAATATGAACTAGTGATAGGGAGAGAGTCTTCTTCACTCAATCTGAATCAGAAACAACATGACTCTTAGGAGGGATATTCACTACCATGGTACCAGATGAAAGAACATATCAAGATAAGGATATGTCACTAGGAGGGAATATATCCCATAGACTAGGTCTCATAGCCAAAATGCATCATAGGTTAGGACTCAAAAGTTCTTTTGAGGATCCTTCTAATCCTAAAATAGTCCGATATTCTGAACCAAATCTTATAGATCTAGATGACCCTGTTGACTTGGAAGCTGTTTCTGTAGACCCTGTAGAAGTACAATTAGAGATAGGATTTATGAAGAAATGGGTTTTTGAGGAAGAAGCTAAGAACATTTGTCTTGAAAAAGAGAAGGAGCAAGCCATTTTGGATGCTATAATAGAAAGAGACACTCTATTGAGAAGGATGGCTACCTTGAAAGAATAGAATAAAAAGTTGGAAGAGAACACTACAACTCTCCATACCGATGTATTTGGAGACGTAGATAGTCTAAGAGCTAAAGTTTAAGAACAAGAAAAATGCCTAAATAAAAAGCAAGAACTAGTTATTGCTCAAGTCCAAGATTATAAACCTGTCCAAGTAAATCCTGTAGAACCCATTGTGAAAGTTGTAGACAAAGGAAAGGGTAAAGCTATAGGAGTCCAAATAAATGAACCTCAAGCTCAACCAAGTAAACCCATAATACCTTCCATGTCAAAATTAGATCTAGATCTGGAGAAGGCTAGAAAAGAGAAGGAAGATCTTGGAAAAGAGCTTGAGATGGTGGAGAATGAAGCTCAAGCTGTAGAAACTAGGAGAAAGATCTAGTTCATTAAGTCTAATTTTGTATTAGCCTCATGGCCAAATTTATCCATCCCAACTTCAATTCCTATACCTCCTTATGGACCAGTAGTTTTAGTTCAAGGGATATCTCAGTCTGCTCCTGCCTTATCATCCATGACTTATACTCAAGCCACTGTTGTCCAACCTCAATAATCCCAAAGTGTTCTTCTAAACCAAGCCAATATAGCAAGTACCTCAAATGTCCCTAGTTTCCAAAAGAAACCCATATACATGGAAAAGTATAGACAAATATCATTTGTAGGTATGCCTAGTGCTCCACATCCCATATTGTTTGATTTACGAGATAAAGTGATTAAGTTTTCTAGAAACAATGTTGTTACTGGTGAAGAACATTTGAGAGTTTTCATAGACATGTTAAATGATTATGAAGTTGAACATGAAGATGTGGTCATGAAATTGTTTTTTCATTCACTAATTAAGGATGCAAGGGATTGGTTTAGAAGGTTACCTGATGACAATATTAGCTCTTGGAATGAATTGGAAAAATTGTTCAAGGAGCAATATGGAGACAACACTAATGTAGGATTCATGTTAAATGAATTCAAAAATATCAAGAAGAATCCTAATGAGTCCACATTTGACTTCGATGTAAAATTCCAAAAAGGTATGTACAAATTGTTTCAAGTTATGAGGTTGAATGAGGATGTTTGTCTCACAACATATTTTAATGCTTTTGATAGTAAAATGGCTTATTAGTTGAGGGATAAGGATCCTAAAACTTTAGAGGATTCCTATAAAGTTATAGTAAATATAGTGAACAATAGGAAGGCATGTAGAAAATTGGGTAGGAGAGATGATCCAAAGCTTTTCAATACCATGAATAACAATAAAAGGGAGGGTGATAAAACTCCTATAGGAGAAAAGCTAGAAGAACCTACAATAGGCTAGGTTTTGGAATTGTTAAAAAAGATGAATCCTACTAGTTCCAATGCCCATAGGCCAAATGTTGCTGAGAAAACCCCTGTGAATAATAGCAATTTCAATAGAAAACCTAGAATGTAGAATTACCCTTATGCTACCCAATTGAAGGATGGCAAGCCAATCCCTAATTAGACCCAAAATGTGAAAGATAAGGGTACACCCAATCCTCTACAAAAGGGTTTAGTGAATATGAATGATAATGTGCAATGGTGTATTACTTTTCAATCACCTCACTCTGTAGAATATTATGCAGTTGCTTAATAATTTATTTCTGAGCACAGTTTACAAACTGAAGAGGATGAAGAAGAGAAGAGCCATGATGATGTAAGTTGTAATATGGTAAGCATGTGTAGTGACTATGTTGATTTTGATTTAGAAGAAACAAAAAGTGATTTGGAGAATAATAAAATTGCTTATCAATTACATCGTCAACAACTTTTTTCAGATAATGAAGGCTATGATGAAGATCATGTATGTGTTACATCTTCTGAAGTGGGTCATGTAAGTTTAAGAATGCCTTCCAAGGAAGAAATTGATAGTATCATTACATAAATGATCTTCCAAGTAAATAACAATTATGATTTGAGAAACATAATAGTTAACAATGAAATTGGGAAGCCTTCTAGTGTATTCATAAAAGATATCACACATAAGATGAAAGATGAAGACAATAAGGCTAGTGTAGAGATAGTCAAGGTTAAAGATGTCAAAGCTAAGAAGTGGGAACCTAAGAAGAAAGTGCAATTCCAAACCAATGAGACAAAAAAAGCAATGGTGCAAGAGAAGGGATCAAGGTCTGATAATTCCAAGCAAATAATAATCCCTACTACTTAGAAGGCTCCTACTCTAGGTATGATTGTTAAACCCACTATATCTAAGCCAATTGATATGATATCCATGTTGTCACAAATCATTGTTAAGGTACCTTTGTCTAAACTCTTTAGAATTGAAGAGCATAAGAGTAAAGTCTTGTCATGGCTGGGAGGAATAGGAAAAAGTAATAACAATGTAGAACAAAGTGTTACCCAACATATCCCATTAGTAAAAGAAGATAGAGGTATCATGTCCCAAATTTCCCAAATGTTCTTGGATAACTCATCAATAGCATACATAGAAGATATTGATCCATTCTTTCTCAGTCTGATTATAAAATTTAAGACCCTTAAAAATTGCATGATAGACTCAAGAGCCTCTAACACCATAATGCCTCTCAAAGTAATGTAAGCCTTAGGGTTGAAAGTAGACACTACACAAGGTAGATGTAGAGATATGGATGCTAGGGAAGTCCCAGTCATAGGTACTATAAATTCTTTTCCATTCAAGCTAGCTACATATCCTGAGGTAGAATTGACCATGTTAGACATTATGGTTGACATACCTCCACACTATGGAATGTTGCTTTCTAGAAAATAGAGTGCTACTATGGGAGGTAGCTTGCAGTGTGACCTAACTTATGCAACATTTCATGTAGGCAATAAAGTTGTTAAAGTAAACAAAGAGCCAAGGGTTAGTCATATCTTGGGTGAAGAAATTGACAAAGATGCTAGATACTAGTGTGAGAAATTTCCTGCTATTATTGAACATGAAGTTGAGTTTTGTATGGACTCACCACTATTATGGACGATGTTCTTTGATGGGGCTAGTTCTAAAGAAGGTGCATGGGCAGGGGTAGTTTTTGTCTCTCTAGAGAAAAACACTTTCTGATATTCTTTTACCTTGAATTTTTCATGTACTAATAATATAGATGAGTATGAAGCCTTGTTGTTACCATAGAATTAAGAAATTGCATGTCACAGAGGATTTTGAATTGATTATCTCTCAGATAAAATAAAACTATGCATCCAAAAATAGAAGATTAAAGTAGTATAGACATGTTGTTTGGGATCAAATAGAATTCTTTGATGCATTTGGTATCTCATGGAGGGATATGAGTCAGTATAAGATGGCTGACCTACTAGAAAATGTAGCAATTAAGCCATAGGAAGTATCATTTGTAGGGATATCACAAATTCAAGTTCAAAATAGGCCATCGATACCTGACAATATTTAGCATTGGAAAGTCTTTGAAGATGACAAAGACATTGTGAATTTATTGCTAAATGAGAATAAATACCATGGACAAGAATTATACTGTAGTGACTTGGTTGAGACCATAGATGGGAGGGAAATTTTTTTTGACTAGGAAGTTATACAATTGAAGACTAAAAAAGTACCTAAAGGTCTAGTTCTCTTGGAGAATATGTTTGATAACTAGGATAAGGTAAGACATGGTGCTAAGGACTATAAGCCTTAGGAGCTAGAAGAGATAAATTTGGGTACAAATGAGGCCCCAAAGAAAGTCTACATTGGCCAAAATTTGTCAACTAAAATTAAGAAGCCTTTGATTGACCTATTAAGAAAATATAGATATGTTTTTTGCTTGGTCATATGATGACTTGAAAGCCTATAGAGAAGATCTCTTTCAACATGTTATACCACTGAAAGACAATGTAAAACCTTTAAGGCAAAAGCAAAGATCAATCAACACAACCCTAGCCCCCAAAATGCAAGAGGAACTAATGAAGTTAAGGGATGGGGGAATAATTAAACCTATTAGGCATTCCACCTGGGTTTCAAACTTAGTTCCTAGTAGAAAAAAGAATGGAGACATCAGACTATGTGTAGATTTCAAAAATTTGAATATTGCTTCCTTAAAAGATAATTATGGATTGCCAAACATGGAAGCCATGCTACAATAAGTAATTGGATTTGAAATCATGTCTATGATGGATGGATTCTCAGGATATAACCAAGTACTGGTAAAGGAAGAAGAGCATTTCAAAATAGTATTTACAACTCCTTAGGGAACCTATGTGTATGTAAGAATGCCATTTGGGTTGATTAATGTAGGTGCCACATTCCAAAGAGCCATGGATGTGGCTTTTCATGAATATATAAATAAGTTTATGGTGATATATATAGATGACCTCACAACTTATTCCAAGAAGGCTGAAGACCATTGTGGGCATTTGGAAAGGATTTTCATTAAAGCATTAGAATATGGAGTGTCATTAAACCCTAAGAAATGTGCATTTAGGGTAACTGAAGGTAAGTTATTAGGGCATATAGTATCAAAGGATGGAGTAAAGATAGATCCTAAGAGAGTAGTAGCTATTGATAAGGTCCCTAAGCCAAAGAATGTAAAAGGAATTCAATCCTTCTTTGGGAAAACTAATTTTTTGAGAAGGTTTGTTATTAACTTTGTTAAAATTAGTAGAACTATTTCAAGGATGCTTGAGAAAGAAGCTACTATAGACTTGAATGGTGAGCCTTCACAAGCATTCTAGGATATTGAAACTACATAAAATTTTTCCAGTGCTGAGAACTCCTGACTACACAAAGCCCATGCACATATTTTCTTTTGCTTCTTTTCATACTGTAGCTATAGTCTTGTTGCAGAAAAATAATGAAGGATATGAGCAATCAATTACATTCCTTAGTAAGTCATTGTAGCCAGTTGAGTTGAAATATGAAATAAATGAAAAGCAAGCATATGCTTTAGTAAAAGCTATAAAGGATTTTAGATGCTACTTGGTAGGTGCTATTGTCATTGCATTTGTGCCTAGTGCTGTTGTGAAAGATATATTTTCTCAACAAGAAGTATTAGGAAGAAGATGTAGGTGGATCAATAGGATCCGAGAATTTAACATTGAAATATAGATAAAAAAGTTGGTAAGAGGTCAAGTTTTAGCTAAACTCATGGCTCAACCTAATTTGGATGCTAACCAGATCAATATGGTAACAGATGACTTTAGACTTGATTCATGTGATATGAGCCATTATGAGTGGTATACAAATGCTATTCAGTATCTACAGTACATAGAAGCTCCATCTCACTTAACTAAAATTGAGAAGAGGAGCACAACATTGCAAGCCATCAGGTACATAATTGTCAAAGGCAGTTTTTGGTAGAGAAATTTTGAAGGGATATTACTGAAATGTGTTGATCAAGAAAGAGATCAAGAAATTTTGAATGAGATGCATACTGGGTGTGTGGGGGACATTATATGGCTAAGACTATTGCACACAAGGTAATGGCAGCTAGATTTTGGTGGCCATCCCTTTTTAAAGATGCTCAAATTTTGGTTAGGAAATGTGAATCTTGTCAAAGGTTTGCTGGAAAACTAAAATTTTTAGGCAATACTCCTTTAAACCCAATTGAGGTGCAAGCACCATTTCAACAGCGGGGTATGGATTTCATAGGTGAGATTTCTCCCAAATCTAGTACTGGTTATTCATGGATTTGAGTTACTACTAACTACTTTACAAAATAGGTAGAAGCAATCCCTATAAGAAATGCAACAAGTAAAGTTTTCAATAATTTCTTACTATGTAATGTTATATCCATATTTGGTTGCTCTCAGAAAATTGTAACAGATAATGCCATATGCTTTAGGTCTGAGGAATCTACAAAGTTCTATGACAAGTATGGAATAACTAGATCAACATCTTCCACATATCATCCACAAGGAAATGGATATGCTGAATCTATGAATAAAAGCTTGTTAAAAATTATTAAGAGGACCTTGGATGATAACAAGAAGGTATGGGACTCTAAGTTGCAACTTGCAATATGGGCTGATAGAGTGACTGTGAAAAAAGCCATTAGAGTAGCTCCTTTTGATCTAGTATATGGAATTCAGGCAAGGATGCCTCAAAATAACTTAGTGGGACTCTATAATTACATTTAGTTGTATGATGAAGAAATTACATATGATATGCAAGAAAAGCTAGATGAGCTTGTAGGGTTAGCAAAAAACTAGAAAAGAAGCATCTCTTACAAATCAAAAGTTACAACTACAAGTTAAGACATTATATGATAAAAGGACAATGAGTAAAATTTTTTCTAATGGAGATTTAGTCCTAATGTGGAATGCAAGAATTGAGGATAAAGGAAAACATGGTAAGTTTGATCCTATTTGACTAGGTCCCTATTTAATTGAAACTGCATGGGGAGAAAATTCTTATATCATCAAGGATTTATTAGACAACATTCTAGAACTGCCAGTTCATGGATAGTTCTTGAAGAGATACTTTCCCTAAAAGTATCCATCTTCCATGAATAGTAGGTTTAGGCTTTCCTGTTTCCCCTGTACATTTTTGTGTATATTGTAAATCTATGTAAATATCCCTGTATAGTGGGTTTTCCTTGTTTCTGTGTTCTGTCTTGTGCTTTCTAAAGAAGTTGTCATTATTATATCAAGTTTGTGGTCTACTCTCCCAAAGATTTTGAATTCTTACATAGACTCAGGTAGTCTATCATCCCCAGATAGAGCTAGTGTTGGCTTTATTTTTTTACATAGTAACTTTTCTTAAAATCATGGTATAAAAAAATCAAATGCAAGTCCTTTTGTTTGATCCTAGGGTTTTAGGTTTTGGGTCTTGTATTTTTTATATCTTTTAAAATTTGTGTAAAACCCTAGGTCTTGCCCTTTTAAAAACTATCTGGTTGCAAAGTCTTTTAAAAGTAGTTGAATATTCTTTTCCTGCCTACTTTGAAGTCATTGTTGTGTCCTTTTGAAAAAGTCTTGTCTCACCGTTGGATCTTTTTTGGATCCACAGATGTTGCATGCTCGCTATAAAAAGTTGCAAGGCTATTTACTATGGCAATGTAGCAACCATTGGAAAACTTTTTGATGGTACTAAAATTATGGTCCAATATCGAAGAAGTGTATCAATTTGAAAATATTATGGTCACATGCTCTGTCCAATATTAGAAAGGACACACATAGAAAAATTCACAAGTGGTGTCATTAGAACCTAAGATGTTCTGGTGAGTCACTATATCATGACCAAAAAATCTATGTGCTTTACCAGTAGTGACATAGTGAGTGCTTGGAATATAAAGAAAGAGTCAAAAGTTTTTGAGGTTGATGTGACTTTGGAATTCCCATGCAGTTTCATAAATATGCACGACCATCTTCTCTGACAACAATATTAATTGGTGAAGTTTCAATCATTATGTTACATGTTCTCTCTCACCAGAATTCAATATCTATCAGAGGTCACTACATCACAACTGGGAAAATCATCAATTTTCCTAGTAGTGACATAGCGAGTGCCTAGATAATGTAAAAGATGGTGTTCTTTTAAAACAAGTAGTGATTTTGAGGATCCTAAAAAAGATATCTGACAAAATATGCCTTAATTTTTGTGATAGTCGTATCAATCATGGTTATTCTATTTTTATTTTTCCTAGTGCTAATTTTTGATGGGTTATTGGAAGTCACTATGTCGCTACTAGAAAGTTGGTCATTTTCACTGGTAGTAAAGTAGTGACTAATCATAAAATTGTGATGTAGTGAAAATTTTCAATAGGTGGACCCCAAAATGAGTGATTCATCAAACATGAGCTGTGTAGATCAAGTGACATGGTGACATCCTATTAAGCATTTATATGACAAAAGTTCTAAATTTGCCAGGGCTCACTATGTTCAAAAGTTCTAAATCTGTCAGGGCTCACTATGTTGCTACCAAAAAGTAAACAAATTTTTTCGATAGCGAAGTAGCGACCCACCTAAAAAATATCAACATGACAAAGCCAAGGGGGTGTGATGTCACTAGGAATCAAAATAATATATATATGCCAACATGTTAAGCTAGCCCAGCTTTAGCGATAACTTGGACCCACGCCCCATGCATAAAACATGTAAAGGATTCTGATCATCAGATTAAGCATGGACCAATGATACTCACTATCTCGCTATGGAAAGATATGCACTTTTTATGTATAGTGAGGTAGTGAGTAAGGGTCCCACCATAGCTTAAAAGATTCATGTAGTTTCCATGCCATCAGATCAACTTCCAATCTATGGTTGTTGCTATCTCACTATGAAGAGTTGCATGAAGATTATGTAAAGTGAGATAGCGAATGAGGTACCCACCATATTTCTTGAAATATTTGTATCAATATTCTACCACATGATCAAAGCAACATCAATGGTTATTGCTATCTCGCTATAGCAAGATGCTCAAAATTTATGCATAGTGAGGTAGCGAATTGATGACACATGTCCCTAGTCATCAGTGGGCCTAGGATAAAATGCCAACATTGAAGGAAAGGTATAGATGGAAGCATTCTATTGGATTTACTACCAGCATGTTAGGAAGAAAGATGAGTTAGTCCAGTTTTCTTTCTTGGATCGTAGGATTTTTCAAGGATCAACGATGCAAATTCAAAAGAAAATGTGATGCCACTCTATTTTTCAATTTTGTGCATTTATGATGAATGAAAGCTTCGTGTGTGAAAAAAATACAATATAATACAAGAGATTTTACCATTTCTAGTCTCACACAAGCAAAGATTTCACATTTTCTGAGCACAGAGCCTACTGATGATATTGTGATAAGCCTAGAAAAGACGTGAAACAATCCTCCCTATTCGTGAGCTATTGAAGAGGTTTGGAGAAGAAAAAGTTTGGAAAATCAAGTAAGTACTCATATTATAACCTTTTTAGTCTTCCAATCCTTGTGAATTACAATCAAGATGCCTCCTAAGAAAGCATTTTCTGGGAAAGTTAATTATATGGATAGGAATGTGCATTATGATTTGCTAGAACTACTTCCAGAGTCCACCATCAAACCTGCATAATTTAAGAAGTTAATTTCCTTAAACCCTAGGCTTAAGATTACTAATGGCCTATATGACAAAGGAAACTGGGTTAGGGATGCAACAACTATGCAAACTAGTCTTGTTTTGTTCAAAAATTGGTTTTTAGAAAGGAATTTGTTTGCCCCTCATGCTAACATTTCGAATTTTGATTTGGGAAAACTAGCAGTTCCAAGTCTTTTCATGGATTATGATTTTCTTGAAAACATTGCCAAGAATTATGACCAAGCTATTAGGGTGGTGAGAAGAATTGATGGTGTATCTTTGATCTCAATTAGTCCTGAGGAAATTAGGGAGGTTTTTTTCTTAGAACCATTGTCAGATTATCATGCGCCAATTAATTTGTTAGAACTAGAAAATGAATACAAGGAAAAGAAGGATGTGATTAGGGGAGGTGCACTAAGGGCATACATTGGCATAGTAGAAACTTTTCTAGTGATCACTGCAGCCTTGAGGGAACCTTTTAAGAAGAGTCTTTTCACTTTTTAGGTTGTAGAGATATATAGGACCCTATGTCATGTTTTTGGTGAAGATGATTAGGATTTCATGCCTATTGGCTTTATGTATATGATGGTTCAAATTGCCTCTTTTGGTGTAGATGTTATTTTTGATTTTGCTTCATTTTTAGCTAAAGAAATCCATGTTGGTTTGGTTGGAATTGCCAAAGGGAAAGTGGAGAAGAGATTTTGGCACTATTCTCTATTGATGCATATGTTCTTGTTTAAAGGGGTGGCATATTTTGGTAAAGAGATGAAATTGAACAGAGAGGAGAATGAGGAAGTACTGCCAGTTTAGTTGTGGAGTGGAGACATGACCTGGGATGTAGATAATACTAGCTTTGTCAGATTTGATAGGTATTTTGCTTCTAAATTGAGATGCCTCATATTGAGTGACAATCCCAAGATCCCTAAGGCACTAATGAACCTCACTAGGCCTATGGAAAACCCCCATAATTTGAAAGTTTAACACAATTGGGGAGATATCATTCCTTACTTTGTTTCTATTATTTTTAGAATTTATGGTTTTAGTGGGAGCCCTCATGTTTTTCCCTACCAAGCACCTTTAAAAGTAGGAATGATTGAAGTTTTGTGGTAGTTAGGAGGAGTGGAGGAGATGTTTATGTTGAAAAGGTTATTGGGGTCAATTTTTCCTACTTGCACTATGGCACACTAGTTTGTGATTACCAAAGGGGGTTGGATCCTTTTGCATAAAATTTTGGATAAGTATAAAATGGTTGTCTCCCATGCCCATTTTTGTGATACGAAGGGATTTTTTAATCAAACTTTGAGGCATAGGATTAAATTGGGTCAAGTTAAACATGATTCATATTATCGAGAGGACATTATAAGGAATGAATTCTCATTGTAGGAATAAGAAACTAAAAAGGAAATGTGGAGAGTTTATTCCTAAGGTTTAGAATTCATTCATTATTTTGATCAAAAATAAGGTCCTCTGGATAATGCTAATACAGAGGCTGATAAAGTACATAAGCTCATGAATACCTTCCCTAAAATAATGGAAGCTATGAATGAGAAGAAACATTTTTTTATTGATTCTTACCCTAATAAGGCAAGAGATGTCATGAGGAGGTTGGCTTTCTCTCCATATAGTGGAGCTGTACAAATAATTGTTCAAAAGAAACTAGGTTGTACTATAATTTAGAATAAAAGGGCTCCTGTGGATAAGGGAAAACAAATAATGGGATCCACCAGTGTAGTCCAAGAGGAGAGATCTGATGAACCTTCTCCCAAGAGGTAGAAGGTAATGAAAGAAAAGAGTCCTCAAGTTGAGGAATATTTTCCCACTCAATCCCCTTTAAGGATTGGAGAATAACAACTCAATGGTGAGCAAATAAAGTAGATTGGATCACAGGGAGGCATTTTTATTACTTAGGTAGAGTTAGATGAGGGTAACGCTCAAGAACATCCTCCACAAAGTTTGGATCTAACAATAGCTGACTATGGAGGGACAAAGTTGGACCCTATGTTAGAATAGGCAAGTCATCAATTTTTGGCTGATGATAGTTTTGTAAAGTCTATGGCTTTCTAGCAATTGGCATGAAGGATAAACATGAATAATTTTGAAGAAAGGTGTAAAAGGTCTAAGACAGAGCATCCAAAAATGGATGATGCCTCCATTAAGAACCAAACAAAATAAGAAATGATGAGAGAATTTTATAATATAAGCATTGAAGAGGGAAGAAAAATGGTGAAGGCATCTAGCATTTTGTTGTTACCAAATTGGGACATTGTTGATGCCTTAGTTTTCAATTCTATTTGAAATAAATTGAATTTGAAACATTAGAATAAAAAGGACTTCCAAGGTACTACTTTTGTTGAGGATCAAGCTACATTGGTCAGCTAGTCATTAAGAAGAGGGTCTAGAGCCACATTATCACAACTAGATGCGTCTAGATTGATGGGAAACATAATTGTAAGGAGAGTTACTGATACCTCTCATGTATAGGCAAAAAATTGGAATGTTGATTCATCCCAATTTCTTTTGGGCATTGCTAAGAAGGAAGAACAGACCATGCTTGAATTATAGAGAAAATATGATACAATTCTAAATGTCTACGATAAAGAGTTTAAAAAGAGGATTGAACTTGAAACAAGCTAATGGGGAGGTCTACAACAACAAGAATAACATACCCTCACCCCCCTATTGAACCCTTCAAATCCACCCCCCTCATAGAAATACTAGATACACCCCAAAGGCCACAGTATTACACTGCTAAAGATTTTGAAGAAGAAAAGAGTAAACTATGGGCCTTACATATAGAGCTGAGTACATAATATGAGGATAATTTGAGAAAATCTCTTACATACTTGGCTAATAAAATTGAATGGCCATTAGTTTATGACCAACTAGCTAGGGTGGTGAGTATTTCGAATGAATTGAAAGCAAATGATGAGTTTTTAAAGCCTATTGTAAACAAATGGGGGAAGAAATAGAGGAGAGAGATGACCTTTTTATGTTACTCTATTATAAGGTCATCCCGTGACCTTATTGAAAAAACCTATGACATTTTTATTGATCTCCTAGAGTTTGATGAAAAGAGAATTCACTTACAAAGAATAATTTTTGGCTACTTAGACAAATATAAGAGCCAAAGTTTTAGCTTATTCCCTCATGCCCTAGATAGAAGAAATAAATTGAAAAGTAAAGATGAATGGACCAAACAGTTAGATGATTTATTTTTTCTAAGAATGTATAAAGTTATGAATGAAAAGAGGCATGCATGGTGGGCTACAACTATAGAAGAAATGGTAAAAGTTCAATTATTCTTTCATTCCTTGAAACAAGAATTTGTTGATATTGACAATAAAGAAGAGTTCTTGATGAGGAAACAATAGGATATTCTAAAATTTGATTGGCTAGATGAAACACTGTTTGACAAATGGATGGCAGAAATTGCTCCTAGTGAATAATTTGATGAAGTTGAAACTGACAGTGATGAGGTGTAAGATGACGAGATCCAAATCATTAACACTGTCAATACACAAGGCCAATAGGAAGAAGAAGACAAGAATGACCAGTTAGCTCTAGTTGCAGGTACAAAAGCACAGGATGTGGACGTGACAGAGAAACAATCAAGGATAAAAGTAATGTTTTCCATCCAAGGTGAAAATAATTGAAAATCCAAGGGTAAAAGTTGATTTAGAAACACCATAGGACTCATCATTGGCTAGCCTAGTGGCAACATATTCAAAGGATTTAGAATAGTGGTGTCAAATCAAAAAGCCAGCAATTTGTTATGATGTAATGGAAATGGGCCTACCAAAGTAGATATTGTTGTGTTAACTTTTTGTTACATTAAGTTTTGTTTTTCTGGACACTTGTCAAGTTTTTTAAGCTTGAAGCTTGTTGCATCTCACTTATTTAAGTGATATCCCAAGGCTAGAACAAGGGTTTGATTTCCAATTCTTTTATTCTTATACTTAGTTTTTTTTTTTTCAGTCTACTAATTTGACCAAGTTTTATGATGTATTTTCTCTATAAGTTTCTGAGAATACATTAATATAGAATGATCTCTATGTTTCTTCCTAAGGTCATTATGAGTTTATTACAAGTGTATACAATTTTCAAAAAAAATGAATACAAATTATGAGTTGTTCCCATATCAGTTCTTTCTGAATTTTGTCTCCTTTTGGGTACTTAGTTATCTTGATGTTGTATGAGTAAAAACTTGTACAATTGAATGCAATCCTTTAGGTTGTATATCTATTCATCATTGCTATTAGTTTAATGAAATAAGTAAGAGCATTTATGAATTTGATGAGGTTTCTGTAGTAGTGGGAAGGATGTTTTGAATGATGGATTCCAGTAATAATTGCTGATAATATTTGTTGTATGTAAACAAATTAGCTCTATAGATTTGTAGTAGACTCTGAACCCTAATGGATTAGACATTGGTCAAATTGATTTTGCTGGAAGAGAAATAGATCATAAGTGGGTATCAAATGAAAAATTAAAATCAATTTTACTTTTATTTCCTAAAGATCTTCAAAGTTGGTCAATACTTGTTTGCATGAAATATTCTACCCTTAGTTAGCCACTATTGCAAAGAATACTTGTAGATCTACAGAAGACTTTATGACCACATATGGTATATGGGATGTATTCTATTTAAAATGTCACAATTAGCTATGTGTTTATGGATTGAGGATGAGAATCAGAATGAAACTAAGATAGTTTTCATACAAAAATAGTTAGATTGAGTCATCCCTTATGTACACCCCCCTTGGTCTTATATAGCCTAAAGAGAAGGAAACCATTCTTGGTTTTGTTAATGTTGGATCCAAATGGTTTGCATGTGTAATTGAAAATAGGAAATGGCTAATCCTTAGGTTACATAAGTGTTATCATTTTGGTATTAAGGCTCCCTGTTGCTCAGTAGCTTTAAAAATCCAAGAGGAGCATATATGCATTACACAACCTATTACAAGATGAGAGACACGAAAACCTAGTGAGTCATATGCATGTTGATACAAGCCACATATCCAGTACATATCTATCAAGTCAATATAATTTTGAAATAGATGCTTGGATGAGATTATTATGTTTGATTGGACACCATACATAGGTAGTGATCCATGGGTTGTATATTTCCAGCACAAGGAGAGGATAACATTGAGGATCAATTTCATCTCAAGTATGCTAAGAAATTTTTTTGGTTTATGAACTAGATAATGCACAATGTCATGCAATATATGCCCTCTAGGGTGTAGCAATAGTTTGAGTGGATGTAGGATGGTGTGCTAGAAATATTCTTATATCTGGTAGTATCTTAGGAGTATGGAAAATTATGGGGAAATGGGACCATTTTGAGATTAACAAGGGCTTCATGGCATGGTATGCAGCTAGTGCCATGGGTGCATGGGTAGTATTAGGGGGATGTTGGCATGACACTAGCATATACATAGTGGTTGGCAGCTCATCAACTATTGAGATTGGCAGTTGTGTTAGCAAAGAGTGCCAATACTAGTAAAAGGACTAGAATAGGGTCCACACGGATGATAGTTATGTTAGTAGAGAGTGCCAATACTAGTAGGGCTACTACTAGGGTAGGGACCACAACTAGGTCTATAGGTACAAGGACCATAAGTAAAGGTACCATTGGGAAAACCTTAGTAGGGGGATGCAAACATCATGAGGGATGAGAAGGATAGCCTCCATACCAAGGTTTCCTGACTATAGGGAGAGGTAGTGGCCTAGATTGTGAGGTCCATGAGAATATAGGTAGAGATTGCTAGGTTACAAGTAGAGGTACATGTAGGATAGACTAGAGTAGATAGTACACAGGAAGCCCTAGCTGCATTATAGGGAAGGACCGATGCTAGTGAGTTTAGTGACCTCATGATGAAATATAGTGGAGATGGTAGAGTTAGAAACTCTACGAAAAGATGTGGCCTCCCTCCAAGCTGATAGAGAGACCCTTCAGAGGTAGGCAAATGAGTATTGTGGCCAATATAATATCTCTAAGCATATGGTTTAGGGTAGAGGGATGGTTACAATGTTGTAGGAGGCCTTGACTTCACATTGGCATGAGGCATAAGCCATGTGAGAGGTAGCCTACTATAGGTCCTTATATCTTTAGTCATGCTAGGGGATTAGCGCTAGCCTTTATTCTACGAGGCATCTAACTCATGGGCCACTGGGGGCCATTGGAGGTTAGAGCCATCAATTGGATAGGTTGGGCCTTCACAAGGAGGGGGTACAAGAGGGGTAGGACCCTCATAGCCAAGCTCATGATGATCCTTAAAGTGATTAGTTTTTGACATAGTGATGTATATGTAGATGCAATGAGTTTTTGATGATAGATTATGCCTCATGTACTATATGATTGTTTTTGTATATGGACTATACAATGACACTTATTCTTTTGACATATACATGACATGGTTCATTGAGCATAAATGTATATGCATGATGCTATTTTATGGATGTTTATGATGAT
The DNA here is from genome assembly GCA_028749045.1 of Cupressus sempervirens. Taxonomy (NCBI): domain Eukaryota; kingdom Viridiplantae; phylum Streptophyta; class Pinopsida; order Cupressales; family Cupressaceae; genus Cupressus; species Cupressus sempervirens. The sequence continues at coordinate 717,758,110 of CM053787.1, read as the reverse complement.
GTTACTTACATTGTGACATAGGATGTGTATGATGATATGTTTCCTATGATGCATATATGATGACTAATGTGTTGATGATGCAGGTCCTAGATGATGGCAATATATGAGATGTAAGCATTTTGTTATTTCACATGTATGGATTTACTATATATTTTGTGTTAGATGTATCATGATGTGTATGCCACTAAATGTAATGATTATGATATCTAATGGATTAATGTAATGAACAAATAATGTGACAATGAATGAGATAATATGTAATGAATGTAATAGATGAATATTGAGTGTATCCTAAATGAACATAACATAGTACTCATGAATGAACTAAAAAATGAAAAATGAAATGATGTAAGCACAATGTATAAATAAAAATGAAAAAATGAATGAGACGTAAATTATGGACTTGTGTCAAACTTGTTAATTCATAGGAATCAAGTGGCCTAGCATAGGAGGGGGGATAAATAGAACCCTTGTCTCAAGTAGAGTGCAATGAAATCCTATATACTACATGAATCCTAGCTACATGATAGTGAGGGATTTGATTGTGTTCATGTGGGAGAGTATACCTTAGTTTGATTTTACAAAAGTAGTTATGCACCCAATGCTATAGAAGCATAGATGACAAGATTCCTTTGCATGGACTAGACTCTTAAAAATAGAAACTTTAGGACAATATATGTAGTTTTGATAGTCATGATGGAACAAATGTCATACATGGATTGGAGAGGTCTTGGCACACCCAAATTAATTTTATCTTGGAGGAAAGTGTGCTAACCCATCGCCCCCAATGAGAAATGCATATCAATAACTCAAAAATGACATACATGTACTAAAGAATCATGCTACAAACAACACATGTAGTTAGTTGGAACCATTCAGTTAATACCATGATATAAAAGATTGAGGTAGATCATGAAAGGTTGCTACTAGCACACAAAGATGAAATCAACCAAAAGAGACCTCATGACCAAGTAGTCATTCAATCTATAGTTCCTGTCAAGGATTCTAGTCCATAAGTGAATGTTGTAGTGCCATGTGTAGGAAGTTTTTTTTTCTAAGTTGTTATCGCGAGTGTTCATTAGAAATAATTATGAAAAGGACAATCTTATCAAATTTTTAAGTGTTGAATGGCAATTTGTTTAAGTTCTATTGTAGTCACCATTGTGGGAGAAAGATTAGTATAATGGGAGTAGGACAAACAGTCAATGGGAATGTGCCTCATAGACTAGAGGTCTTTTCAAAGATGAAAGTGAATGGATGAAGAGTGCAAGTTAGATAGGACTTCTAAAAAGGATGGAATGACATGGGGGAAATGTTTTTGGAGTTTTTGATTTTTTGTTTTGTTTTTTCAAATTTTTGTGGAACTTTAACAACACTATATAGGAACTATAGAACTTAAGAAAATAATTTCTTGAGGTGTTGGATATTTATAGGCTTACGGAGTGGATCTCCCTTTGAAGTCACAATTTGATATGCCATAAAATCATATTTGGCTATAATGATAAAAAAACTAAGACAATTAGCTTCAAAATTTCCTTTCTTTTCACAATTCTGGAGGTTACTCATTTTTACTACAAAACAAGGTCATCCACCTCAAATTCCCAAGGTCTTCCCTTTTTCTAAAACTAGAGTTGAAGGCAATTTTGATACATGTAGAGGTGGTTTAGAGCATTGAGGCATCTCTCATCGAGGAGTTGCAACTCTTGCAAGCAAGAAACTTGGTATTCTTCCTTGGAAATAAGATTCATGAGAGACATTCTAAGGGAAGGGATCTCAATTTTGATGGGTAATACAACCTTAGAGCAATAAACAAGGGAAAATGGAGTGGCTTCTATTGGGGTATGAATGGATGTGCGATAGGCCCAAAGGGTGGGAGCAATTTAGAGGTGCCAATCATGACCTATTGCATCAACAATTTTCTTTAGGATTTTCAAAATGGTTTTATTAGTAGCTTTGGCATGGCCATTACCTTGGAGGAAGTATTTGGTGGAGAAACCTTGGGTGATTCTAAATTACCTACACAATGTGGTGACTTCCTAATTTTTGAAAAGAGTCCTATTATCAGTTATTATGTCTTAAGGGATACTGAAACAATAGATAATATAGTTCAAGATGAACTTCTAAACTTGTTTTCTAGCTGTGTAGATTAAAGGGATAGCCTTGACCCACTTTGTGAAATACTTAGTGGTGGTAATAATATACTTGTGGCCATTTTTCTAGAATTTTGATATATTTGACCAACAAGATCGAATCCCCAATGGGAAAAGGGCTATAGTGTGATGGTGGGTTGAAGTCTTGGGCAGGAGCATGCATCAAATCTTCATGTTGCAAGCAAGGAACATAATGTTTCAAAAAATCTAGGAATCAACTTCCATATATATAGTTAGCCAATAGTAACCCATTCTAAGGAGATTTTTTGGTAATGTAAGGCCACTGGAATGGGAACAAAAAATTACTTGGTGGACCTCTTCTAATGTCACTTTGGCTTAATCAAAACTAAGACATCGAAAGAGGGTTTCATCAAAATATTTTTAGAAAATTGTGTCACCTAGGATAGTGTATCATGTAGTGCAACGGATGAAGGTTTTTCTTTGGTTTGTGAAAATGGATATGGGGATTGTTTTGTGATGAAGGTAGGAAAAAATGTCAGAGTACCATATACACTTAGGACCAATAACTTCACACACTAACTCTAATTTGGGTTTCTCATAAGTAGGAAGAAAAATATTCTCAACAAGAAACTCACACTAGGGATGGTATTTAGGCATAGAGATCATGGATGCAATGGTAGCCATGGTATTTGCTACTTTTCTATTAGTCCTTGGTATTTGCTAAAAGACTATCTCAGTGAACTATTGTTTACAATCTTCTACTATTTGATGATATGGCAAAAACTTTTTGTCCTTGTTTTGGTATTCATGCATGAATTTCCTAATGACCAATTAGGAGTCTCCAAATACAAGTAGGCTCTTAATATTCCATTAGATAGCTTGATGGAGCTTTGTTAGTAATCCTTCATACTCAGATATGTTGTTTGTGCTGTTGGAAATGTAAGAGGAGTAACTGAGAGGGAAAGAGTGAATTAGTTACTACAAAAATAAATCCTAGATCCCTTAGATGTCAATAAAAATAAATACTTTGATTAAACTATATTTCATTGTAACTCGATAAATACACATACATTTGGTTTATACTAGAAAATACTATAACTCGACAATAATTGAATAAAAACAATAACTTGGCAAATGCAAACCATAAGATGTTTATAGTGATTATCCTTAAGCTTAACTTAGTTTTAAACACATAAAAGAGATTACATGAACACAAGTGACACCAAGATTTAATGTGGAAACCCAATTTGGGAAAAACCACCAATTGCAACTAGTTATTGGTTTTTACTCTTCTAAAGTGAGCCCTGTTAGGAGCCAATCCTGTTAAAGGTTACAAAACACACTATTAGGTGTAACACTATTATAGGATTTAATCAGCTTATTAAGAGTAGCCTTGTTAGTGGTCTTTAGACACTTCAAATAGAAATTATATCTTGTTAGCGGATTTACAAATAGCTATTAAGCCAAATTAGTTAAGAGATTTAGATCACTGCTACAATGGTTAGAGAGTAACAATGGGATGACCTAATTTTTGATGCAACTAAATTTATGATTATAGATCTCAATCCTAGCTTGTATAGTTGAGCCTTCTTGATTGAATGTATCTCTATAGCTAAACAAGGATATTCCTCTTATCCTTCTAATTCACTTCCTCTAAGCACCATCAAATCTTCTAATGACTTCCACACATTCAATCCTCAACTTGGCCTTCTATTTATATTTTACACATTTAAGTTAGCTTGAATACAACTTAGAATGCTTAATATTTATCTCCTCATTTGTCTATAACCAACAACTAAATCAATTGAACTCAATATGCCCAAAAAAGAAAATCCTTCATTAGTCAACCATGCTTGGTAGACACTAACTTTGAAATAATTTTTTTATGTGAAACTAGATAACTCGGTTAACACTGCATATTCACAAAGTTCCTTTGGTAACTAAGTGAGCTTAGTTAACACTAGTGCCATCCAATATTTTCTTCATTAACTGAGTGAGCTTTGTTAATACTCAAGTTTTACAAACTTCCCTTTGACAACCAAGTGAACTCAATAGACATTGTCTTCTAAACTAGGCAAATTCTAGAATGCTCAACAAATGCAAGAAACTATCTTCATCGACCGAGTGAGCTCGACATACATTGACTAGAAATGATATGACATTTTGTGTAATATTAAAGATAATACACAACTTATCAATTGTTTTCAACAATCTCCCTCATTGGCATTGATGACAACACAAAATGAAATTTTAGAGAAAAATAAAGTAAGGAATGCATCCTTAGTTTCATTCTAATTCCCATCCATGAGAATTCCCTCTATCAATGTGAACTCCCTCTGCCTTTAGTTTCTCCCTTTGTTAGCTAACCTTTGTCTACAACATCTTCTTCTAGTAGAAAAATCCCTTTTTGATATCAGTCCAAGCTCTCCTTCTTTGACATCTCTGATGTAATAAATTTTTTGTGAGATATGATAGAAAACTTCTCCCTCTTGACATCTCATGCTAAAGAGAATATTCAATGAATATCAATGTACCTCATGTACTAATTCATTTTTAATGTGCTTTGTCAATACTACATCAACTATCTAATCTTCAACATGCTCTTGTTGATACATCACTAAATTACATTTAGTGAGCTTCAAATAGAAGAATGATCCCTAACTTACCTCTTAGATACAAAAATGCATCCTTAGATAATGGCTTAGTGAATATATCCATAATTTGTTCTATAGTATTCACATATTCCAGTCTTACCTCTTTATCTTGTACCAATTCTCTCAAAAAATGATGTTTTATAGAAATGTGCTTGGTTTTGGTATACATCACAATATTCTTTGATATATTAATTGCACTAATGTTATCACAAATGATCTATCTTCATACTTGTCAATAGTTGCTTGAACCAAATAATATTAGAATTATTAACTACTGCTGCCACATATTTTACCTTTTCTGTGGATTGAGAAATACAATTCTTCTTCTTACTTGTCCAAGATACTAGTCTTTTACCAAGAAGGAAAGCTTCTCCACTTGTGCTTTTCCTATCATCAACACTTCCTCCCCAATCAACATCTATGAATGATTTCAAATCTAAATTGCCTAGTTTTGTGTACCATAATCCATATTCTTAAGTACCTTTTAGATATATCATGATTCTCTTGATTTCCATCATGCAATTTTCTTTTGGATTTACTGAGAATCTTTCCACCATACCAACTACTAATGCAATTCCAGGCCTTATGTGCGCATCATAATGCAATTTCCCAATCATTGATCTACATGTGGTTTGGTCTACCTCTTTGCAATCATCATTTTTAGAAAGCTTATGTCTAGTAGACATAGTTGCTACAATAGGTTTTCAATCTTCCATCCCAAACTTCTTTAGTATCTCCTTGATATATTTGGATTGAGTAATATAAATACCATCTTTCTTTTGTTGAACTAGTAATCCAGAAAAGAATTTTATCTCTCCAAACAAGAAAATCTCAAATTTTTTATTCATCTCTACTAAAAATGTCTTGCATAAGTCATCATTTCTTGTAAATAAAGTGTCATCCAAAGATATTTATCCCAACACAATCTTCTTGTCTACTCCTTTGATATATAGACTATTGTTATCATTTGTTTTTTGAAAACCAATTTTTATCAAGTAGTTATGAAGTCTTCCATAGGAAGGTCTGGGGGCTTGCTTGAGACTGTACAAAGATTTGTGTAATTTTTAGATCATATCTCTTTTGTTAGGATCTACAAAACCTTCAAGTTGTTCAATGTACATTTCCTCATTAAGAATTCCATTCAAAAATGTAGATTTTACATCCATTTGATAAACTTTAAATCCTTATGTACAATTCATATGCTAGTAAAGTTCTAACACCTTCTAGTATTAGAATAGGAGAAAAAGTTTCACTATAATCAATACCTTCTTCTTGAGAATAACCTTAACAAACTAACCTTTCTCTATTTGTTGAAACTTCTGCATCTTCATCTAGCTTATTTTTGAATACCCATGTTGTACCAATTACATTTTAATCATTGGGTCAAGGAACAAGATTCCAAGAAATACTCTTCTATATTTTTTATATTTCTTCATTCATAGCTTCAATCAAACTTTCATTATCCGAAGAATCTTTAACATTTCTAGGCTAAAATCTAGCAAGAAAACATGTACCTTTCAATTTTTTTCTTGTCATTATTGCATCTAACTTCTCTCTAATGATCTAATTAGGTACATGTTTCCTTCTTACATATCTCACTAACATAGGTACTTTGAATTTAGAAAATATTCTATTAAGCTCTTCATGATTTTCTATGTTAAGCTCAGGTCCCATTGTCTATGACTCAGGTCCATCTGACTTAATTTTCTTAGGCATTAGCTTAATAGTATATGATTGTGACTCACGTTCTTCATGCTATGACTCGAGTTGCATTGGATGAAACTTGATAGCTTATGGAGTTTTTGGAGACTTAGGAGGTGAAGCCTCCTAACTTTCAAATAGATTTGGCACTATATCAGGTTCATTAAAAACAAACTTTCTATAATCCTCATGTTCTTTGTTGCTTTCCTCTTCACTCTTTTATGCAAATTCACCAATCCTTACATGTGCACTTTCTATGATGTTGTGAGTAGTTACATTCAAACACTTGTATGATTTACTTCTACAGAGTATCCTAGGAATATGCCTTCATCACCTTTAACATCAAATTATCTTTCATAGATTCCTTTAAGATATAACATTTGTTACCAAATACTTTCAAGTAACTTACATTAGGTTTGTATGGATATCATATTTCATAAGGAGTTTGATTTATGTCTTTCTTCAACTATACTCTATTGAAGGTATGCACTATAATACTAATTGCTTCCTTCTAGTATTTGATTGGAACACTCTTTTCTGTCATCAAGGTTCTTGTACAATCCATGATTGATATGTTCCTTCTTTGAGCTATACCATTCTGCTAAGGTGTACCAGGGTGTGAGGCCTCATCCCGACCCTTTGTGGCCTTAGTTGTTACTTTATCTTTTTGTTACTCATGGCTCGAGATGTCGACACATTATCAGATACTTGAACATATCATATTATTTCATGTTGTGTGATGTTATTTTCAGATATTTGATATTCGTCATTTAATGCTTTATGTTTATGTATGTTGATGAATTAAGTAAAATGTAGGATTAACACATTAATTTTTCTGGAATCTTTATGATAAAGGATATAAGTAGGATGCAAGAAACCCTGATTGATGTATGTTTCAATTTATGTGAATTTCTGATATGTATATATGTGCATATGATTTTCGGGACTACTGATGTGTGCAATGAGTGTGCAGACAATTTTAGCCGAGGAAACCTACAGAGGAACAGAACTGATCTCTATGTGTTTATTTTGAAAAAAGCTTGTTGTTCATAATTCAATTATTGTACTGTGAGATGTATGTATTTTATTTCTATGTTCAGTGAATGCTAATGTTCGTAACTATGTTCTTTTAGTGTCGCTTGACACTCGTAAATTGTTTAAGTTCTTCAGTGTGCTGATTAGTGTTAGTTGTGTAACCTTTGGACCCAAGTTGGTTTAAGTTAGTGTCAGTTTGCTATTTGGTTCTTAATCAAGGTTAGTCATCCCTAATCTAGATTAGTGCTTAATCTACTTTGTTAGAGTTGTTAGTTGGTCCTAATTATTCCCTAGCTTTTGTTTGGCTCTAAACCTATTCCTAAGGCTTCAAATCATGAAATAATTATACCCAAGGGGTATGGGTATGGGTTGGGGGTCTTTTCCAACCCCTAAGCCCCTTTTGTTGACTTTGGAGATCACTCAAAAAGTCTCTTTTTGCTTTTGTGCGAAAATTGACCATGATTCCATGAGATGCCTCACCCCACCTCCTTTCAGTGTCTAACCATAGTGAGGGTAGAGTTAGGAGTTTCTAGAATTGCAAGTGGGTGGGAGAAGTTATTGATCCCTTTGGTGGTTGAGTTTGAAGCTTATTTAGAGGCCTTTCTTGGACTAGTAGAGGTTGTTACCCAATCTCTACATTTAGAGAGGAGTTCTTGAAGATTGAAAGAAGGAAGGGGAAAATCTACTCAAACTTGTTCATTTGCCATTACCTCTTTGTGCAGGTAAGAATTCTCATCTCCCTTGTTCAGATTTCATGTTTGTTTTATGCTTATGCTACCTTGTTGTTGTTTGAATGCTTGTATGGTTGTGGGTATGTTGGGATGCTTTGAAAACTATGTTATTTTTGGATGATTTCATTTCATGTTTATGTTTACAATTTTTGAGATTTTTCTTGCATGGGTGTTTTGGTATTACTCACCCTTGGAGAGGGCAAAAGTGACCAATTTTGGGAAAGATTTGTTTAGTTGGACTCCAACCAGTGTAGAGTCTCTTCTCAGGATGAGAAGAGAGAGAAAGGGTAGGGTGTTATGGGCCCCTACCTATCAGCACAAACCTTGTATGATTTTGGTATGTTGAAATGGAAGAATGGAAGTTCTTGGTTTATAGCCCTGATTGGGCATCTGTTGGTGTTGTGCTTGACTTCTCCTGGTTGGAAGAATCCACCTTTCCCTAGTTTTGATTCATTGTGAATCCTATTGTGTAAACCATGTATGAATATGTATGTTTGATTGTCTCTTGGTTATGCTTGGTTGTCACCTGATCTGATTCTGTTCCCTCCATGGTTCTAGAAATATGATGCAAAAATTGTTATGAATCCTTTGATGAGGGTCATGAAGAAAATTCAATTAAATTGTTGTAATTTAGGATTGAAATTCTATGTAAATTGTATTTCAAACTTTTTTGTAATGGCAACGAAGTCAGGTTTTCTTCCTGATTCTTTCTCGGCTAAGCCTTTAATCAGGATTACCAATAAAATTGGTGTTTGAGTATAATGTTTTTCATGTGACTCAACCAAAATTTTAAATTAGATGGATGCATATCAGAAAATAGGATGAAATTGATGTCGATTTAATTTGGTAAAATTTCAAGTTTTCTTATAGGTTAGAAACAAAAAAATTCCATTATGAATGAAAGATTAGTTTTGTGATTAATGGAGTTAAATCAATTCTTGCATTATAGTTAAAATGGATCATTCAAATCCTTGGCATATTTAATTTTGAAATGGGTCCTATTAGATTTACTTAAAAAAAGAAATATAACCTCCCTTGGTAAATCAATCAATTTCAAAGAAATTTATATATATATACTTGCTTTGAAAATTCTATACTTAGAAAATTTTCTTCAAAAAAAAAGGAGTTGCAAGAGAGTAAAACTCTCTACCTTTTTTATGGGAGAGGCAATCAAATAGTTTTGTGCAACAGAGAATATTCCCTATGATTCTTTATTTTTGTTCTTAAATTTGAAATTAAATATAAAATAAAAATGATTATGCATGACTAAATAAACAATATAGAATATCCTAAAATATCTATTGCTACCTATAAAACTTTAATACATCAATGCTTTTCCTTCTTTGGTGGGCGTTAGTTTGGAGGGGGGATTAAAAATGTTTTAATTGCTTTATATGTCAAATGTCATCACATGGGATGATGTCACCCTTATACTACCCTCCTTGACTTGGTGCAAGTTTTAACTTCCTTAGGAACGTTGGTTTTGGAGGAAGGAGATTTCATTTATTTCCAACTTTTTTTTTGACCTCCTGTACTCACGCCACCTCCTTGTCTATATGTCCCCTTCCACTTGGGCAGCGCGCTGTCCCAAGTGGAGCACTTGGGAAGCACAGCTTGGGATGGGATGGGATAGGGGTGTAGGGTAAGGGTCGATTTGACCTTGGGAGATGGGATAGTTAGGTTAGTTTAGGTTTTAGTTTATGTTAGTTATTTTTTTTTATTCAATTCTTTTTTTTATATTAGTTAGTAAGTTGTATTATTAGTGTTAGTTTAGTTTTAAAAAAATTATTAAATTAGTTAGTTTTAAATTTTAAGTTAGTTTTAGTTTAAGTATTTTGTTAGAATGTAAGTTAGTTAGTATATGTTATGTTAATTTACATTCTTTTGTTAGTAAGTAGTTGAGTTAATATTTGTTTTAGTTTTAGCATATTAGTATTTAAGTTAGTTAATTTGTTAAAGCTTTATGTTAGTTATTGTTTGTTATTTGTTAAATATTAATAATTTTTAGTTAATTGATTAATATGTTTGTTTTAACGTTAATTGGTTTAAAGATATATGTTAATTCATAAAGAGTTTTAGTTTAAAATTAGTTTAGTTTAATTGCTTGTAATTTGTTAAGTGTTAGTTAATAGATTAATTTGGTTGCTAATATATATATATATATATATATATATATATATATACATATATATATATATATATATATACATATATATATATACATACATATACATACATATACATATACATACATATACATATATATACATATATATATATATATATATATATACATATACATATATATATATACATATACATATATATATATATACACATATACATATATATATATACATATACATATATACATATATATACATACATACATACATATATATATATATATATATATATATATATATATATATATATATATATATATATATATATATATATATATATATATATATATATATATATATATATATATATATATATATATATATATATATATATATATATATATATATATATATATGTATGTATGTATGTATATATATATCTATGTATATATATATGTGTGTATATATATATATATATGTGTGTGTGTGTGTGTGTGTGTGTGTGTGTAATCTAGAAAGTTTCCTTAAATAATTTAAAAATCAATAGTAGATATAATGTTAATTAAGTAATGGTTATATTAAGAAATCAATTAGTCTTAATTTAAAATTATAAATGTAAGTTAGTTTCGATTTTGATTCATTCAATTGTTAGATATTATGAATATAATCGTTAATTTAGATTTGATTTCTTTTAATTTATTTTTAAATGTATTTAGTTTTGGTATTGAAGTAAGTCTGAATTTTTGAGTACTAATTAGTTTTAGACTTCAGGTTATTGTCCATTTAAAATAAGTTTTAATGTCGATGTTATTTGCTTAGTTGTTTCATTAAACTAATTTTGTGGTCATCTACATCTTTTTTTTTAATATAACTTTTACTATAATGTTGTATAAGAAATGTAAGAACATAAGTTTATCAATATCAATCTTAATGATGTAATCATCTTCATGTTTATAATCTTAAGACGTAATGTAGAGAACATGTACTTAAAATGTTATCTTAGCATGTTTAATTATTAATTATTATTAAGAAAAAAAGTGTGTGTGTTTTTTTGCCCCCATATTTTGGGCATGACATTTTGGTATCAGAGCTTGTGTTTCAACACTAGGAACCTTAAACCCTTACGCTTCTAAAAACTTAAAAAGAAACGTTAAATTGTGTAGGATGCCTCCTGTTACTCGAAGCAACCCATGAGGCAGAGGTCAAAGGGAAAGAGGTGGTAGAGCAGGACAGGGAGATGGACCACCTCCACCACCACCACCTCCACCTCCACCACCACCGAACCCAAACCAAGAAATTATTGATGCACTCCAGGTTTTGATCAGTGTAGTTCAGCAGAGAGTAGTACTTTGTGGTTCAACCAGTTCAGCAGATTCTAGTAGTGGAAGCAAAGGGACCCAGAGGAGGTGGGCCCAGAGTTAGAGAGAGGACTAGGAGTCCCCCACTGAGATAGTTAGAGGGGCAAGATGAGCATGAAGGTGACTCAATACACCACAAAAGACCCCCACTTGATAGACCTCCTAGACATATAGGAGATGACATCAAGGAATTGATTCAACTCAGGCCACCATTATTTACAAGTTCCACTGAGAGGATAGTAGTAGAGGCATGGTTGCAGAGCCTACATCGGTGCTTTGGATTACAACCCTATGGGAGTAATCTAAAGGCACACCTAGTAGTTCATCAGTTGAGAGGGGATGCCTCTAATTGGTGGCATCAGGAGGAGATCATAGGTGGAGTGAGGATGGATACCCTCACATGGGAATCATTCCTAGACAGATTCTAAGAGAGTTACTTGTCAGATCATTGTCAACAGAAGTAGATAGAGGAGTTCCATTCTCTTTATCAAAAAGGTCTTACAGTGGCTCAGTATGAGAGAAAGTTTCTCGAGCTCCTTCCTTATGTGGAATACATGAAGGATGAGAAACTACGGGTACATCACTTTATCATGGGTTTGAATTTTTCACTTCAGGGTCTAGTTTGGATGGCCTTCCCTACCACCTTTAGACAGGTAGTGGAGATAGCGCTAGTGGTAGAGGATACTCGAGGTAGACAGGAATCACGAGATCAGACTCAGAACCAAAATTCTACCTGACAGAAACCCCCTTGGAAAGGGAATCAAAACTATACACCAGGGTCCTCTAAGGGCCAACAGTCTCAGTAGCAGCAGGTACTCTCATAGGGTTACCAAGGCTCTGAGCCAAGGCAGTAGTAGTCATAGCAGGATCAAAAAGTACATACCCCATAGCCACAGTCAGTACAGACTCGACAGTCTTCCAGGGGTGGATACAGTGGGTCTAGCCGATCAGGAGGCCCACAGCAGTCTGGATCACAGGATGCATGATCTTATACCTAAGGACCAAGCTATACTTGTGGTGGCATGGGTCACATAGCTAGAGAGTGTTCACAGGGATAGTCATCCAGTGGTGAGAGAGGGGCATTTTTAGAGCCGACAGTTGGAGACATGGGCAGGTCCCATAGAGTTTTTACAGCGGTTGACAACCGCTAGGCTGAGCATCAGGCTACAGATATTGGGGCTATAGGTGGAGTTGGTCAACTAGTTAGTGCTAGAGACTATCCATATTATTGCCCGACAGACCCTAGCTCCTCGAGGTCAAGAGCTAGACCAAGTTAGGGTCTAGTAGGAATGGTACGATGAGGTCACAACTTCATGGAAGGATGTGCCACGGATGCGATCTCTATACCCTTATCCTTTGATGAACTCTAGGAGGAAGTTCATGCCTAGTGGGGGAGGATGTGAGGCCTCGCCTTGACCCTTTGTGGCCTTAGTTGTTACTTTATCTTTTTGTTACTCACGATTCGAGATGTCAAGACATTATCAGATACTTGAACATATCATATTATTTCATGTTGTGTGATGTTATTTTCAAATATTTGATATCCGTCATTTAATGCTTTATGTTTATGTATGTTGATGAATTAAGTAAAATGTAGGATTAACACATTAATTTTTTTGGAATCTTTATGATAAAGGATATAAGTAGGATGCAAGAAACCCTGATTGATGTATGTTTCAATTTATGTGAATTTAAGATACGTATATATGTGCATATGATTTTCGAGACTACTGATGTGTGCAATGAGTGTGTAGATAATTTTAGTCGAGGAAACCGACGAAGGAACAGAACTGATCTCTATGTGTTTATTTTGAAAAAACCTTGTTGTTCATAATTCAAGTATTGTACTGTGAGATGTATATATTTTATTTCCGTGTTCAGTGAATGCTAATGTTAATAACTATGTTCTTTTAGTGTCGCTTGACACTCGTAAATTGTTTATGTTCTTCAGTGTGCTGATTAGTGTTAGTTGTGTAACCTTTGGACCCAAGTTGGTTTAAGTTAGTGTTAGTTTTCTATTTGGTTCTTAATCGAGGTTAGTCATCCCTAATCCAGATTAGTGCTTAATCTGCTTTGTTAGAGTTGTTAGTTGGTCCTAATTATTTCCTAGCCTTTTTCTGGCTCTAAACCTATTCCTAAGGCTTCAAATCATGAAATAATTATACCCAAGGGGTATGGGTATGGGTTGGGGGTCTTTTCCAACCCCTAAGCCCCTTTTGTTGACGTTGGAGATCACTCAAAAAGTCTCTTTTTGCCTTTGTGCGAAAATTGACCACGGTTCCATGAGATGCCTCACCCCACCTCCTTTTAGTGTCTAACCATAGTGAGGGTAGAGTTAGGAGTTTCTAGAATTGCAAGTGGGTGGGAGAAGTTATTGATCCCTTTGGTGGTTGAGTTTGAAGCTTATTTAGAGGCCTTTCTTGGACTAGTAGAGGTTGTTACCCAATCTCTACATTTAGAGAGGAGTTCTTGAAGATTGAAGGAAGGAAGGGGAAACTCTACTCAAACTTGTTCATTTTCCATTACCTCTTTGTGCAGGTAGGAATTCTCATCTCCCTTGTTCAGATTTCATGTTTGTTTTATGCTTATGATACCTTGTTGTTGTTTGAATGCTTGTATGGTTGTCGGTATGTTGGGATGCTTTGAAAACCATGTTATTTTTGGATGATTTCCTTTCATGTTTATGTTTGCAATTTTTGAGATTTTTCTTGCATGGGTGTTTTGGTATTACTCACCCTTGGAGAGGGCAGAAGTGACCAATTTTGGAAAAGGTCTATTTAGTTGGACTCCAACCAGTGTAGAGCCTCTTCTTAGAATGAGAAGAGGGAGAAAGGGTAGGGTGTTATGACCCCCTACCTATCAGCACAAACCTTGTATGATTTTGGTATGTTGAAATGGAAGAATGGAAGTTCTTGGTTTATAGCCCCGATTGGGCATCTATTTGTGTTGTGCTTGACTTCTCCTAGTTGGAATAATTCACCTTTCCCTAGTTTTGATTCATTGTGAATCGTATTGTGTAAACCATGTATGAATATTTATGTTTGATTGTCTCTTGGTTATGCTTGGTTGTCACCTGATCAGATTCTGTTCCCTCCATGGTTCTAGAAATATGATGCATAAATTGTTATGAATCCCTTAATGAGGGTCATGAAGAAAATTCAATTAAATTTTTGTAATTCAAGATTGAAATCCTATGTAAATTGTATTTCAAACTTTGTTGTAATGGCAACGAAGATGGGTTTTCTTGCTGATTCTTTCCCGGCTGAGCCTTTCAATCAAGCTTACCGATAAAATTGGTGTTTGAGTATAATTGTTTTTCATGTGATTTAATCAAAATTTAAATTAGATGGATGCATATCAAAAAATAAGATGAAATTGATGTCAATTTAATTTGGTAAACTTTCATGTTTTCTTATAGGTTAGAAACAAAAAAATTCTATTATGAATGAAAGATTAGTTTTGTGATTAATGGAGTTAAATCAATTCTTGCATTATAGTTAAAATGGATCATTCAAATCCTTGGAATTTTAATTTTGAAATGGGTCCTATTAGATTTACTTAAAAAAAGAAATATAACCTCCCTTGGTAAATCAATCAATTTCAAAGAAATTTATATATATATACTTGCTTTGAAAATTCTATACTTAGAAAATTTTCTTCAAAAAAAAAAAGAGTTGCAAGAGAGTAAAACTCTCTGCCTTTTGTATGGGAGAGGCAATCAAATAGTTTTGTGCAACAGAGAATATTCCCTGTGATTCTTTATTTTTGTTCTTAAATTTGAAATTAAATATATAAAAAAAAAGATTATGCATGACTAAATAAACACTATACAATATCCTAAAATATCTATTGCTACCTATAAAACTTTAATACATCAATGCTTTTCCTTCTTTGGTGGACGTCAGTTTGGAGGTGGGATTAAAAAAGTTTTAATTGCTTTGCAACTCAAATGTCATCAGATGGGATGATGTCACCCCTGTACTACCCTCCTTGACTTGGTGCAAGTTTTAACTTCCTTAGGAATGTTGGTTTTGGAGGAAGGAGATTTTATTTATTTCCAACTATTTTTCTGACCTCCTGTACTCATGCCACCTCCTTGTCTGCACATCCCCTCCCACTTGGGCAGTGCGTTGTCCCAAGTGGAGCACTTGGGAAGTGTAGCCTGGGATGGGATGGGATAGGGGTGTGGGGTAAGGGTCGATTTGACCTTGGGAGATGGGATAGTTAGGTTAGTTTAGGTTTTAGATTATGTTAGTTATTTTGTTTTATTAAATTCTTTTTTTCATATTAGTTAGTAAGTTGTATTATTAGTGTTAGTTTAGTTTTTTTTTAAAAGTTAAATTAGTTATTTTTAAATTTTAAGTTAGTTTTAGTTTAAGTATTTTGTTAGAATGTAAGTTAGTTAGTATATGTTATGTTAATTTACATTCTTTTGTTAGTAAGTAGTTGAGTTAATATTTGTTTTAGTTTTAGCATATTAGTTTTTAAGTTAGTTAATTTATTAAAGTTTTATGTTGGTTATTGTTTGTTATTTGTTAAATATTAATAAGTTTTAGTTAATTGATTAATATGTTTGTTTTAATGTTAATTAGTTTAAAGATATATGTTAATTCATAAAGAGTTTTAGTTTAAAATTAGTTTAGTTTAGTTGCTTGTAGTTTGTTAAGTGTTAGTTAATAGATTAGTTTGGTTGCTATATATATATATATATATATATATATATAATCTAGAAAGTTTCCTTAAATAATTTAAAAATCAATAGTAGATATAATGTTAATTAAGTAATGGTTATATTAAGAAATCAATTAGTCTTAATTTAAAATTATAGATGTAAGTTAGTTTCAATTTCGATTCATTCAATTATTAGATATTATGAATATAATCGTTAATTTAGATTTGATTTCTTTTAATTAATTTTTAAATGTATTTAGTTTTGGTATTGAAGTAAGTCTGAATTTTTGAGTACTAATTAGTTTTAGACTTCAGGTTATTGTCTATTTAAAATAAGTTTTAATGTCGATGTTATTTGCTTAGTTGTTTCATTAAACTAATTTTGTAGTCATCTACATCTTTTTTTTTTATATAACTTTTACTATAATGTTGTATAAGAAATGTAAGAACATAAGTTTATCAATATCAATCTTAACAATGTAATCATCTTCATATTTATAATCTTAAGACGTAATGTAGAGAACCTGCACTTAAAATGTTATCTTAGCATGATTAATTATTAATTATTATTAAAAAAAAAAGTGTGTGTGTGTTTTTGCCTCCGTAGTTTGGGCATGACACAGGGCTAATACTTGTCTCTTTATTCCTTTTCCAATGTAGAATTCATTGAACTCATTGGAAATATATTCACCACCTCTTTATAATCTTAAACATTTCAACGTCTTTCCAGCTTCTTTCTCTACTCTTGCTAGATAGCACTTAAACTTTTGAAAAGCTTAAGATTTTTCTTTTAAATACATTACAATCATCATCCTAGAATAACCATCAACAAATAAAATAAAATACTTATCTCCACTATATCTCTCTATTCCAATAGGTCCACGTAAGTCTCTATGTACTAGCTCCAAGACTTCTTCTAAATGATAGTCTTTACTTTTGAAACTTGTCTTGCCCATCTTGTCAATTTGACAATTTTTGCATAGACCCATATTAGGTTTGGACTCAAACTAGGAATACCTCTCACTATTCTTTTTTTCTTGTCTTGAAATGATTATCAAAGTTCACATAGCACAACCTTTTATGCCATAACCAACTTTCTTATACTTGAGCAATAAAACATCAAATTTCACTTAGATCTAGGTAGAATAGGTTATCTTTTGTTTGTTTTCTAGACCCAAACATATTTCCTTTTCCATCCAATAGTTTGGCCTTCCCATTCATGAATTCTACCTTTTATCCAATGTTATTCAACTATGCCACAATTAGTATATTATGGTTTAGTACTTCAACCCAATAAGCATTGTCACATCTAAGTTCATTGGTTAGTGAGCTACAAACTTTTCCCTTTATGCAACAAGGTTCATTATTTTCAAATCCCATACTACAACCATCATAATGTTTCACGTCTTTGAATTTTATTTTATCACCAGTCATATGATGTGAGAAACCACTATCAATAATCCATGTATCATTTTTCCTAACATGAGAGAAAAGTGTCCTTTTATCTCCTGCATCATTAGATTCTTCTTTTACATTAATGTAAACCATTTCATCATCTTCACTACTATCTGAATCTTTAGATATGAAACAAGATTTCTTACCTATTTCCTTGTAGTTCTTGAAGTTCTTAAAATTCTTCTTTCCTTTGAACTTCTTGTGCTTCATTTCATCTTTGTCTTCTCTATTTGGGAACCTTGTAGTAACGTGTCCAACTTCTTCACAAGAGAAATCAATTAGAGGAATCTTACCTTTATACTTTCCTTTTCCTTCGGGATACCTTCTTGAAATCAATGATTCAATGGTTTCAAGATCACTATTAAAACTATCTTCCACTTTACTCTTAGATTGTTTTCTTTTAGACCTTTTAGCTTTCTTCTTGAGTGATACCTTAGCTTCAAATGCAGACTCAAGATTGCTAGAACTAGGAATATAATTATCATCATTGTCTAGTTCAAATGCTATCAATATTCCAACTAGAGAATCTAAAGTTATAGTGTGATTTGAATTACATCTTATCTCTTTAATAATAGGCATTCTAATTTCATAGATAGGAAGAAGGGTTCTAAGTACCTTTCTTACCACTATTACACCATCAATTGTTCCTCTAGAGGCTTTGATAGCATTGACACTATCTTTGATTCTATCAACATATTTTATAATATTTTCATCCTCTCACATTTTCATCTAATCAACTATCCTCAAAGACTTTTAGCTTTGGATCTATTTACATTAACATATCCTCCATAGATATCCTTCAATTTGGTCCACATTTCATGAGAAATTCCACAACCTTTGACATCATCAAATTTAACATAGTTGAGAGATGAAGCAATATCAATCATCATGATATTATGATTCTTTTTCTCTGCAATTTCTTCAATAGTCATAGTTTTGTATTTGTTATCTAGATTCTTTAGCCCTATATCTCCAATGGTTTTTGTGTGCAACCTCATGAGTTCTTACCATGTCTTGAAGTTATCTTTGTTCAATTTTGAAAACTCCCTTCTATAAGACATCTTGATCTTTAGCTTAGGTTATTGAAACCTTTTCTGCAAGCACCAAAAGCACTGATATCACTTGCTGGAAATATAAGAGGAGTAATTGAGAGTAGAGGGATGAATCATTTACTCAAAAAAATAAATAGTAGTTCCCTTAGATGTTAATACAAATAAATACTCTGATTAAATTGTATTCTATTGTAACTCAGTAAACATACATGCACTCAGTTTACACTAGAAAATACTGTAACTAGACAATAACTAAATAACAATAATAAATTGACAAATGCAAACCATAAATTTTTTTCTATGATGAGCCTTAAGATTAACATAGTTACAAACACATAAAATAAATAACATGAAAATAAGTGACACCAAGATTAAACATCGAAGCCCAATTTGGAAAAAAACCACCAATTGCAACTAGTTACTAATTTTAACTCTTCTAAAGTGAACCCTATTAGGAGCCAACCCTATTAAAGGTTTCAAAAAACATTGTTAGGTGTGACCCTATTAGAGGATTTAATCACCTTGTTAGGAGTGGCCTTGTTAGAGGTCTTTAGACACTTCAAATAAAAATACCACCTTGTTATAGGATTTACAAATAGTTGTTAAGCCAACTAGTTAAGAGATATAGATCACTACTACAATGGTTAGTAAGTAACAATGAGATGACCTAATTTATAATACAACTAAATTTTTAATTATTGATCTCAATTCTAGCTTGTATACTTGATTTTTCCTAATCAAATGTATCTTTTCATCTCAACAAGGATATTTTTCTTATCTTTCCAATTTGCTTTCTCTAAGCATCATCAAATCACTTCCACACATTCAATACTGAACTTGAAATTATATTTATTACTTACACATTGTCAAGTTGGCTAGATATAAATTATAATTATTGATATTCATCACCTTAGTCAGCTAGAACCAACAACTAAATCAATTAAACTCAATATGCTAAAATAAGAAAATCCTTCGTTAGCTAACCATGCTTGGTAGACATTAACTTAGAAACAATTTTCCTATGTTAACCAAGTGAACTTAGTTAACAATGAATATTTACAAATTCCCTTTGGTAACCAAGTGATCTTAGTTAACACTAGTTCCATCCAAAATTTTCTTCATTAACTGAGTGAGCTTAGTTAACACTCAAATTTTGCAAACTTCCCTTTGACATCCAAGTGAACTTGGCAGACACTATCTTTTGAACTAGGAAAAATTTAAAATGTTTGCCAAACACATGAAAATGTCTTCATCACCTGAGTGATCTCAACATATATTGACTGAAAATGATATGACATTTTGTGTAACATCAAGATAATACAAAATTAATAAATTGTTTTCAACATGTGCAAGGTAATGAAATTTTATAAGACTTAGGAATAAGGTCTCCTTGTTGTGTAACAAACAAAATTCCTGCCCCCAATCCTTTTTGTGTGAAAGAACCATAAAAATATAGTTTCCATGGTGTATTAGGGGTAACAATGATAATTGTATAATTTCAAAAATCTTCTATGATAGGATGGTCTCCTTGAAGAAGAGCTTCTGCAAGTTGGTCTACAATGACTTTTCCCTAAATGGCCTTGTTATCTTTATAGACAATGTTGAGTTCACTTAAATAAGGATCTACTTTGTAGCTAGGGAGGTATTTGATAGAAAATTCTTGATAGATCTATCTTAGCAATGATAGGTGTAGTGTGATTAAGCATATAATGGTATAGTTTTTATGTGCAAAAGATTACTACCAAAAAAGCTTGCTCAATAGCATTGTAGTTCAACTCATAGCCAAATAATGTTTGAATGAGATAGTTGATAGCTTGATAATTACCTTTGTCATCTAGTTGAGCTAAAAGAGCACCTAGGGCAACTGAGATGGTAGAAATGTAGAGAATCAATGGTCATCCTACGATTAGAGGGAGTAGTACTAGTGGACTAGCCAGGTAGACTTTAACTTGATCAAATTATTTCTAACATAGGAAATCCCATTGAAACTTGGTGTCTTTTTGAAGAAAATATTGGAGTGGATGAACTTTATTTGTTAATAGGGACACAAACTATCTGATGGACTATAACTACTCTTAGAAGCTGTGGAGTTGTTTCAATGTAGTAGGTGGAGGCATTCCCATGATAGCTTTCACTTTGGTGGGGTCTACCTCAATGCCTCTTCTTGATACTATGTAACCTAACAACTTTCCTTATTCAACCCCAAAAAAACACTTCTTGAGATTAATGTACACTTTGTATTCCTCCAATCTTTCATATATGGTGTTAAGAATAACAATGTGGGAATCACGTGTCTTAGATTTTCCTTGAATGTCATCAACATAGTCCTCCATTATTACATGTACAAGATCATGGAAGATTGTGGTCATTGCACATTGATAGGTGGCATTGGAATTCTTCAAGCCAAAAGGCATGATTGGTAACAAAAGGTTCCCCATGGGGTAGTGAATATTGTTTTGTCTTCATCTTCTTCAGCAATTTTGATCTGATAGTAACTAGAGAAACCATCCATTGAAGACAACATTTCATGTCTGACAGTCAAATCCACTATGATGTATATGTTAGGAAGTTGAATATTATCCTTAGAACATGCAAGATTCAAATCTAAAAAATTTGAATAGATGTATATGCCCCCTAGAGGCTTTACTTATAGAAACAATGTTGGACATCCACTTAGGATAATCAATAGGTCAGATAAATTTTTCCTGTAACATTTTTTGTAGTTCTATTTTGACCTAAAGTACAACCTTAAGATGCATCTTGTGCAACTTTTTATTAATAGGTTTAATCTTTGGATCCACTTCTAAGTGATGCACAACCAAATATGTCTCTAAACTACTCTTTGCATGTCCATGCAAAATTGATTTTTCCTTTTTCTAGGAATTTAATCATCACTTTATGTTGTTCTAGACTTAGGGTAGCAACAATATAGGTTAATTGGAATTTTATCTTCATTCAATGTAGATGAATTATCTAGTGGTAAATATCTAAATGGAAAGTTAGTCTCTCCCTCTTCTGGCACCTCTAGGAGGTTTTCACTAGAAGATGCATCCTTTATTTTCTCTTTTTCTTCATCCAAGAGTGCTTGGAAAGTGTTTTCACCAGAGGATGTTTCTTCTATTTATTTTTAAATTTTCTTTTTTTACTTTTGGGACTAAGAGATTTGAATTGGCTACCAAAGTAGGATTCCTCATTGTATTAGATCTCATGTTCATAATCTTGGAGATTCTTAAGGCCAAAGAGTACCATCACTACTTCATTAGAGTTACAAATATCAAGGGCCGGTGGTGTATCTTGATGGTCCTAGCCTATCATGTTAGGTTAGTCAGAGGTAAGTTGGTGGATGAAAGGATAGATATGGTGATGGCACAAACATAGTTATCTAGGTCATCTTCAATGTATTATAAGGGGATTTTGAAGAATTCTTCCTCCTCAGTCTCATAATTAGGTTCATCCATACAATAGTTGTTAGCAAAGGACACTTTGGGTTTAATGGAGCCCAAACCACATCCTTCAGGATAGCTATTAGCCTCAATGCATTTTTCCAATTCCATCTTCTTTAGCTAGTTCATGATATCCCATGTTTTAACTAATGGGAGGGGCCTTGACATGCTTATTTTTACAGAATTCCGTAGGATTATCTTTTCTATCAAAATATAGCCAATCTAAGATATTAGACTCCATGTGTTCACCACTTAGTGAACCCCAATGTTCAAAGGTTGTCCTATTAACATGCATAGTATCCTTATTTGTAGAAGGTGGTATTTGGGAAGGTTTTCCAAAGGATCAAGGGGATAGTGGTAGTTATCTAATGCACAAGGAATTTTCAAACTTGTACTCTCCCATTCCTTGATAAAAAAAAGTAACCTTCTTTTTCTTGATATCACCCACCTTCACTTTCCCTTTATGAGAACTAGAATCAACATTCAATGACTCTAGAATTATTGTTGAAGGTGATTCTATTATGGTGACAAATCTAGGTATAACCTTATCAAACTCACTGATTGGTCAAAAATTTGTTAGGGCATCTTCCTATCTCTTAGAAAAAGAAAAAGGAAAAGGATGACCTAGAATTGTGACCTCTCTTCCCTAGTGGGGAAATTTCAAGCACCAATGATATGTAGATGGGATCACTTTTAATGAATGTATCTAGGGTCAATTGAGAAAGATGTTATATGGTAAACCCAAATCTAGGACATGACACTCAGTATTGATTATGTCTGGCCCAACCTATAGCAGTAACATGATAACTCCTTTTGATTCTCTTTCTCTTTCATCATATGTTTTAATGTTTATCCTTTTATTGATATCTAGGAGGTCTTCTGGAAGCCCCGATAAGTGGATCATCTTCAATATACAAAGGTTCAAACCAGATCCATTATCAATAAGGACTTATTTTATTTTGTGTCACTATATAAGGACTTCAATGTGTAGTGACAAATTGTGTTGATGATCAAGACCTTGGAAATCATTTTTTGTGAAGACAAGGTGTTGTTGGGCAGCAAGATTTCCAATCATGGTAGTGAATTGGGACACATTAATGTTTTCTAGAACATAAGACTCTAAAAGAGTAGTCTCAAGAATTTCTTTGTGGATAGGTGAGGTAGTGAGAAGCTTGAGAATGGATATTTGTGTAGGAGTCTTCCCTAACTGAGATAAAATATCATACCAAGAAGTAGGTCTTTGTGAAGTAAATGGTGTAATAGGTGCATGTGGAACTAATGGATTAATGGGATTGGGAGTGGTAGCTTGCAAAGTAATTCTTCCCCACTGAGTGGTTACACCACAATTAACTGCTTATAGGAAAAGAGTATTTACATGAGTGTCTATTTCTTCAATGTGGCCACACATGGAGTCAAAACCACATATATCATTTGATTCTATTTTACCACACAAGGAGTCAAATCCTAATATGTGGTTGGTAAAATAGTCATAATGCAACATGTTAGATATGGAAGCTTAGTTGGCATTGTTTGTATTGTTGTTTCCATTATTTTTATTTTCATAGGGAAATGACTTTTGAAAGATCTTCAATTTGACATTTTTAGAGTGTGGTCCTCCTTCAACCTCAATTTTCCCACCATCAACAAGATTTTGGATGAAAATTTTGAGCGTGATACACTTATTTGTGCCATGTCCTTTGATGCAGTAGTATTTGCAATATTTATTTTTCCTATACCACTTGGATTTAGGTCAAATTTCATCAAAAGGCCATGTGTTGGGAAAAACCTTCAAATGGTGATCAACTAGCTTCTAAAATATGGAATCTAAGGGTTTACAAAAGCTAGTGAACATTCTATTTTGGTCATAATCATGATTCTAGTTGTTATTGTGTTATTGCAAGGAAAGAATTGTGTTTGATTGTGATATTGTTGGTTGTTCTAATTGTTGTTAATTTTGATTGTCACAGTTTGAATTTTTGTTGTTTTGGTTATGATAGTTATTGTTGTTTTAATTGTTATTGTTTCCACCTTGAAGGTTTTGTATACTTTTAACATAGGTGACACCATCATGAGTAACGCCCTTTGTTTTTGGACCAAAATTTTGGTTTTCTATTATTGTTCATGTCATTGTTCAAGGATGACAAGTTATATTGTTTTATGGAACCCTTGTCTAGGAGTCCATTTTCAATTTTCTTACCTTTCTTGAAAAATGTGGAAAAGTCTTTAGGACTAGCTATCTTAATTTGGAAAGACATCTCCAGGATCAAATTATTGATAAATATATCTACAAGGTGGGAATCTTCAATTTTGTAGGGCACAGGATTAGAATGTTTATGCCACCATTATAGAAAGTTAGCAAATGTTTTATTGATTCATTGTTTCATGTTACACAAATCACTCAATGAGGCATGTTGTTCAATGTTGTATGAATGTTGTGCTACAACTTTCCCTGTCAAGTCATTGAAAGAGGTGATGGAACATCTAGGTAAGTTCATTGGGCATTTAAGTGTAGGGCTACTAAGGCTTCTTATGAAGAGCCTCTTAGGGTACTCCTCACTATTGGAAACTTCTTGATATAAGACATAAAATTCATTGAGATGTGTGATGGGACATGTTTCTCCCATGTATTTATCAAATTTAAGAATCTCAAATTTTGGTAGAAAAGGTATCATGTTGATAGATTTGTTGAAGGAATACTTTAGAATAACTGGGGGGGGGTGTATTGAATCAATTATCCAAGGTCTAAATGTATAAATAAAACTTTTCACATCTTAGTGAACCCATAAAACATTTATACTCATGCATGCATCCATAAGATTATGAAATCACTTAAAACTTGTAGGTTATTGCCAAATCAACTTGCATAAATGTAATGCATGAAACATATTAGATTCATCAACACACTTGACACAATGACTTACATTGAAAACCAATTTTGCAAAAACAACAAGTAATATGCTACTCATTTCACTCTTTTAAAGTGATGCCTATGAAAGGCCAACCCTATTAAAGGTTACAATACACACTGTTAAATGTGACCCTATTAAAGGATTTCAATCACCTTATTAAAAGTGAGCCTTGTTAGAGGACTTTAGACCATTCACTTGGAATGTAACCTAGTTAAAGGATTTAAAAATGACTATTAGGTCAACCTTAATCCAAAGGATTTACCCTAGATTGATACAATTGCTAGAGAGTAACACTAAGGCTTTGATTTGACACCACTTACAACTTCACTTGTAGATTATAGATCTCTATTTAGTCCTCAAATTTTCTTGGCCTTCATACTTTACTACTTTGATATCTTGTTCACCCTTTAAACATTTGTCTTCTCAAGCCTTCTTTCTTAACATGCCATTGCAGACTCTTATCTCTTATGTCACTTGATGAAGCAAAACCCTTGAATCCTTGTCTCTCTTAGGATCTTACACATGACAACCTTGCTTCATGACCAACCATTCCTATAAATAGGTAATTAAGATCTTTTTCCACTCACTCTCATTATCCAAATTATGGTTCAAATGGATTAGGTAGGATACAATATATCTATCCCATATTCCATTTCTCTTGTAGAAACTTCTCCTAGAAACCACTTTGAATTCACCTATAAATGGTTTACCTTGAAGTTTGTGCCACCAACTCATCAACCTTATCTTCCACCTGATTTACATAATTCAAGAAAAAAACTTTTTGGCTTAGATTCATTGAATGTATTATCTTTTAAATAATGCAACAACTTGACATCCACTATGAATTTACTTGGCACAAACTAAAATTTATTAGTGCTCAACATCAACAAAAATTTACTCAGCATCAACTATTTTTCTCGACATACACTAGAATGAACTTTTACTCAGCTCCAACTAATTTTCTGCTTGGCTTGCATTGACTCTGCTTGGCACCTACTATCCACTCGGTAAAGCTTGGCACACAAAATTTGTGTAATTTTTTATTCTAATATTTCTTGGTATAACTAGCCTTTCTAACCTTAAGTAGATTATCAATACATCATGTTATCACTATCTTAACTGATCCTTGTACTTCATTACATAATCGTAACTCAACCTTTCCTCTAGGTGCTATTGGTACATCTTTTGATCAAATCCTCTTCATCAATCAAATAAGTGATAGTACTTGAATCTTATAAGTAGTTGTCTTACTAGAAAATAACAGGTTTGACATTAGTGACAAAAAAATAATTGAATCATACAATATCCCTCTTTCAACAATCTCCTTATTTGATTAGCTTCTTCAATCTATTCTCAAAAATCTCCCTTTTTAGAATTGATGGCAAACCAACTGTAAGGAAACTCAGGTGAGGAAACAACTTCCTACACTAATCTCTTAAGACAAGTATGGTGCAAATCCTATTAAAATCTTTTACACTTATAGATTCTATATCATGTAAACAACAATATTATAGAAAACCAAGCATAAAAAAAATAGACAAAGAAAGAAACACATAACACAAAGATTTTCCAGTGGGCAAAAACCTTTTGGTAAAACAACCCCACCCCTCTAGAACCTACACAATGTATTATCTTCAACACAAGGTTACAATACACTTGCAATGCAAGTTCAACAGTGATAATAGAAGACTCCATTAGCAACTCACAGTACCAATAATACACTTTCTCACATACTTCCTCTTCGCAACCCTAAAAATGCTTATATCATGCACTTCACTTTACGGCTACTCCCAAAGGTAACTGTATTAGGGTTTTACCATTCTCTGAGAAAATAGGAACCCTACTCAAATTTATCAGTTGCCACATGTCTTCACCTGTCATTGAATCTTCCTGACATAGCTCTTACGTGTCTAGAATTTGTCATAACTATTTTAGCAATGATCTCCTTATACACAATTCAAGATGCCGACACATCAACATTATTTGCAAGAAATATATATTACAAAACAAATAATAAGAATAGGAATTATCCAAGTTTGAGACACCTTATTCCTAACATTCTCCCACTTGTTGAACACCTTGTAAGAGCAACAAGAACATAATAGGAACTAATCACTATAGGCCAAAAGGTCCATAGACTCCGAACACCATTTGAACTTCTTAGTGCCCACTAGTTTCGTTAATGCATCTGCAATATTCTTCATAGTATCTACCTTCTCCTAATTTACCTTTCCATCTTCCACCTTATCTCTCACAAAGTGAAAATGCACATCAATGTGCTTTGTTCTGGCATGGAAAGTTGGATTATTTGAAAGGCAAATAGTGCTCTAACTGTCACACCAAATAGTAATCTATTTTGCATCAACACCAACATCAGAACACAATATCTTAAGCTGAATGGTTTCCTTACAAGCATGAGTAGCAGCCATGTACTCAGCTTCTTTAGTGGATAAAGCAACCACATGTTTTCACTTGCTCATCCAACTGATGGCACCACAAAATATAGTGAACACATAAGCACTAGTGGATCTCCTACAGTCAATATTGCCTACCCAATCTGAATCAACAAAACCATGAATACAAAGTAAATGCGGAAATCCAGAAGAGTTACCATGATAACATATGGAGTAATCTGATGTACCCCTCAAATATCTAAATACTCAGTTAACTGCATCCCAATGTACCCATCCAAGATTATCCATAAACTGACTCAAGACTCCCACTACTTGGGCAATGTCTGGTCTAGTATAGACCATAGAATACATAAGAATACCAACTACACTAGCATAAGGTACTCTACTCATGTCCTCCACCTCACTAGGAGATTTTGGAAAATCATCTATAGATACTTTGTTCCCAAAGAAATAGGAACAGATAGTGGTCTACAATCTGCCATGCTGAACCTGTCCAACACATACTTCACATGCTTACTCTGACTCAACCAAAGTTTTCTGTTAAACCTGTCTCTACTGATTTCCATACCCAAGATGTACCTAGCTGCCCTAAGATCTTTCATCTCAAACTGTGCTGACAATTGAGATTTAAAATCAGAAATCATACCCTTACCCTTCCCAAACAACAACATATCATCAACATATAATGCAACAATTAGAAGGCGATCATTTTCAACTCTAAAATAAACACAATGATCTAATTTCAATCTTACAAATCCAATTGACAACACAAAGGCATCAAAATTAAGGTACCACATCCTAGGAGATTGCTTCAAACCATATAGAGATTTCTTTAATCTACAAACTAAGGATTCTTTACCTTTAACAATGTAGTGCTCAGGCTGTGACATATAAATCTCTTCCTCCAAATTGCCATGAAGGAAAGTTGTCTTCACATCGATCTATTCTATCTCTAAATCATATGATGTAGCAAGAGATAACATAAATCTAATGGATGTCAACTTTGCAACAGGAGAGAATATTTCACCATAATCTATTCCCTCTACCTATGAATACCCCTTTGCAACCAATCTAGCTTTGTACCTTTCAACACTGCCATTTGCATAGAATTTCTTCTTGAATACCCATTTACAACCAACAAATTTTCTCCCTTTAGGAAAAGGTACAAGGTCCCATGTTTTTTTTTTCTCTAATGAAGCCATCTCATCATCCATAGCCTCAATCCAGGAACTGGCATCTTCGATGCCCAAAGCCTCTTTCATAGATCTAGGCTCATCAGTGTTAGTAATCAAAGCAAAAGAACAACTGGAATCTAACATAGAATAACCAAACCTTTTTGGTTGCTTTCTTTCTCTCGTGGATCTCCTCAAGGGCTGTGGTTGAGCTTGTTCTTCCTCTTCTTCTAAACTACCAGAGCTGTTAGAGCTCTCCTCATCATTAGACCCAACATGGTCTCTCTATTCAGTCTTCTCAGGGGTAGG
This sequence comes from Cupressus sempervirens, assembly GCA_028749045.1. Lineage (NCBI taxonomy): Eukaryota > Viridiplantae > Streptophyta > Pinopsida > Cupressales > Cupressaceae > Cupressus > Cupressus sempervirens. The sequence goes on along the minus strand of CM053787.1, from coordinate 717,728,969 downwards.
AGGCAACTGAACAACATCTTTTTCCTTTTGTTTTTCATTTGGTTGTAGCACAATAGGAGAAGATGTTAGCTCTCTGAAAATAAAATTTCTACTATACAACAACTTACTAGTCACATGATCCCAAAGCTTGTATCTTTTCACACCAACACTGTATCCAATGAAAATACATTTAACAACTTTGCTTTCCAACTTAGATCTTTTCTCCTTTGGAACATGTGCATAAGCTTCACAACCAAAAACATGAAGATGTCTAATTGAAGGCTTCTTACCAGACCACACCTCCATGGGTGTCTTATCAACAAGGGCTAATGTACAAGATTTGTTAACCAGATAGAAAGCAGTGGCCATAGCTTCAGCCCAAAATCTTTGTTCTAAACTAGCTTCACTAAGCATATTCCTAGCCTTCTCCATTAGTTTCCTGTTCATTCTCTCTGCAACTCCATTTTTCTCTAGGGTATAAGGAGTTGTCTTATGCCTCTCAATACCTTGTTCTTTATAGAATTGTTCAAACTCTACTAAGAAAAACTCACCACCATTGTCAGTTCTCACACACTTAATCTTCTTACTAGTCTGATTCTCTACAAGAGCTTTAAATTCCTTGAATCGACTAAAGACTTGTGTCTTACTTTTAAAGAAATAAATCCATTTCCTTCTATTGTAATCATCTATGAAAGATACAAAAAATACAGACTTGGAGATTGAAGGAACTTTTACAGGACCAAATACATCAGAATGAATAAGATCCAAAACATCAGAAGATTTTTGAGAACTAGAGTAAAACTAAACATGATTTTGTTTACCATAGACATAGTGTTCATAGAATTTGAACTCAAGATTGCAATCATTTAACTCCTCAATGAGATTTTTATTTTTCAGGGTTCTGAGACCCTTTTCACCAATGTGACCAAATCTCAAATGCCACAACATTGTCTTCTCTGTAGGAAGCTTACCTTCCAAAGTGTTTGCATTGCCATCAGAACCAATAACCACAGTATTCTTCGCTGCTTGTTTAGATGGTGAGGATGAAGAACTATTACATAGAGGAATACATGCATCTAGCTTAAATAAGGTACCTCTCCTAGTACCCCTTGCAAGCACTATTGATCCTCTCATCATCTTGCATACTTCTTTCAAAAAAAAAACTTGCACACCTACATCATTCAACATACTTACAGATAATAGGTTTCATGCAAAACCTGGAATGTGCATAACTCCATTGATTCCATTTACTTGTCCATCAGGAAATTTGATAGTGACCCTTCTGCGTACAACTATCTTTAGGTGAGAATCATCACCCAAGTACACCTTTCCACCATCAAAATCTTCATATTTTGAGAACCAGCTTCAATGAGAGGTCATGTGAAAAGATGCACCCAAGTCAACCAACCACACATCATTAGATGCATGGGCTACCAAAGCTATGATGAATGCATTGCCATCTTCTTGAGATCTTTCTGAAGCTGAATCTAAACCTTTCTTCTTCTTCTTCGGCTCTTTGCAATCTTTATGAAAGTGCCCAGGTTTATCACAATTCCAACATTTTGCCTTGGAATTATTGCAAGTCTTTGACTTCCCATGAGATTTGGATCTACCCTTATTGTTAGACATATTGTCATTTTTCTTCCCTCTTTCTGTGGATCTCCCATGAATAGAAAGGGCTTCTTTTTCTGAAATGGAAGCCTTTCTATGCATCTCCTCTGATAGCAGTGAATACACCACATCATCTATTTTGAAAGTGACTAATGTGCTTTTGAGAGCCATCACAAGATGGTCCCATGAATCCGGTAAAGAACACAAAAGTGTGTAACAATGATCCTCCTCCTCTAACTTGACACCAGTTGATGTCAACTGTGTAGCCAACAGATTAAATGCATTTAAATGATCCATTAAGGATCCACCTTCCTCCATTCATAGAGAGTAAAACTTCTTCCTTAGGAACAACTTGTTCACCAAAGATTTGGCTTGATACATGGCCCCAAGTTTTTCCCACAAACTATATGCAATTTTCTCATCTAGAACATTCAAAAGAAGTGCATCACTTAAACAGAGTCTTACGAGACCCTTAGCTTTATGGTCTTTGATATCCCAATCTGCTTGAGCTATAGTTGCTGGTCTTGTAGCATTTGAAGTCGCTTCCCATAGGTCATGATCTTCCAACATGTCTTTCATCTTGAGTTTCCACAACTCAAAATTAGTGCCATTAAATTTCTCCACATCCATTCTTCCATATGATGAACTCCCCATCTCAATCTGCAAATAAGATTCAGGATGCTCTGCACAAGACTCCCACTCAACTTGAGATTAGCTCAAAAAACCCTACCCAACAACTAGGATCAAAAGTTGATCAGGCTCTGATACCACTTGTAAGGAAACTCAGGTGCAGAAACAACTTCCTACACTAATCTCTTAAGAGAAGTATGGTGCAAATTCTATTAAAGTCTTTTACACTTACAAATTCAATATCATGTAAACAAAAATATTATAGCAAACCAAGCATAAAGAAAATAGATAGAGAAAGAAACACATAGCACAAAGATTTTTTCGATTGGAAAAAACCTTTTGGTAAAACAACCCCACCCCTCCAGAACCTACACAATGTATTATCTTCAACACAAGGTTACAATACACTTGCAATGCAAGTTCAACAGTGACAACAGAAGACTCTAGTAGCAACTCATAGTACCAACAATACACTTTCTCGTATACTTCCTCTTTGCCACCCTAAAAATGCTTATATCATGTGCTTCACTTTAGGGCTACTCCCAAAGGTAACCGTATTAGGGTTTTACTATTGAGGTAGAGTGTATAGTACTCAAATTTATTAGTCACCACATGTCTTCACTTGTCATTGAATCTTCTTGACGTAGCTCTTACGTATCATAGGAATTCATCATAATGGTTTTAGTAATGATCTCCTTATACACAATTCAAGATGCTGACACATCAACATTATTTGCAAGAAATACATATTACAAAAAAAAAAAAAAATATGAATTATCCAAGGTTGAGACACCTTATTCCTAACACCAACCTAATCAACCAAATTAACCAAATGGAAAACACCTTTGTTCAACCAAACTGACTAGGTTAAAATAGTAAGACAATACCAAAAAGAAAACATGTATTGAAATCTCTCCCTCTATTAGTAACTTCCATCTTCTAATTAAAATTCTTTCTCATAACTCTATTTTACTATATCTCCCTCTATCTAGGTAGATTAGGATTTCTCCCTCTCCATCTCTATCTCTTTGACAACAATATCTTGATATCTTCATCTTGATCATTAATCATATTGTTGATCAGCAATATCATCTCCCTCTATGATTATACATACTAGCTTGATCAAAAGAATATGTCCCTCTTTGACAACAATCCCAAAGACATGCTAAAAATTTGTCATCTTAACATGCAGATATAAACTTTTTTAGATTCTTTTCGTTTCTCCCTTTGTCACCTTGCTTGTGACTAATTTGAATTTTTAGCTCTGTGATTACTTTAGGCAATTCCTAAAGTAAGATCCACTACATGAATTTGTAACATATGGAAATTAACTTGTTTGATGCAGGACACTCCTATTACTTAGATCACCTTTGATGGGGGTATCACCCCTAGTTTACCTCTTAGATACTCATGAGCATCCTTAAGTAATGCTTTTGTGAAGATATCAAAAATTTTCTCCTTTGTGTTAACATATTCCATCTTCACCTCTTTATCTTGAACAAATGCTCTCAAGAATTGATACTTGATTGCAATGTGTTTAGTCTTTGTGTGCATCATTGGATTCTTTGATATATTGATATTACTTGTATTATCACATAAAGTATCACTTGTTCTGTGATTTCTTCCCTCATTCCTTTGAGTAACTATTTGATCTAGACAATGTTTGTACAATTTATAGTAGCAACAACATATTTAGCTTCAACAATAGATTGTGAGGTACAATTTTGTTTCTTGCTAGTCCATGTAACCAGCCTCTTTCCTAGGAAAAGTGCTCCTCCACTGGTGCTCTTTCTATCATCATTGTTTCTAGTGCAATCAACATTAGTACAGGCTCTCAATTCAAATTTCTCATTCTTCTTGTAGTATAGACCAAACTCTTCCATTCCTTTCAGATATCTCATTATTCTCTTCATAGCCATTAAATAATTTTCCTTGGGATTAGTAGATAATGCAAAGTTAATTCTGCTATATACTGCATGTTACAATTTGGTAATCATAAACCTATACAATGTTTGATTCACCTTAGTTGAATCATCATTTTTTGACAACTTGTGTCCTATCACCATAGGTGTACTTACTAGTTTGGAATCCTCCAATCCAAAAGTTTTCAATATCTCCTTGACATACTTTGACTAAGGGATGTATATACCATATTGCATTTGATATACTTGCAAACTCACAAAAAATTTAATCTCTCCAAACATAGACATCTCAAATTCTTGCTTCATCTGATTTGCAAAATTCTTACATAAAGCATCTTGAACTCCAAAAATGATATCATCAACACAAATTTTAGATAAAAAAATACCTTTTCCTTTCTTTATCTTCATGTAAAAATTGTTGTTATCATTACTCCTTTCAAATCCAATCTTCACAAGATAATTATGAAGTCTCTCATATCATGCTCTTGGTGCTTGTTTCAAACCATATAGAGCTTTATGTAGTCTACATACCATGTTCTTATTGTTAACATCAAAAAAAATTTATGGCTATTCTATGTAAACTTCTTCCTCTAATATGCCATTTAGAAAAGTAGATTTAACATCCATTTGATAAGCTTTAAAACCTTTCTATGTAGAATAAGCAAGTAGAGTTCTTACTCCTTCCAATAGAGTAATAGGGGAAATATCTCTCCATAGTCAATTCTTTCTTCTTGTGCATATCCCTTGTAAACTAATCTTTCTTTGTTCCTTGTGACTTTACAATTTTCATCTAGCTTATTTCTGAATACCAACTTGGTTCCAATCACATTTTTGTTTTCTAGTCTAGGAGCTAGACTCCATGTTTTGTTCTTGTCTATTTGTCTAATCTCTTCTTCCATAGCTTTATTCAACATCTTATAATGCATCTCTCACTATTTTGGGTTCCTTCATGCTCAAAAAATATGTTTCACTACTCAATCTATTTCTTGTCATTGGTCTAGCATCTTTATCTCCAATGATTTGAGCAATAGGATGAGTGTTTTGACATATTTGGACAATCTTGGTTCAACTTTAGTTTCTTCATTTTTTCTTTCAACTTCAGAATCACTGTGTTCACCTCTGTTAGGTAGCTCAGCTTCTCTTTCATTTACTCTAATCTCATAATCAAAATGTTCTCTCACTTCATTCTATAACTTGACATCTGAATATAGTTAGTTCCTAAATGCAACTTGACATTCATAGCCCGTGTGACTTAGCAGTCACTAAAACTTGCTATTGGATTGTAGCTTGATTTGCAACATCTTCTTCAGCAGGTATACCTTCATAAATGTATACAAATGATTAGTATTCTTCTAGTTCTTTCATAGGTTCAACCTCATACACTTCTGTATATTCATCAAAATTCATATTTGCAATTTCCACAATTTTTTTAGTGTTAGTATTTAAACACTTATAAGCTTTACTTCTTGTGGAGTATCCCAAGAATATTCCTTCTTCACTTTTTGCATCAAGTTTACACCTCAAATCTTTACAAATGTAACACTTACTTCCAAATACCTTAAAGTATTTTACATTGGGTGAGTATCCATACCATAGTTCAAGAGGTATTGAATGAGTACCTTTCTTGACTTGTACATGATTCAAGGTATAGACAACTATACTTACAACTTCTCTCTAGTACGTCAAAGCAACATTCTTCTCCATGATGAGTGTTCTAGCACAATCCATTATAGATCTTTTCTCCTTTCAACAATTCCATTTTTTGGAGGTGTTCTAGGGGTAGATTTCTATCTTTTGATTCCTCTATCACTAGAGAACATCTCAAATTCATTTGATGTGAATTCTCCTCCTCTATTAGATATCAAACACTTTAGCCTTTTGTTTGTTTCCTTCTCAACTCTTTCTATGTACCACTTAAATATTTGGAAAGTATCAAATTTTTATTTCAGAAACATAACTGTCATCATCCTAGAATAGTCATCAACAAACAACATTATGTACTTATCTCCCTTGTATCTTTACACATCAATTGGCCCACACAAGTCAGTATAAACAATCTCTAGTATTTCTTTAGAGGTGTAAGTTTTACTCTTAAAACTTGACTTTGTACTTTTGCCTAATTGAAATTGTTTGTACATTACATTATTAGGCTTCTTCAACTTAGGAAAACCTATAATTTTCTTCATGTTACTGATAGTAACCAAGTTATCAAATTTAACATGACATAACCTCTTGTTCCATAGCCATATATCATCAAATTTTACACCAAGATAAGTAGCATTCTCTATGACAAGATATAATAGATTACTTCTAGTTTGATCACCCTTTCTAATTAGTTTTCCATTTATGTCAAATATCTTAGCAATCTCATTTTCAAACTCAACCTTACATCCCAAATTATTCAGTTGTGACACACTCAACAAATTATAGTTAAGTCCTTCAACATAGTAAGCATTGTCACATAAAATCTTGTCTATGAGTTTGATAGAACCTTTTCCTTTAATCAAACATGGTGAATCATTTCCAAATCTAACATTATTTCCATCATAACAATTTAGGGTAATGAACTTACTTTTGTCTCTAGTCATGTGATGGGAACACCCACTATCAATGATCCATCTATCATTCTTGTTCACAAAAGTCACAAGTGTAGTTGCATCATCTTCATCAAATTTTTCCTTCATTGCAACATACACCATCTCATCATCATGTTCATTGAATTAATCTTGTGTTTCCTCTTCTACAATGTAGCAATAATTATTTCCTTTATCTTTGTAATCTTTTCTATCTTCACCTCTTCTACTCTTGTATTTGTCACCACCTCTATAGTTCTTCTTCTCTAGACATCTAAAACAATATGACCAACCTCATTACAATTGAAACAAATGATAGGTAACTTACCTTTGAACTTGCCTTTACTTTTATGGAATCTTCTTGCTAGTAGTGCTTCAAGCTATTCAAAATCCTCCTCATTCATATTACTATCACTAGATACATACTTCTCCTTTTTCTTCTTCTTCCTGTCATCAGGTTCCTTCAATGATATCCTAGCTTTGAAAGTATATTCAATCTTTTTAGGTTTGTAATTATCAAAGTTAGATAGATCAAAAGTAGTGAGCCTACCTACTAGAACTTCAAGTGATAACTTATTCTCTAGAATACATCTCAGTTCTTGAATTGCAAAAAATCTAATAGCATAAATAGGTAACAATGTTCTCAAAACTTTTCTTAAAATAATATCATCATCTAGTTTTCCATTTTCTCATCTTATTACATTAATTACTTCTTTTATTCTTTTAACATATTGAACAATATTCTCACCTTCTTCCATTCTCATTTCATCAAACTTACCTCATAGGCTTCTTTGGCTCTAAGAACATTGGTGTCTCCTCCATAGATGGTAGTTAGGGCATCCCACATTTTCTTTGCACTATCAAGACCTTTGATATCCTCAAATTTGGCATAACTTAGGGTAGAGGCAATTTAAAACATTGATGGTTATCTTCTTTCTTCTTCTTCATATCCTCAGTAGTTGGGGTACCAACAGGATCAACATGTTCCAAAAAAATGGTTGATTGTGCATGATCTCTGTGTCCTCCAAGGTGTAGCTTCATCAAAATTTTCCATGTAGGAAAGTTATCTCTATTGAGCTTAGGTACTTTTCTTTTATACATCTTGATCCTTATGCTTCTAGTACCTTAAAACTAGATCTCCAAAAAAATATAGCTTTGATACCAATTGTTGGAATACTTTAGAATAACTCACGGGGGGAGGGGGTGTGAACCAGTTATCCAGGGTCTAGATGTATAAATAAAAATTTTCATATCTTAGTGAACCCATAAAACATTTATACTCATGCATGCATCCATAAGATTATGCAATCACTTAAAACTTATAGGTTACTGTCAAATCAACTTGCAGAATTGTAAAGCATGGAACATAAAAAAATTATCAAAACACTTGACACAATGATTTATGTGGAACCCCAATTTGGGAAAAGCCACCAGTAACATGCTACTCTTTTCACTCTACTAAAGTGATGCCTTGTAAAAGGCCAACCCTCTTAAAAGTTATAATATAGACTGTTAAACATGACCCTATTAAAGGATTTCAATCACCCTATTAGAAGTGAGCCTTGTTAGAGTACTTTAGACCATTTACATGGAATGCCACTCAGTTAAAGGATTTACAAATGACTATTAGGTCAACCTTAATCCAAAGGATTTACCCTAGACTAATACAATTGTTAGAAAGTAATAGTAATGCTTTCATTTGATACAACTTACAACTTCACTTGCAGATTATACATCTCTATTTAGTCCTCAATTCTACTTGGCCTTCACAATTTGCAGCTCTGATAGCTTGTTCCCCCTTCAAGCATTCATCTCCTTAAGTCTTCTTGCTTAACATGCCATTAAAAATTCTTCTCTCTTAGGTCACTTGATGAAACAAAATCCTTGACTCCTTATCTCTCTTAGGTTCTCACACATGAAAACCTTGCTTCATGACCAGCCAATCCTATAAATAGGAAATTAAGATCTTTTGTCACTCATTCTCCATCATCCAAATTAGGGTTTGGATGGATTATATAGGATACAATGTATCTATCCCACATTCCATATCTCTTCTAGAAACTTCTCCTAGAATCCACTTTGAATTTTCCTAAAAATGGTTTGCCTTGAAGTCTATGCCACTAGCTCATCAACCTTGTCTTCTAGCTAGTTCACATTTGTCAAGAAAAAAATCTTGTCAGCTCAGAGTCATTGAATCCATAATCTTTTAAATATTGTAGCTACTTGACATTATAAACCTTTTGATGCTCGATACATAGTACATTTCTCGACATCCATTATTAATTTACTTGACACAAACTAAAGTTCATTGGTGCTTAGTATCAATTAAACTTTACTTAGCATCAATTGCTCTACTTGGCATACACTAGAATGAACATTTACTCAAGTCAAACTAATTTTCTGCTTGGCTTGTACTAACTTTGCAAGGCAACTACTATCCACTCGGTCAAGCTTGGTAGACAAACTTTGTGTAATTTGTTCTTCTAATATTTCTTAGTGTAACCAACCATTCTAACCTTAAGTAGATTATCAATACATCATGTCATTATTATCTTAACTAATTCTTGTACTTCATTACATAAAAATAACTCAACCTTTCCTCTAGCTACTATTGTTACATCTTTTGATCAAATCCTCTCCATCAATCAAATAAGTGATAGTACTTGAATCTTATAAGTAGTTGGCTTACCAATAAATAACAGGTTTGACATTAGTGACAAAATAATGATTGAAGCATATGAGCTCCCTCTTTCAAAAATCTCCTTTTTTAATTACCTTCTTCAATCTATTCTCAACATGGAAAAGGGAAAGTTTCCTCAAAAGAGAAATCTTTCACCCCTTTGTTGTTCATGTTGTAGACCAAACTTTAGAATTCATGTAATTGCTAGGTTATATACTAGTTTGTATGCATCTATAATGGTTGGGAATTGATGAAACCATCTCCAAAGTTGTATGGATTCTGAAATGTGTTATGAGGTGGTGGAGGTGGTGGCAAACCACTTTGGCCAATGTATTGATATGCAATTGTTGGGATTGGCATAGATGTTTTCATCATATTTGTTAGCACTTTCAAGTAGGAGGAGTATATTAGTTGTATTAGGATTTCCATTTTTCGCATAGGTACTTTCCCAATGTTTAAGCATCCTATAGTTAGACTTTTCAAGGTTGATTGTGGAATAATATCATGTGTAGTTGTGTTGAGTATAGCAGTAATGATTTTTTGAATGTATTCCATACTTAATTGGAAATTTTGTTGTGTTGATGTTGATGTAGGCATGAAACAAGTTCTTACTAAAGGTTCTTTTCCCTCACCAGATGTTTGTGCTATGGTGGAATTTGGCAATATGGGAGCACCATCTTTGGTAATTTTTCTAAACTAAGTGATCTCATCAAAACTCATAGGGACATTAACACCATCTTTGACCAGGTTTAGGAAGATCTCAGTCTTGTTCACCCTAATAGATTTTTCCAACATTTCTAAGTTGTATGGGTCTGCAAGAAATGTTTGAACATCACTAGCAATGTCACTATTTTCAATGAGATCTTCAACTTGGTAAACTTCATCCTCATCATGTGGGATTTTTTGGTTCCTATGTGGGTGTTCAGCTATTCATACCAAATATTATACTAGGGGGAAATATGTTTCCAAATGAGGCTGATCATAGAGGAAAAGGATTCTCCATCTCTTATTGTCTTAGTGATTCCAAGAAAGGAGACAATAGGGTTAAATGTGAGTCTTCTAAATCATGTTTTTACCATACAATTGTGACAAATCAATAGGTGGAAGATTGTGGAAGAAAGAGATGTGAGAGAGAAACTAAACCTTACATGATAAAATTGAAAACAACCTAAATGTAAAGAAAAGACCTTTTTGATTCTACAAACCAAGTGTGATATAGGATAAAAGTATCTTTTTCCTACCAAAGAGGGACAACTAATCTATGGGTATAATAGGACATCGAATAGATTACTAAATATTTGGAGATGGACTTGTGATCCCAAATGCATGAGTGTAACTATGATAAAATTTTACTTGTGGATAAAGATATAATGTTGTAATCTCAGAAGTTTTGTAACTAAGATGTTCTTATGCCAAAAGATTAAGGTTCAAATGATCAAGCTCTCTAGCAAAAAAATTATAAATGGAAGACTAGAAACTTCATAAATGGATTGATGTGGAAAATGAGGGTGATGTGGTCACTATGTGGATAATCTAATCCTCTCTTACTAGAAACTAAAATCTCAAGTTTACTCTAGGGAAAATAAACCAATTTCAAAGTTTAGCATTGTATAAGATTTTGTCATCTAATCCTGTTCAACTTCTTCCTTCTTAATGTCTTTGATTGAATATTAGAATCTTTTATCACTATGTGCTAGGCTTTTCCTTTTCTTTTAGGAAAATGGTTTGGATAACTTCACCTTCTTAAGTTTGACTTTAAAACAAACCCAATTACTAGACCAAGTACACAAATTTTACCAAAATTTCTGACTAAAAGACCCAATGAATTTCAAATGCTAGACCAAGTATAACAACTCATGAAAATAACCATAGGTCAAGAGGAACCACTTACAGCCATTTTACTCACTAAATGTTTAGCTCACTATTTCACTCATTTATAGATCTATTTGATGTTTGGTATTGGTTTTTGGATGTTTAAACACTCAAGCACACTGAACATGTCAATAATCCTAATAAGGCTGCAACTAAGATATTCAAAGATCAACTAGAGGGTGTCCTTGATATAAACAAGGTGCATGAGGCCCAAATCTTTAGATGAAAGAAAATAGTGCCACACAGTTGGGAGGAGATAGTAACCCAAATCTCCACCTTCACTTCCCAAAGGTTTAAAGTTCTTTGGGGATTAGAAAGAAGTGACAAAATTTTACTTCCAAGAGAGGTATCTTTCGATTCACCTCCTGATATTTATACTCTACTTGAATGTTGGAGTTGAGGTTATCCCAAGGGGTTATGAAATTCTCAAGTAGGCCTCCTAAAAATAAAAATAAGACCATTATTTCTTGTGCACTCAAGATCACTTGAAGACACGAGATGAGAGAATACGTAAGTGGTCTTGGGGTTTAAAAGACACTTGTTTTTTTTAAAGATACTTTAGATTTTATATCTACTCTTGAAGACAACCATGTTTAAGAATACATTATTCTTTCCAATTTGATAGTTATGTCAATATATGAAAAGTGAGGATTCATGAAAAAAAGTAAATTGATGAAAGTAGAAAAATTCCCTTAAGTATTCAAGATTGAGTGTATTCTTTTTAAACACCAAGTTTGAATGTTTCATAGCAAACTTTTTTGTCTCTTATGCATTCAAGATTGTATAAGAGTCTTTTAAACCAAAATTGAAATATTTCATCACATTCTTCTTTGATCCTTAGGCATTCAACAATGTATTTTCTATCTAACCATTCATTCCAATGAAAAACACATCAATTTCTCAAGGAACTCAAGATTGCATTTTTCTACTCTGTGCATCCCTTCCCATGAAGAGCTTATTAATTCCTCAAGGCATTCAAGAGTGTGTTTGGACAACCTTCATTCTAGTGAAATATGTGTAAATTCTCTTTAAACATTCAAAAGTGTATGCATAATGCTATCTTTAAATGCATTCAAGAGTTTGTTTTGATTTTGATATTAGTTACAACACATATTTCAAGGACAAGTGATTAGTTCATATAAGTTCATTTGTCATCTAAATCCTACAAGTGATTAAAATAACTATAAATTTTTCAAGTGACTAAAATTAGTAAAAATTCTCCAAGGTTTGTCTCCTGCTCTAAAAAATAAGATTGAAAATCCATGTATGCCAAGTAATTAGTTAGTTAAGAATAAAAACCATAACTCAATCTATGAATAATCAGAAAAGATAGAAGACATGTAAAAATGAAAAACAAGAGAGATGACAAAACCATAGATGATAGAACACAAACTAGTATGGTATACCTTTTATTTACACCTTGTAGTCATAAATGATAGAGAAATCTAATAGATGCCAAAATGCAGAGATGACAAAAGATCGAAGATGACAAAATACTGGAAGTATTGAATTTTCACCATGCACAACATTGATAACAAAGCATTGACAATAGAGCTGATAGATTATTGAAATGATAGGCCTAAGTTCACCAATAGCATGGATGACAATTTATTGCTATATTTCAGAGATGATAGTTTAAATTTTTTCAAATAATAAGCCACCCACAATGGAGACAACATGACAGGTAAAACAATGTAGATGATAATCAAAACTATAGAGACATCAACATGAAATAGAGATGATAGAATGAGTTTGGTTTGTAGTATGAAATGGTTTTGAAAAAAATTTATCATGGGTAGAGACACCAAAAAATAGAGACACAGATCTATGGAGATGACGAAGCATCTTTGCAGATGACACTGCATCCTAACAGAGATGACAATGTGTGGCTTTTATAGCAAAATCTAAGTTTTTGGCCAAATTTTAGAAGTGAAACCAGATGTGCCAAAGTGTATACATGAAAACCTAACCTATTAGGAGCACACATAAAAAAAAAAAAGTTAGTACTATGTGCATATATCAACATTTAAATCAAACAAAATAACTACTAACCATCCTTATATTTTACTACACTAAATACAATCGAAAGACAAGACTTCCTACACAATCTCAGAGCATCTCAACAAGGACAGTCATGTGAACCTTGTTGGTGTTCTCTAGTTGGAGGGATGTGGATGTGTTCTCCTCAAACACAACTATGGAATCTCATGACTTGATAAATGATATGAGATGATAAATATGCACCTAGATTCAATGATGAGGAATGCTTCAAGATATGGCTGTAGAAGAAACCATTCTTGAGAGCACCCAATGGATAATGGAAGTGGATGTAAGAAGAAAATATAAGAGTGCAATACTATCATGAATATTATAAAACAATGCAATCTAATTAAACAACTACTAAAGGGTTAGTAATAATATCTATAAAATAACTAGAAAACTCTAAGCATAAACTAGCATGATAATAATGTAATGGAGGAGATGAATAGTACTTGAGACAAGGGATCTATTTATAGGCTTGTGAGAGGCCTTGGGGAGGTGGCATCTATGTGACATCCATATAGGTGCCAATAAGGAGACAAGCCATGCAAAGGTCAACATAAGCCTTTTTTTGATAGAGATGGCTCAAGGTTTGCTCACACATATGTGAGCAACCTTAGATAAAGGAAATGAGGACAAGTGTGTAAGAGTTGTAAGGGACTTTGAATAAAATAATAAAATGGAAGCTTTCTTGGATCTTGAGTTTCTCACACGTGTGATAAAAAACTTAGTGGGTAAAATGTGTTTAGAATGGTGTTTAGGATTAATTAAGTGAGATCAATTAATGGGTAGGCTTAGAAGGATGCGAGTGAGGGGTGTAGACTAGGTTTTAGGATGGGATTAAGAATAATTAAATAGGATTTAACTTAATCATAGGATTAAAGAATTTAATAAAGTGGAGGGACTTAAATAAATTACAACTTATTTAAAGGAGATTTATGGAGCATTATGCATTAAATAAATTTAATACATTAGAGGGGATGAATTTAAATTAAATTTAAATATATAGGGAAATAAACCTATTTAATTAAATAAGCTTAACTAAATAAGTAGAAAAATATGAAAAATAAAATTAATTATTTAATATCAATTATAATGTCAAGGGAAATATTAAATAAAATAATATAGTGTTTGAGATAATTTTAAGCATCTATAGTATCTATTTTGAGAGGTTGGATGATGATAACTACATTATTTTGTGTTTATATGTTTAGGATATGCTTGTAGCTAGGTCTAACATGGATCACATTAAAGGGTTAAAAGAATAGTTAGCACAATCATTTTCTATGAAGGATTTAGGGGTAGTAAAACAAATCCTTGGTATGAAAATCTATAGAAATAGGAAGAACATGAAATTGAAATTGTCTTAGGCTAATAATATTAAGAAGGTGTTGCAACATTTCTCTATGGAGAATCATAATGTTGTCTACACATCTTTACTTGGTCATTTGAGGTTGACTAAAGATATGTGTCCAAAGACGTAAGAAGAGGAGCATAAGATCTCTAGGGTATCTTATGCTTCAGTTGTACACTAGTAAATTTGGACCCAATTTTCAAAAAAGGTTTGTCGCTATTTTTCTCATTGAAATTTTGAACAAATTGGAGGTTGGTCAAAATTTTGACAAATAAATTGTAATTTAGTTAAAATTTTGACGAATGTATTCATCAAAATTTTCACCAACTTGAAATTTGGTCAAAATTTTGACAAGAAAAATAGTGATGAACCTTGGTCAAAAATAGGGTCCAAATGTACTAGTGGTAGGAAGTTTGTTGTATGCTATGGTATGTACAAGGCTAGATAATACACATGCAACATGAGTTGTTAGAAGGTATATGAGTCATATAGGAATTGAGCTTTGAAATGTAGTCAAATGGATTCTCAAATATTTGTGAGGAATATGTAATAAGTGTTTACACTTTTGGAGTTCTACTAATGATATACAATGCTATGTTGACTCAGATTTGGGAGGGGATATTCATACCAGGCAAAGTACTATAGGTTATGTAATTACTATTGGTTGAGTAGTAGCAAGATGGGTTCCTTGATTGAAAAAAGTTAATGCTTTATCCACTAAAAAGGTAGAGTATGTTGTTACTATAGAGGTAACTAAGGAGATGATATGACTTCAGTTCTTCTTGGAAGAATTGGGACACCCACAAAGGGATAATTATTTGTTTACAGATAGTTAGAGTGTCATTTATCTTGCCAAAAAAAAATTCTCTACATTCAAATAAAATACACATTTAGTTGTGGTACCATTTCATTTGGCCAATTTTGTATGATGGACAATTAAAGATGGATAAGATACATACAAATGACAATTTGGTAGATATGTTTACAAAGGCAGTGACAAGGGACAACCTAAATTTCTCTTTAGCTTCTGTTGGTCTCCTAGACTGAACAAAATAAAATAATAGTATAGCCAAGGGTGGTTCAATCTAGTGGGAGTCCCATGTGGTAGTGGTATTGCTATAGGGTCAATCTCCAAGTGGGTGATTATTGTCTAGTGTGGAGATTGATTAGTCCTCAAGTGAGAGATTATTGATATGTGGTGACTGATTACAAATGTATTATGTACTATTTTATCAGTATTTTAGGCTAATATGTTGTAATTAATTATAACCCTAAAGTGACAAAAATATTGTATAAAAAAGGATTGGATTAGGGATTTCATAGTGTGATGCAAACATTGCTTCTTGCGACAATATTGAGTTGTAAAGGATTATAGATTCTAATCAAGTTGTGATAACTAAAGAATAATAATATTGGACTTGATGCTTGGTGGAAATAGTCCATGGATTGGGCGAACCATGTTAAATCTTGATTTCCTACACATGCAGTGGGAGTCATTAGCAGGTATATGAGTCACCGAAGAATTGAGCATTGCAATGCAATCAAATGGATTCTCAAATATTTGAGAGGAATATCGAGTAAGTGTTTACACTTTGGGGGCTCTACTATTGATTTACAAGGCTATGCCAAATTAGATTTTGTAGGGGATATTGGTACTAGGCAGAGCACACTAGGTTGTGTTGACTGTTGGTGGGGAAGCAGTGAGCTAGGTTTCTTGATTGTAGAAGGCTAAATCTTCATTCACTATAGAGGTAGAGTATGTTTCTGTTATGGAGGAAACCAAGAAGATGATATGAATTCAATTTTTCTTGGAAGAACTGGGACACCCATAGAGGAATTTTTTTTTTTTTCCACATATGGTTAAAGTGCCATTCATGTGTAAAATTTTTCTCTACATTTAAAGACAAAAAATATTAAGTTGTGGTGCCATTTCATTTGATCAATTTTGGGTGATGGACAGTTAAAGCTAGATAAGATATATACATATGATAATCTAGAAGATATGTTTACAAAGCTAGTGACAAGAGAGAACTCATCTTCAACTTTGGTTATTCTTCTAGACTTAACAAAATCAAAGAATAGTAGAGTTAAGGGTGGTTCGATCTAGTGGGAGCCCCATGTGGTAGTGGTATTGCTACAAGGTCAATTTCCAAGTAGGAGATTATTTTCTAGTGTGGAGCCTAATCAGTCCCCAACTAGGAGATTGTTGATATGTTGTGACTGACTAATAATGTATCATATACTATACTATTGGTAATTTTTGGCCAAAAGGTTGTAATTAATTATAACCCTAAAGAGAAAAAAATATTGCATAAAAAAGGTTTAGGGTTAGGAATTTCATAGTGTATGATGTAAAAATTGCTTCTTTTGGTGGTATTGACCTAAAGGGATTAAAAATTGTAATTAGGCTGTAATCACTAAACAATAATAATATTGGACTCACTATTTGGTGGACATAGTCTAGGGATTTGGCAAACCATGTTAAATATTGGTGTCCTATGTTCTCTACTATAATGTTTATTAATATATGATAGTGGTTATATTTGTAAGTATTTTTTCTTTCTATCTTTTCTTAACCCTAACATATTCAAATTCTCTATGCCCTTCTTCTCCATAGTGCATTTTTTTTTCCACAGAAACCCCTTCTTTCACATCCTTTCCCTTTGCCTCTTCCTCTTCGATCTCTATTATTCTAGTCATGGAAACAATTGGCATTATTGCCCTTTTGGTTTTGTGATGCAAGTACCATATTAAAACCCTTCAAGAACCCCCTAATTAAACCATAGATTTCAATGATCAACATGCTTTCTTCAACATGATAGAGGCATTAACACATGTGAAATAAACTCTGTTCTAGTCATGAAAATACAGTCATAAAAACTTATCAATAACTCTTCACATATTCATAATCAAGCCAATCCTACCATTCATATTGTATAATGAGTAATTATATATCATTTTTCCAATTTATAGGAAGATCCAATGGTGTAATAAAAAGTTATGATTGTTTTCCCAAACCTGGTCACTGTGGCTAGTTACAAATTATTTTCACCAAAACTTTGATAACTTCCTCAATATTGCATGAGATAATCTCAATTTAAATGAAATGGAAATATTATTCAATTTAATAAACTATCATGATGTAAATACACTTTTTTCTAGGTTGTACATGTCTACACAAGGCCTAAAAAAATAAGGAATAACTTTCAAGATAACAAAATAATATATTTAAACATTGAAAATATGATATTTAAATGTTTCCAATACTTTCCAATCCTTCTCCAACTTTACATCATTTCTATGAAAGACCATTATTATTTTTTAATAGCCTTTACACCTTCATGTGGATGTTATAACTACTCAACTTCCTCTAATGACCATCTAACTTCCCATTTTGTCTTTTTACAACTTTTGAAAAGTTGCATTTTACAACTTTTATAATATTTGACTCAAACTTTACAATGTCACAAGAACATTCCAAACATATTAGAATAGAATAATAATTTATTTTACCACCATTTTACCACTTCATAGTTATTTTATACAAATTTATCAAATAACCAATTCAAGACAATATTAGGACAACTCATTATAGTAGGCTCTTTTAACCTTTAATATTGATGACATTATCAATGCAAACATAATTTAATTTAATTATGAATACTGTAGAATAGTTTGATGTATTTTCTTGGTGCTTGTGCACCATACTCCCAACTTTTAAAACTTGTAATAAATCTTTCTGAGTGGGATCTTCAACTTTGTCTTCATTCAACTTTTTCAATTCATGTCTCTTTGTTCTTCTTTCATTATCTATATGTTTCTTAAATATTCCTTCAAGTAATCTTCTTAGGACTCCTATAAGTTGAGTGTATATGGATGTGATCCATGGTGCTTCACCAACTTCATGTCCACCTCTTCATGTTGCTTCAACTAACAACAACCTCTTTGCCTCACCTAGGAATTCTCCTCTTTGTCTCTCTCCCTAGTCGCTTGGAAACTAGTAGACCATCTCCTATGACCTTGGACCATCTATTTGGCCCTTGAAAGACCTTCAATTTCTACCTTCTTTTAGCTAGATGGACAAGCACCTGCAACCATAATTAGTAGCAAAAACTAAATAACAAATCCTTCCTGAGCTAGGTCATGGTATAGATTGCCTCCTTCGGCACTCTAGCCACACACCCAAGATATTCTAGCTCTGATACCAATTTTATGAAAGTATCATATAAAAACCCTTCAAGAACTCCCAAATAAACCATATATTTTAATGATCAACATGATAAAGGCATTAACACATGTGAAATAACCTCTATTTTGGTCATGAAAATATAGTCATAAAAAATCATCAATAACTCTTCACATATTCAAAATTGATCCAATCACACCATTCATATTGTATAATGGGAAATTATATATCATTTCTACAATTTATAGCAAGATCCAACAGTGTAATAAAAAGTCATGCTGGTTTTCCCAAAACTAGTCATTGTGGGCAATTACAACTAGTTTTCACCAAAACTTTGATAACCTCCTCAATATTGCATGAAATAATCTCAAACCAAAAGAAATAGAAATATTATTTATTTTACTAAACTACCATAGTATAAATACACTTTTTTACATGCTATACATCTCTATATGATACATGAAAAAAGATGAAAAGATTTCAAGACAACAAAACAATAGATTTAAGCAATGAAAATATGATACCAAAATGCTTCCAATGCTTTCCACTACTTCTCCATATTTACATAATGCCCATGAAAAACCATTCAAAATGTTTTAATATCCTTTATACCTTCATTATAAGTTATAACTACTCAACTTCCTATTAAGACCATCTAACTTCCCATTTTTTCCTTTTACAACTTTTGAAAAGTTGCATTTTACAACTTTTACAATATTTGACTTAAATGACTTTACAACTTCACAAGAACATTCCAAACATATTAGAATGGAATAATAATTTATTTTATCACTATTTTACCACTTCATAGTTATTTTATACAAATTTTATCAAATAACCAATTCAAGACAATATTAGGACAACTCATTACAATAGACTCTTTTAGCCTTTAATATTGATGATATTACCAATGCAAACATAATTTAGTTTAATTATGAACACTATAGAATTTTTTGATGTATTTTATTGGTGCTCCTATACCATTTTGACTACTACTACTTCCCTCATCCCTGTTCTTTTGATCATCATTTTGACCTCCATAAGACTATCCACCAAATCTTCCATCATGACTTCTTCAACTATTCATATTATCATACTTCCTTGTCACTTTATCCTCAACTCTTAGGGAAAACTAGTATGCCTCCACAATATTTGTCATTAAAACTAGTCTCATCTCCTCCTAAATGCTTTATATTAACCTATAAAGATAATGGACTACATTCTCCTTAAATTATTTGCACGGATGGTTCTTATGAGAACTCAGTAGAATTCCTCAATATATTCTTCAATAGATCTTACTACTTGCTTCAACCCTTGCATTTTACTTACTAGATCAAGATAATAATCCATTGGAATGAACTATCACTTCAATTTAGCTATTGTTTGATCCCATCTGGTGATTTTGTCATTTCCTCTTTTATTTTCTCCAATTGAATTTATTACCACCAGATCTACACATCCCTTAAATTTTACCTTTGCAAACTTGACCTTATTAGGATCTACAATATCTTCACACTCAAAGTATTCCTCCAATTCATTGATCTAGTCAATCAACTCCTCTAACTTAAGATTTCCCAAAAATATAGGAACCTCAAATTTAGGTCTTTTTCCAATCTTGGATATGGCCTTGAAAAGTATTTCTTCTTTTGGATTTAGAACTACCTCTACTTCAACATTTTCTTCTTCTTCACCATCATCCTTGCTTTCATCTCTTATGAAAAGATTTGTTCCTCTATGCATTTGTTCTTTTAGTGCTTTCATCTATTCCAAGAGGGCTTTGAAACCATTAGTTGTAACATCGATAACTCTTCCACTATGCTATCTTCATGGAGGCATTTTCATGCTTCCACTCAAACCCCAATGCAAACTTCTTCACAATTAGCGATTGGTCTATACGCTTAGCCAAAACCACGATCTTGGTGCAAAATTCCTCAAATTCAATGATATATCCACATATTCATAATCTCCAACTCTGATACCACTTGATGTAGGGTGCTCCCTTAATATCATAAACACATAACATAGACAAAGAAATAACAATAATTTGCAAGAAGAAAATATGGAATTCTTATTATCACCACAAATGAAAAATTATAGAATTTAGGATTACAATATGGTAACCTACATGAGCACCTTCATTATAGTAATTTGCATGGAAATATATGAACTACCACCCACAACTATCATAAAAAATATACAAAGATTTCTTAAATAGGAAATTTAATGCCACCCAATAAGGTTCTAGACTCTTAAACTTAATACCTAGGGTTGACAAACCCTAACAATACATATAGAGTCGACCAAATATATTTTTGACATTTATTTTGGAATTTTTGGTCAGACCAGCTTTGGAATGCCATAACTTTGGAACTTTTTCTCAGATTAGCTATTACAACCACTTTTCAAAATCCTCAACTCCTCGACTCCTAATCTATAGACTCAGATCCATGCAAGTACCAATCTTTCAAGTTTTGAGAACACATCTAGGCATGTTTAGGCTTGCAATAGTGAGCTTGAATTTTTTATACAAACACTGTACACCAAAAATAAGAAAAGTAATCAATAATACTCATGATATGACTCTAGGCCTTAATTGGTAGGCTGATATATCCAAGCTCATATGACTGACTTACCAAGTGGGAAGCCTCTAGAAATAACAACTCTACACTAAGACAACCCTTATTCAAGAAACAAAAAAAGAAATATTTTTGAGTGATGCAAGATTTCTCTTATACCTAGGATTCTCTTGCATCACTTTTCTTCTTTCTTCTTGTACAAGTTCATCTTAAAAATTGATTCAAATTCATTTTGTATTTCTATGTCTCTTTGTACTTTAGATTCTAGTTTCTCAACATTGTCTACCCAGTGTTCAAAAATATATGAACCTATGTCTTGACATCATCCTATTGACACTCAAAATCTACAATCTATTTCTCAGCTACCTACTATTGTGTCTTGACATTTACAAATACTATTGCTAACTAGTCTTGTTCTCTAGCTTAGGTAAGGTGTAGGGAACACCTTTATTGACATATATGAATGTGTTTTAGTCTTTAGGTTCTGCTATACATCCAACTTCATTTCTTTCTACATATTCATCAACTTTCACATTTTTACTTTTCATAATTTTTTTAGTGTTAGAGTTCAAACACTTATAATCTTTTCTCTTAGTGGAATATCCTAGGAATATGACTTCATCACTTTTAGCGTCAAGTTTTCAATTTCTACTGTCCTTCAAGATATAACATTTTCTTCCAAAGACTTTAAAATATTCCATAATAGGTGCATAACCATACCATAACTCAAAGGGTGTAACATTTGTACCTTTCTTAAATTTTACATGGTTCAAAGTATATACTATTGTACTTATAACTTCTCTCTAGTATTTAAGTGATACATTCTTCTCTATCATTAGTATTCTAGCACAATCCATGATTGATCTATTTCTTCTTTTTAGCTATTTAGTTTTATTGAGGGGTTCTAAGTGCTAACATTTTCCTTCTAATTTCTCTATCATTGTAGAATATTTTAAATTCATTAGAGATAAACTCTCCTCCTCTATCAGATCTCAAGCACTTTAAACTTTTACCTATTTCCTTTTCAACCATTGCCACATACCACTTAAACAACTAAAAAACATTTCATTTTCTATAAGAACCATCACAATCATCATTCTAGAGTAGTCATCAACAAATAGAATGAAATATTTATCTCCACAATAGCTTTGCACTCCAATAGGTCTACAAAGGTCAGTATGAACTAGTTCCAAAATATGATTAAATTTATAGGTTTTTCTCTTGAAACTAGACTTTGTCATTTTTTCCAATTAGTATTGTATACACATAACATTATCAAGTTTGTTCAATCTTCATAATCCTCTTACTCTTCTCATCTTACTAATACTTACCAAATTATCAAAGTTCACATGACATAATTGTAGGACCAAAAAATAGGTTAAATGCATAACATACTATGAGCAAATCACAAAACTCAATCAACATACGTTAGCACCCACTAGTCTACCATGAAAGCCAAACTAATAAAGAAAGCAATAGAAACCCCCTTTTTCATTTGTAGCTCCCATGTCCTTCTTTCTTCTCCAAATGATTGTAGCTCCAACTTTCCTATAGTGCACACAAAATTGAAGCAAAAGTCTATGATGTGGATAATTCCATGAGAATACTTGAAGTTGTGATTTGAATGTGAGAGATGGAGTGAGAAATCTAAAAGAAATTAGGACCTAAAGGCTTCGAAGACTTCAAGAAGGCCCAAAATGAGAGAAAGAGTGTCCATTTTATAATCAACACTCAAAGTGAGGGCATTGCATTTGTCACCCATAGATGTGCGATGTGGCAAGAGATTCCTTTGAGAATCCATGACGCATATGACAAAATATGCCAATTGTAATATTCTATGACACATGAAAGTCAAACTTGGCTAAATGTGGAAGAGAATCTATGACGCATCATAAGACACCTCAACCCACTTAAAGCCAAGAATCTATGACGAATAAGCCAAATAGGGACATGCATAAGAGGTAAGAATATTTGATTATGAAAAATCCTAGCCAAGTGTCAAAGGAGAATCCATGAGGTGTCATATCCAAGTGTCATGATGATGCAATATTTTATGGAATATTTGAATTAAAAATCCTCTTATTCCACAAAATAAGAATTAGTAGAAAATGGAATTAATGATGGAAAATGGAACTTGCAAAATTAAGAATTTCCATGGTTTGTAGATAATGAATCAATTAATTAATAAAATTAATTAATTGAGGATGATAATTAGGAAGAATAATAGAATTAAATTATGGGTTATTTAATCCTATAGAGAGAATTAGTAAATGATTGGCCAAATTGATTAAATGAATGCGATAGTATCCTTTGATGAAAATGGGACAATGATAGATATCAAATAAGATGATGAAAAGTAGACCAAAGCCATGGTCAGATTGATTGATTGAAGTTAATAACATGCGGAGGACAAATGACATGAATTGGTTGACATGTAACATTTAACCGACATTGTAAATGCTACAGGATTGAAATTGATTAATAAGGTTTGATCATAATAACACCGTCAAACATTTTCAATGTTATTAAAATGGTTGATGATGTCATGATTTTACATTGAAAGCCTCAACAATGTCAAAGATTGGATGACATGAATGATAGTTCTACCTAGCACTGAGAGCCACGACAATACTAAGGTCAAATTAATAAGATTGATAGGTTGATAGGTTTCCAAGGCACTAAAAGCCACAACAATACTTAGGAGTCAGATAAATGATGATTGATTTGGGATGTTTGATACATTTCGGGTTGATAAGGACTGATTTTAAATGATTCTGAGTTGATTTGGGGTGATTTTGAGTTGATATGAAATTGATGTGAAGAAGGATACAAATGACGAAATATGGTCAATCTGGCCAAAAGATCAAAGTTAGTAGAATGAGAAAATGGAAAAAATTAGTATGAAGAAGTGATGAAGTTGTAGATTTGAACCATTTTTGAGTGTCTACATTTTGTCCCTCTTTGATACAATGTGATTTAGAGCTTTGTATCAAAGAATAACTGATGAGAAATCCACAACATGCCCTAGTAGGGATGATATAAATGGATTCCCCCTTGAGAAATTGACTAAGATAAAAATATGATAAGTCAATTTTTTGACAAAAAGAAGAAAAAACCATAGCAATTGACAGATCACAAATCAGAGCTAAGATGTGGAAGTTATGAGGTCTAGAGTGCAAAATAGGGTCAATCAGGAGCCTGAGAGTGATTGCATGGGTTACCAATAAATAAAAGAAAAAAATTATGAAAATGATATTTCATGTTGTCCAAAACGAGGATACAAATCCAACGCAATTGACGGATTGCAAATCTGAGTTAAAATGCAAAAGTTATGGGCTCCAGAGTGCAACATAGGGGCTTCGGGAGCAGTTTTGGGTATCCTAGGTACCCAACTACGCCCAAAACTCAACCAAGTGCGTCATTGACACACTTGGTCAGCCCAAGTACATCATGACAGTACCAAGTGCGTCAATGATGCACTTGTGAAGCCCAAGTGATCTCAAAAAGTGTAAAATGTGCCCGAGAAGGCTCCGGGGGCCAAAATCAACAAGACGAGGGGGAACTAGGAGCCCAAGAGTAATTGCAAGGATTAATACTCCATACAGTGACAAAATAATTAAAATGATAGCTCATTTTTTTCACAATAAATAAATGAGTCCAACGCAACTGACGATTCATAAATTAGAGTTGAAATGCAAAAGTTATGGCCTCTGGAGTGCAACCTAGGGGTTCCAAGAGCAATTCTGGATGACCTAGGTCCCCAAGTGCGCCCAAACTCTACCAAGTGTGTCAATGATGTATTTGGCATGACCAAGTGCATCAATGACACATTTGGGAACCCCAACTATGCCCTAAAAGTGTAGATTATGCCCTAAAAGGCTCCAGGGCCCAGAATCAGCCTGATTGGACTCAGAATGACTCAAAACTATGTGTGCATGCCCAAAATGATGGAAAGATGTCATAACATGAGGGAAATCATAAAAAATGGTCATATTTGGTCAAAGATGATGACACAAATGTTAGACTGAGGTTGAACTAGGTGGAAAGCCATAAAAAGTTGATTGACAGTGCAGGATGATGCAGGAATGCATGAATGCAAGATGAAGATGATTTGGTGAATTGGAAGACATGATTATGGTGATGGAAAATTAGATGAAGAAGAAAGATGAGATGAGGAGATGTTAGTATGATAGAAAGACTTTTTCTTTTATAAAGTGGACTCTATGTCAAATGGAGCTTTATTTTGATATGGCAAATGGAATGCAATGCATCATGGCATAAAGGGCCAGAGCACAAATGCAAGTCTTTTGCGTAAACAAGCATGATGCAGACAGAGAATTACCTTGTCCTTTCTAAGGCATATGTACATGCCCCAGACTCTCAAAGATATATTGTAATAGACAAAAATGGAAAATGATGACCATGAACCATCCCAACCAGTCTCATAGATTAGTTTTATATCATCGAGTGGCATACGAACATGATCAAAGAAAACCAAAGCAAAAAATAAATCACTCACTAAATAGTGTGAGCCAACAGCTATCCTTGTCCATTACTACTTTCTTTTTAGTGTTTTAGGTGTTTAGATGGTGTTCAACAAGTTGATAATGTGATAACACTGTTTGTGGATTTAGTTGATAGGTTCCTAGTGATATGTTGGATTGATTGTTGGTTCATGTTGGTCAGATAGTGTGATTGTCTTGAAAGTGTAGAGCTTTGAGTTTTAGGCTGCAAAGTGCAAGTTGTATGCAAAAGGGATGGTTATCCACAGTGAATATGTACAAGGTTTATTGCAAATTTTTGACGGGTTTTTTGATTTTTAGGGTTTTTGAGGATATTTGATTTTTTTTAGTGATTTTTTCAGGACATTATGTGATTTTTCTTGATTTGTTCAGGATCGTATTTGAATGTTTAGGATTTTTTTAGGACATTATGGGATTTTTAGTGATCTTTTCAAGACATTTTATGATTTT
Organism: Cupressus sempervirens; assembly: GCA_028749045.1. NCBI lineage: Eukaryota > Viridiplantae > Streptophyta > Pinopsida > Cupressales > Cupressaceae > Cupressus > Cupressus sempervirens. The sequence continues at coordinate 717,702,573 of CM053787.1, read as the reverse complement.
TAGGGATTTTTTTAGGATCATATAAGCATATACACGTGTTAGCTCCAATCCATTATGCGATAGGTCCAATGGATAGAAAGCACTTAGGGATATGCCCCTAGTTCAAATTCAAACTCTTGCACCATGTAAGTAATATGCCCCCAGACAAGATGCAAACTATGTACAAAGGCCAATGGTAGAGTGTGTGTGCAGACCGGTGATGCTTAGGCAAGGTAACAAAGGACATTAACCAGTTCATGAGCCATGATAAGGGAGCAAGGATGTCTTACAATATGAAGGATATGATCGAGGAATGATGGAGGGGGAAAAGACTAGATGGAATCCTGATAGATGGTGGAGCAACACTAATTAGACATGGCACCTGTTTGCCAGGTTTTCGGCATGGTACTTGCCCAAAGTGCCTGTTTGCCAAGTTTTCACTTTTGGACATAATTTTTCTCTTGACTCAAATTTTCATGCCAAGATGCCTATTTTCCAGGTTTTCATCAAGGCATCCATTTTTTCATGATTTCTTTTTTTTTTTTTGTTTCTTTTTTCATGACTTTTTAATATTTTTTTGATATTTTTTCAGGACTTTTAGATGAAATCAAGAATGTCACTAACAAATGCTAAGAAGATATCTGTTGTTGGTGCTGCTAGCTGATGAGTTTTGGATCCATGACTAACCATAATTATGGAGGATTTGTTCCGAGTCTGTAGCTAAAATCAAACCACTAGAAATGCCTCGAGAGATACCATCATGTACTATATGTAAGACAATGTCTATCTCTTGCAAATCAAGGCATCTAAGGATAATTGGGTCAATAGAAATGTCATGTGGGATGTCACTGATGATGACATAGGCAAAGGCTTGTTGGATAAAGGACTGATTTTGGTTATAGCAAAAATTAGGTAGCTAGGTTGGGGGATAAACAAAGGGATATAAGGGAGGGTTGGGAGGGTTGAGACCAATGACCTTCCACATGAATGCTGATTGATAGAGCTCCAAAAGAATTTGTGGCATGTTGAACACTCAAACACTGATATTCATGGCATCATATTTTTCATTTTGTATCATTGGGAGCTGCTTAGCTTTTGATTTTTTATAGTCTAATGGTACCTTTTGATTTTCACCAAGAGACCTATGCTTGCTATCTTTTTCTCTTTTTGCTTTGTAGCTAGAAAGTGGAATTGGCTCCGCAAAATATGCCAATATGTTCTCTTTAGGAGAAACTGCTTCTTTATGATCTTAAGTCATAATGCCTTCAAATTCTATTATAAGAGTGCCATCATTGTCAAATTGATCAAAAATTGGTGGTCCACGTTGGTCCCAATCCAAAGGTTCAGGATAACTTGAGAAGATGTCATCATCAGTGTTGAATGGGCTTTGGTTGAAGGTAGATATATGGGTAACTGATTCAACTGGGTCATTGGGGTTATGCTTAGAGGCTAGGGGATTGTTGGTTTCAAGTGGGATATCCTCAGATTCCTTTTCATCATTCAAAACATCCATAGTCTTACATGTAGGTACCATAGTACTAGGAGGACCTATTCGTAATTGTTTAAATCCAAGCCCCAAACTAGGAGGTTGTCCTTCTGTAGTGATAGGTTCAATGATTCCTTGTTTCTGAGATCCAAGACCACTATAGCCATCATAGCCTTGTTTCTGCATGATGGTAAACGCAAGTCCATACTTGCTAGGAGATATCAAAGTGGGTTCTCATTCTACTTTTTCTTTCTTAATACATATAGATGTATTCTCATCGATAGAAGTATCATTCTTTGTACTAATGGGAGAAAGTGGTGACTCCCTAATGTGAGAAACTTGAGACATAAAGTACTCTCCACACCCATTGTCTTCAATCTTCATCTTTTCCTTGGCTTTATTGAGCAGTATATCGGCATCCAAATACTTAGAGGGATTTGTGGGTTGTGCTTAATTGTTTGTTGGGATTTGGAATGTAGTAGCATCTCTTAGATTAGCACAAAACTAGAAAGAATCTAGATCACCAGGGATGGTAACCTCTATATTGTGATAGGAAAACTTCAAACATTGATGATATGTAGAAGCGACTACTTTCATAGCATGAAGCCAAGGGCATCCTAGTATCATGTTGCAATTCATTTCGATGTCTAGGACATGGAACAATGTTTCTTCAGTAGCTTGACCAACTCTGACAGGTAATGTGATGATGCCCCTAGAGAAGCGTTCACCATCATCATAAGCTTTTATTGTGATTCTTCGAGAGGGATCCACATCATCTTCAGAATAACCCAAATTTTTGAAAACCTTAAGAGTATAGATGTTTAGTCCTGCTCCTCCATCTATTAAGACACGTCTAACTTTGGCATTATGGATGAAGACTTTGAGATAAAGGGGATCATTATGCTTGGGTTTATCCTTAGGAATATCTTGGGGTGAAAAAGTAATATGTTGTGACGCAGATAGGTTCCCAACCATGGCTTGGAACTGGGCACCATCAATGTTATCTGGGACAACTGACTCTTTAAGGGCTTGATCCAAGATCTTCTAATGTTGGGGAGATGCACGTAGTAGGTGCAAAATGGATATTTTTGTAGGGGTTTTTTTGAGTTATTCAACAAGGCTATAATCAGATGAAGTAGGAGCAGTAGGACTACTCGGGGGTGCAGGTCTAGTACAAGCAGTAGGTCTAGATGGGGCTCCAGGTAGGGTGATCTTGCTATGATGTGTAGTGATAGCACAATGAGGGTCTTCAGCCTTCAATGTGAATGTGGATATGTGGAAGTCAGACTCATTAAAGAAATTTATGGTGTAGTCATAGCCGGTGCATGTGTAATTCACATTGCCTTGTGAGTTTGAGTTTGACCTTGAGGGTTTCTCTTTGTCATGATTACCCAAAGGATCTTTGAAAATAGTATGATCAGAGTTGGATGCTAATAGTGATGGATCAACTGTGATTACACCATCATCAATAAGGTCTTGTATTGCATATTTCAATTGGAAGCATGATGAAGTCTTGTGTCCTTTGGTGCGATGGTAACCACAATACTTTTTGTCATCCCACCAATCTTCTTTAGTTAATGGTTCATCTTTGATTGGGGGTAGCTACAAGAAGTTATTACTCCGTAACTGGTGAAATTTTGTCTCAAGAGGGATCCTCAATGGTGTGAATTTTCTATCCTTGGTTCTATGATGTCTTTTGTCTTGCATGGAAGTCTCGGTTTTTTGTTTTTGAGGTGTTTTTTGATTAGGAGTTTGTGAATTTGTAGGGTTTACACCTTTCAAAGTCAGTTGAAGTTGTGCTATGCTAATCGTGTGGGCATCCACAATGCCATCATTAGTCACATTCTTGTTTTTGGAGAAAAAATTTTCCTTGTCATTAGACGAGTTGGTGTTTGTGTTTTCTTTGTTTATCTTGAGGATTCCCTTACGGATAAGAACATCTTCAATACTAGCCCCTTTTTTCATCAGTTTAGAAATGGTGCTTGGACTCTTGATTTTGAGTTCATACATTAAGTCTGGGACTAGGTTTTCAATGCATAGGTTTACTTGTTATTCTTCAAGAATGTCTAGTGAGCATTGACTAACTAGGCTTCTCCAACGCAGTAAGAATGTGATAAATGACTCTCCCATCTTCTGTTTAGTTGAGCACAAATTAGAAAGTGTCACCTCATTTGTAATGTTAAAAGCAAAGTGGGAGATAAACTTGTTTGCTAGTTCTGACCAAGATTTGATATTACCAAGAAGTTTGGAGTACCATTCAAGTGCAGGCCCACCTAGAGAACGAGGGAACAATCTCATAAGGTAAGTGGGCTCATCGCTAAGTTTGGTACATGAAGCACAAAATTCTCAGATGTGATCAATAGGGTTCCCTTTTCCTTGATATTTTTCAAACCTTGGAGCCTCAAAGTGTCTTGGGAATGGTGGCATATACAAACTTTTATTGAATGGGTTAGGACGTAGGTCCCTTTCTGTATATAGGGCCTATTTCTTTTGGACTCCCAATGCCTCAACTTGTTTGGAAAGTTGTTTGAATTGTTGTAATAGTTCTTCATTGGGGTTTTGCATGATGGTCTTTCCTTCAAGTCTTTTGTGTCTATGAGTAGACTATTTTCTATGGCAAGAACTATGTCTACTTGGTTCTGACATTTTTGCGTCTGATGAGTCTGATGAAGTGTCACTAGGTGGTGGAGGTATGTTGGCACCTCGAAGATAGAAAGGTCCCTATTTTTGGGGAACTTCTTGTGATATTTGATGTGGCACTTATTGTGGGATTGACTGTGATTGTTGTACCATGTGTTGTTGTTGTGCCATGTGTTGTGGTTGTTGTTGGGATACCTCTGTTGGTTGTATGTGAGACCATGTGCATGCTTGTTGTTGTAGAGGTATTTTTTGAGGTTGTTGTGGCACATGTTGTTGTTGTAACAAATGTTGCTGGTATGTGATTTGTTTCTCTAGGCATCTTTGGTATTCCAACCATTGCTTGAGTTGCTCTTGTTATTTAGCAAACATCATTTGTTGTTGTTGGAATTGCTATTGAAATTGTTGTTGATAAATTGTGTGTAAGTCAAGTGGGTTCACATGGGATTGTGTATTAGGAATGTTGGATGTTTGCCCCACTTGCGGTTATTGTCATTGCGGTTGACGTTGTTGTTGATATGTGGGATGTGTGTTAAGTGGATGTATACTTGGTTGCACCTTGGAAGTGTGGAGTCCTTGTACCATTGTAGGTTTTTGTTGTCGTGGGGGTTGACTAAGTCGTTGGGAATTGAACGTCATGTTTGGATTGTGGTTTTGGTACCTTTGTGTGTTAGATGTTCCTGTTTGTGACATCATGTTGAATTGACTATGAGATGTGTCCCTATTGGGAATGGGCATAAGGTCAATAAGGCTTTTGCTTTGTGTGTCCATAGGGATGGTTGCACTTGATGTTTCACATGTTGTATTTATGATAGGCTCCATAGCATTTGATGTCATAACAATTGGTAAAGTTAGGAGAAAAGGTGTACTTTGTTGATTTTCCTCCAAAGGAGGTATGTTTGGCATCCCTAGAGCACAAGTCCCTTTAGGTGCATCTTGTTGTTGCATCATGTGACTAAAATCAAGTCTTAATGTCCTTTTGGGGTGTTTAGGGATTGGTGGTATTTCGTCGAACAAGGGGTTAACATTGATGTGTTCAAATGTACTTTGGAGGATTTCAATGGTTGACTCTTGATGGGACCTTATAGGTGCCATTATTGTGTTTGAAAATTCCAAAGGTTTTTTTCCCTTATCTAAGTCCAAATTGATCATGGGTTGTATTTTTTCAATAGTTGTGTTGGTTTGATGTTTGGACTTGGGTGCTTCCACATTTGGGTTGAATTTGACAATTTCTTGTGCTGCCAAAAGTTTGAAGTTTTTACGAAACTTTTTGTCTTGGCAATGCTCTAGCCATTTCTTCATCAGTGATGCCATAGTCAGTGTCAGAGTCATCACTAAGTTGTATAATACCTTGTTGTATGTTTGATGTGTTATAGTTGGAGGTACTTGTGTTAGGTTGGCTAAACTCAAAGGAGTGTGATTGTTCATCTTCAAGTGTGGTTGGTACACTTCCTCCTCCTGTTGGTATTGGCACAAATATGGGTTCAAAGTCAGGACTCCATTGAACCATCCCATGTGTGGGGGAAGTGTTTGGAGGAAATATCATAGTAGGTGTATTGTTTAAGGTTTGTTGTGTCATAGCTTGATTATGTGGATCTTGTGGATGCATGTTCAAAGGGTCTGCTAGTAATGGTTGTGATGCCTCGATTTGGTCTTCGTAAAAGGTTTGTTGGGTTTTATTGAGCTTTATTTTTCTTAGATGACATTTTGGTTGTGTTTGTGCCTCAAAAAACAAAGGTTGATAAAGTTCTTTGGGTCTTTGAGCTGATTGTGTCCTAGTAAGTGCTGGCATGATACCTAAGAATGCAGATACAATAGAAATTTTGAGTGTTTTGAGTGATTTAGAGTGGTGGGTATGCAAGATATGAGTCTTTTTTTGGATTTTTAAGTGTTTAGGAATGTTATGCAATGTGAGGAAATGCTAAATGAATTATGGTTTTGATGTAAAAAGTGCAAATGTCCTAGGGATGTTATGCAAACGCAAAATGCAAGGTGACATTTTGAAGTTTGACTAGAGGGGATGAAAATGACTCTAAGGTATGCAAAATGATAATTAGGGTTATGTTTTGGACTTCCTAAGGATGCTAAAGGTTGGTGTGTGCAAGGTGGACTATGCAAAGGATGTTTTCCAAGGGTTGATAATGACGTTTAGGATATGCAAAATCAGGGTAAATGATCAAGAAGGCAATTTGATTGATGGATAATCTAATAGGGTTTGGTAGTGAGAATGATGCTAAGGTTTGGACCATGCAAGATGAAGGGGATATACCACTAGGATAAGTCAAAATGATGTTTGGGGATGCTAGGGATATGATTATGCTATGACAAGGGTATAGAGAAAGTTTTTAATTTAGGTAAAACCTTTAGAAAGTATTTTGCCTAGGAGTTTAACCTTGTGATAAAGGACTTTGGATCTTGACCAAAAATTGATAAAAGATGAAAAGATAAAATTGGTAAAGATGACAAGGTCAAATCTATCAAGACATAGACAGATTTTGACCCAAGAAAATGATAAGAAAAGATAAAAAAGACTAGTCAAGATCCATTATCCATCAACACGAGGAGATACTCTAAGACTCATACTTTGTCTAGATTTTTGACTAAATTCAAAGGTTTTGGGGGGTTCAAAATGGTGGTGATACTAATCAGATGTGTGATATGGACAATTCCTATGATGCAAAAGGGGATTTTGGGTGCAAGATGCAGTTTTGGGTCAAGTGCAAAATGAGGAAGTGTAGAGGCTCCTAGATGTAGTTTTTGGGGTCCTAAAGTGCAGTTTGAAGGCCCAAAATGGTCATGCAGGTACCCAAGTGCAACCTAATAGTTCCAAGTGTTCCCTAACAATACCAAATACGTCATTGATGCACTTGGAGCCAGTTTGGGTGCAGTTGGTATTTTCTGGGCGCAATTGGTAAGTCAGAATGAAGGTTTGTTGATTCTGAGAGGTGTGGTTGCCAAACTGATATGCTAGGAAGCTAAGATGATGGGGTTGATGTTAGGATGGGTTGGGAGATGTAAAATAGAAGTTATGACCTACAAAATGATGTCTTAAGTGAATGTGATGAAGACTAGGTGATGTAGAATGCAAATATGGGCAAGTTAGTGCAAGGGGAGCTAACCAGGTACCTAAGGACACTAATGAAGCCCCAAAATGTTATTTGGAACCCAAAACTAGATCTTAGGACCACAAAGTGCACCCAAAGAATTAAAAATACATCAATGAAATAGTTGGGGCCTAGTTGGGTGTAGTTGGTAGTTTCTGGGCGTAGTTGGTAAACTGGGTTGAAACTAAGGCAATTTTGGAAGCTATGATTTCAAGATTGATGTTACAAAGAGGCCAATAGTAGGGGATAGTGTTAAGACCAGTATGAATGCTCAAAATTATGGTTAGGATACCTAGTATGATGGTTAAAGTAGTCAAGATGATGGATAGGTATGAAAAGATGCAAGGTGGTGAATGCAAAGTGCTGATTGTGAGATGGGAATGCAAAAACTAAGGGAGGTAAACTGAACCTAAAAGGATGCAATATGAAAGGTAATAGATAATAAATGAGGACTAAAAGGTGCAATATGAAGTCTATATTATGTATGAATGAGGCCTATAATAGGGTGAATGCAAGTGAAATCTATGCAAGTGTAAGATCTAAGTTTTGCCAAGCACGTTTAAGAGCACAAGTCGCCATGTTTTTCAAGGTTTGAGTGTGTTGAACCAAATTTTGCAAAGTTTGATAAAGGTTGAAATGTTTTGGCCATGTGTGATGTTTTAACAAGTTCAAATGATATCCAAGGTGTAAATTTAAAAGTTTGTCTTTTATCTTGATTATGTTTTACACACACGCAAGACACATTAAGACAAGAATAGCTATTGTTAAAAGTTAACAAACACACCACAACCTAGGCTTTTAGGACTGTATCCACTGAATTCCTACTTGAACCAAAGTTTAGCCATGCTTATCCAGAGCAAAAAACCTAGGATCTTGGCACCATAGGCTCCCCCTTATAGTGCACTCACTTCTCGGGGCTACCAAGATCCGCTTCCCAAGGGGCATGACTTCCCAAGGGACTGTTGCCTCTACTAAGGATCGCAAGAATATAGGATGTCTTCATGGGCATGGGTGACCCCTTGAGCCAGTGGATAGAAAGGATTTTGGCCACTAAAACATGATTTTTAGTAAGGACATTCCGTTCAGCAAGTGAATGATAAACTTCCGTAGAAGGTCTCCTAGCCCTAAGAACCGAGGTTTGACGCACCACAAGGGTACTGGAGGAGAGCTATCACGCAACGATACTACCGATACGGCTTTCACTGTAATCAAATTTTATATAGTGGCTAGAAAATTGACCTGGCTTTGGCTCTTTACCACTCTGAGGTCATCCACTGGCATACCCAATATCGAGTATCTTGGTCCAAGGTAGGCCTCCTATAGAAGTTACATGGATTTATCTTACACCCAAGATCCACGAATGGCGAGGGGAGAGGATACATCCAATGCAACTCCTAAGGATTTAACACCATTAACATGCTAGGAAGAAAAGAAAAAGATTCTTTTTAAGCACCAAACAAAATGTTATCTAATCTAGGAAATCCACACACATAGTTTTGAAAGACACACAAAGTCTTTGACAACATCCTGCAAACAAAGCATTAGTAGTTTATGATCATGTCTTCATCCCAAAATTGCCACATGCTACAAATAGATCATCAGTAACACAAAATCATCTAATCTAAGTTCCAAAAAGAAATAGAAACCTTATGTGTAGATTCTGATTAATGCATATGCTTACTGTGAACTCGGGTGTGCTCTGACAGAGCAGATTGCTCCCCAGAAGGCCAAAATGGCTCTGAACATCCCCAAGTGCACCTAGATAGTGTAGACTACATCAATGATGTAGTTGGGGCCTAGTTGGGTGTAGTTGATAGTTTTAGGGTGCAGTTGGGAAGTTAGGTGCAGAGTGTGGGGAAATGGTGCCTAGACAAGACCTAGAAACTGAAATTTTCAAAGCTACACCCCCAAGTGCACCCAAACAGTGTAGACTATGTCAATGACATAGTTGGGGCCTAGTTGGGCACAGTTGGTAAGTCAAAAACAACAGGAGGTTTTGGTGACTTCTGGACTCCTAAAACTACTCCTAGGGGTCCCAAGTGCACCTTGACAGAGTAGAGTGCACCCTAGGACAGCAAGCTAATAGAACACATGAAACAAGAGCATATAAGCATTTTACTAGACCCCCTAGTTAATTTAGGTGTGAAAAGGAATAGTAGATAGTCATTATACCCTTCCAAGTGAGTTCCTTCCTTGCACTTGCAAGCACAAAACAAGAAAATGCAAGTTAGTGTTGGAAATGAGAATGGAGTAACTGAGAGGGGAGGGGTGAATCAGTTACTACAAAAACTTTTCCCACAAGTCCCTTAAGATGTCAAAGGAAATACTCATTGCTGATACCCATATAATCAAACTGAAAACACAAGAAACAAGAGACAAGAGACACCAGATTTAACGTGGAAACCCAATATGGGAAAAACCACCAATGTAACTAGTTACTGTTTTTCACTCTTCTGAAGTGAGCCCTGTTAGGAGCCAACCTTGTTAAAGGTTACAAAACACACTGTTAGGTGTGACCTTGTTAGAGGATTTAATCACCCTGCTAGGAGTGGCCTTGCTAGAGGTCTTTAGATCAATTCAACTGAATTGCCACCTTGTTAGAGGATTTTACAAAAGGCTGTTAAACCCACTCTGTTAAGAGATTTGAAAACACTGTTACAATTGTTAGAAAGTAACAATGAGTGATCTAAAATAAATACAACTTATCTTTGCTGATACAGATCTCTCTTCTGTTCCTCTAGATCCTTTCTGATCAAATGCAACTCTGCATCTCTGATCCTTTAAAAACTTGCTCTGACCTTCTTTATAATTTGCATATTAGATATTCAATCATATCTGCTCGCTTTTTCACATTCATACTTCCATACTTGAAATCGCAACTTGATCCTTCATATATACCTTTCAGATTATCAAGTCGGCTCAAATACAAGTTACAATTATAAATAATTGTGCTATAAGTCAGCTTCATACATTACATAAAGTAATTAACTTTAATTACTTAACCTTCGAGAAATCCTTCGCTGACCGACTTAGCTCGGTAAATACTGCACAGAAAATAATTCCTGTGTTAACCGACTGAGCTCGGTTAATACAGAGAATTTCGTGAAATCCTTCAGTCGCCGAGTGAACTCGGTAAACACCGATTTCTCCGACTTTCCTTTGATGACCGAGTGAGCTCGGTTAACACTGTCTGCTTCTTTTCTTCGATGACCGAGTGAGCTTGGTTAACACTATCTGCTACTTTTCTTCGATGACCGAGTGAGCTCGGTTAACACTGTCTGCTACTTTTCTTCGATGACCGAGTGAGATCGGTTAACACTGTCTGCTACTTTTCTTCGATGACCGAGTGAGCTCGGTTAACACTGTCTGCTACTTTTCTTCGATGACCGAGTGAGCTCGGTTAACACTGTCTGCTACTTTTCTTCGATGACCGAGTGAGCTCGGTTAACACTGTCTGATGACTGATATGACATTTGTGTAACATCAAAGACAATCATGCAATTATCAATTGTATCCAATAGTTAGATATGCATGTTCACGTCGGGTTCACCAAACGTAGGACTAGAAAATGGGTTAAATGAATAACATACTATGAGCAAATAAAAAAACTCAATCAACATACATTAGCACCCACTAGTCTACCATGAAATCCAAACTAATAAAGAAAGCAATAGAAACCCCCTTTTCCATTTGTAACTCCCATGTCCTTCTTTCTTCTCCAAATGATTGTAGCTCCAATTTTCCTATAGTGCACACAAAATTGAAGCAAAAGTCTATGATGTGGATAATGCCATGAGAATACTTGAAGTTGTGATTTGAATGTGAGAGATGGAGTGAGAAATCTAAAAGAAATTAGGACCTAAAGGCTTCCAAGACTTCAAGAAGGCCCAAAATGAGAGAAAGAGTGTCCATTTTATAATCAACACTCAAAGTGAGGGCATTGGATTTGTCACCCATAGATGTGCGATGTGGCAAGAGATTCCTTTGAGAATCCATGACGCATATGAAAAAATATTCCAATTGTAAGATTCTATGACACATGAAATTCAAACTTGGCTAAACGTGGAAGAGAATCTATGACACGTCATAAGACACCTCAACCCACTTAAAGCCAAGAATCTATGATGAATAAGCCAAATAGGGATGTGCGTAAGAGGTAAGAATATTTGATTATGACAAATCCTAGCCAAGTGTCAAAGGAGAATCCACGAGGTGTCATATCCAAGTGTCATGATGATGCAATATTTTATGGAATATTTGAATTAAAAATCCTCTTATTCCACAAAATAAGAATTAGTAGAAAATGGAATTAATGATGGAAAATGGAACTTGCAAAATTAAGAATTTCCATGGTTTGTAGATAATGAATCATTTAATTAATAAAATTAATTAATTGAGGATGATGATTAGGAAGAATAATAGAATTAAATTATGGGTTATTTAATCCTGTAGAGAGAATTAGTAAATGATTGGCCAAATTGATTAAATGAATGCGATAGTATCCTTTGATGAAAATGTGACAATGATAGATATCAAATAAGATGATGAAAAGTAGACCAAAGCCATGGTCAAATTGATTGATTGAAGTTGATAACATGCCAAGGACACATGATATGAATTGGTTGACATGTAACATTTAACTGACATTGTAAATGCTACAAGATTGAAATTGATTGATAAGGTTTGATCATAATAACATCGTCGAACATTTTCAATTTTATTAAAATGGTTGATGATGTCATGATTTGACATTAAAAGCCTCAACAATGTCAAAGATTGGATGACATGAATGATAGGTCAACCTAGCACTGAGAGCCACGACAGTACTAAGGTCAAATTGATAAGATTGATAGGTTGATAGGTTTCCAAGGCACTAAAAGCCACAAAAATACCTAGGAGTTAGATAAATGATGATTGATTTGGGATGTTTGATACATTTTTAGTTGATTAGGACTAATTTCAAATGATTTCGAGTTTATTTGGGGTGATTTTGAGTTGATATGAAATTGATGTGAAGAAGGATACAAATGACGAAATATGGTCAATCTGGCCAAAAGATCAAAGTTAGTAGAATGAGAAAATGGGACAAATTAGTATGAAGAAGTGATGAAGTTGTAGATGTGAACCATTTTTGAGCATCTACAATAACCTCTTATGCCATAACCATATATAATCATATTGTGCAAATGAGCACGTCTCATTAGATAAATCTAGATAGAATAAGTTATTTCTTCTCTAATGACCACCTCCAATTAATTAACTAGTAGCATTGAATATCTTTGTCTTTCCATGATAAAATTTATCTTTGTATCCATATCAAAAAAATTATAATGTAGTCCTTCAACCCAATAAACATTATCACACTTGATCTTGTCAGTCAGTTGTATTGATTCTTTACCTTTTACAAGACATGGTGTATCATTACTAAAATTAACACAACTACCATTTTATTGTTCCATTTTTCCAAACTTACTTCCATCATTAGTCATCCGATGTTAAAAAAAACTATCAATTATCCATCTATCACCTTTATTCATGTATAAATTTAATGCAATTTTCTCATCTTCACTAGAATATTCTTTTGTAGAAACATTGACAACTTCATCATTACTATCAGACTCATTATCAATTTATTCATTAGAAATGTTATATGATTTCTTACCTTTGTCTTTTTAGTCCTTATTTCTTCTATTACCTCAGTCATCTCTTCTTCCTTTCTACTTGCTTTCCCTTCTCATCCTTATCTTCTTTGTTAGGACATATTGCAACAATATAAACAAATTGGTTACATGAAAAACATATTATAGAAAGTTTACCTTTGTATTTTCCTTTGCCTCTTGGAAGTATTCTAGCCATCAATGCTTCAGGCTCATCAAGGTCATCATCACAAACATCTATGTTACTATTCACACACTTTCCATTTCCTTTCTTAATAAGAACCAATTGAGATTTGAAAGCACATTCAATAGTTATACAAATAAAATTATTCAAGTTTGATAATTCAAAAACATTAAGCCTACCAACTAAACCTTTAAAAAGTTAGATTGCTACTAGGTGTACATCTTAGTTCTTCCATTACAGAGACTGTACTAGCATAAATACTAAGTAGGGTTCTCAGTACCTTGCTGATCACATTTTCATCTTCAATCCTTACATTTGATCCTCTTATAGAATTTACCACTTCTTTGACTCATCTATAGTATGAAACAATTGTCTCACACACTATCATTCTCATCTCATGAAATTTCCCTCTCAAACTTTTAAACTTTTCTCTCAAAACATTTATGTCTCCTCCATAGATAGTTTGCAATGTATCCCACATTTTCTTACTATTAATACACTCATTTATGTCATCAAGTTTGGTATATCTTAGGGGTGATGCAATATCCAATATATCCTAATTGTGTTTTTGTTTCTATTTCATCTTCTTAGTTGTAATAGGTCTTGGTATATTTTCATATGCATTCTCCACATGGTGTATTGTTCCTTCTCCAATTCCTTCTAGATACAAATTTATCAAAATGTGCCCTATGGGGGAGTTCTCTTTGTTCAACCTTATCACATCCTTTTTGTACATCTTAATCTTTAGCTTCAAGTATCTTCTAAATTTTCTCTATAAGTACCAATTCTCTAATATGAATTGTTAAAATGATTTAGAATAATTGAGAGGGGGGGGGGGGGATAAGTTATTCTTAGGTCAAGATGTACCAATTAAACTTTTAATCACTTCAAATACCTTAGATCTAAATATTGAATAGCTTTGTCTCTATAGAAGATAACTAGTAACATAAAAATGCAGTCTGTTGGTACCCATATAGACCCAATTTTAAAATTTTTTAGGGTGAGATCTTAAACCTCTTTGAACCAAGGTTCAAAGAAGTTTGAAGTGGTTTGGTGGTTCAAATTATTCATCTTGCAAATCATTGATTCAAAAATTCAAGTTTAGATGGCTCTGTAGAAAGGTTCACTAGATTCGTGGAGTTTATCTAAGGTATATCAATTCAAATATTCAAGGGTACAACTTCATTGCCAAAATCATTGGATGCTACAATAGAGTGAGATGGAAGAACACTTATGGGAGAAGAGAAATAATTTATCATTCTAAAATGGATCAACTTTTTTTTGAATAGATGAAATATTAATCATCATAGGCAACTCAATCTAGGAAATTGATTGATAAAGTAGTTCATCTATGTCTCAATCAGTGAACTAATGCATATGGTGGAAGGAATCTCCAAGCTCAGTGGGAGTTGGAAAATTTTGAAGCAAGGGAACATCATTATGTACAAAAATAGCTTTGTAGCATGACAATAATCCCTGAGATGTATATTAAAGAATGGGAATTGTGCTACACAATTTTGGAGACTCCTCATAATCCCTATCTTAGTATATCAATTTTGAATGGTGAAGTATAAGCATTGTGAATGACACACTAGAAATGACCTCAAACTACTCCATAAATCATCCCAAATCCAACATAAGAAGTTGGCTTCATTGTCCCATCTACTGTCATTCATCAAATTGATAGCTTTGAACTGCAAAAGATAACAATTTCCATAATACCTTGTACCAAGGTAGAAGATTTATGTTTCTATGGTTTTCTATAGTTATGCATAGATTGTTGTTCAGAATATTGTTAACATGCGAAACAAAAATACATAGGAACATGAAAAGTTCATTTTTGTAGTTAGTCATGATCAAAATCATCATAACCTAATTGGGGTACCTTCATATAACAAGGTGACACTGGTGGGAGATTCATTAGGATAAAGGTTTAAATTGGGACATCTACACCTTCTCAAAACCTATTATGTCTAAAAATCAATTCATTAGCAAATATGGCTAAATAAAAAAATAGAGCATGTGACTTTGTATAAAGTCACTAATCCAAAGGATATGAATAAAGTGTGATGTTGCATTACATTGTTAGTATCTTTAGATCAAACATCCTCTATCATGAGATATATTAATGGTCATGCCTTGATAAGAGCTAGGCATTCATATATGTACCTCTGATGTAAATTATACATCAAATAGACACATACGTGCATGCGAATGTTTTAGAAAGGAAGTTTCCTTACATGATTGGTGGATTGTAGATCATGGTGATTATATATTTAATGCATAGACTTATCCAATTTTGTAGTAAAGTATGAACCTCAATTTGAGAGACACAATATCACCAAAGGTTATTAAAGAGAAGTGAATATGTGGTTTAGCCAACATGGATATGCATGCTAGTAGTTTGATAAGTGCTTTGAAATGAGAACACAAAAAGGAAAAAACACATGCCTATGGTTATAATTGAAATTTATCTATGCAAAGAATCCATGCCTCATCAAGATCTCAATCCATTTTTTTTTTGACGAATCATCATTCCCCAATCCCGATACAAAGAATGGAGCTTGAACGTGGTAATGACATGTGTCTACAAATTGTTTAATATAATGTTAGGCTTGACAAAAATTGAGATGTAGATATCGAGTAGTGTTCAAAGGTGATATTATTCACATGGTATGAATAAAGAGGTAAAATATCATGTCAATTTCATGGTTGGAGAATGCACATTAACAACTTGATAGGATGTTGAGACCATTGGTAATGTCTTGAATGGAAATGGACATCAATACCCCATATGATCCAAGCATTAGTATGACAACTTTAATATGGATGAGTTAGCATAGATTTGGAACTTGGTAAAAGAGATAAGGTTTGATAATGTAAAATATAACATATGAGACAAAGCTAAATACAAGCTGGAAGTCATGGGAGCCTGAGGAATTTGGCAAAGTGAAGATGTGGTGTTGATAGGAAATAACATATTTGGGTGAATGTGGAAAGTGAAAATATTCCTTTAAATAGATGTCATTGTTTATTCCCTAACCAAAATATTAAATAGAACATTCTATCCATTATATATTAAAAACAAGAGTAATGCAATAATGAATTGCAATAAAATGTAGTGTTACACATGTAAATGATATAAATATAAGAAGGAAAGAGACAAGTGTATGCTTTCAAGAATCAGTTATTTTAACTAATAAACCTCGTCAGAAAAAAGGGAACTCATAAATATGTCAGCAACAACAAAGAAAAAAGGGTTCCAATTTTTGGATTTTTTTCAGTCCTTCCAAGGGAGAGAGACCAAACTTTGGGGGCTGTAGAAGAGTAGATCTTTTATTTTTCTAGACTTTGTGTAAGTAAAGAGGAAAAAATTTGATTTTGAAATGTAATGTATGGGAGGGAAATTCTATTTTCTTCATGATGTTGATTCTTGTGCAAATATGTAATGAGATCTATATAATCTTTTATATTATGGAGAAGGGAGATTTGGGAGATAATTGCACAGCAAAACTTTGATTTTGGGTAGTTTTCTTTCCATTGATTGTTACCTTTGTTTAACATTTAGTTTTCTCTAAATGCATTTAGTGTTGTTTTTTTCTAAATATGTTTTGCTATCAAGATATCTTTGAAGCTTTGATTCTTCACTTTCTTAGGAAGATGGAAGATTTATTCCTTGTTCTCATTCTTTCTATTATGTAAAATGTGAATAAGTGGACTTTGTGTCATTTATTTTCTTTTAGCCGCTTAGTCTTTCCACATCTATCTCATTTTTATGGATAGATGCTTACAAACCTTTTGTGCTTTCTGGTTAAAAGCATCCATATTTGTATCTTTGTGAATTTAGTGTAAATCATTTATGGGGAGCTGTACCCAAATAAATTTAGAGGGTGCTTATTCTTTTCAATAGAAAAGTGAGCTAACTATTAGTGCATATTTAGTCTTCCTACTTGGGTTTTTGGGGTTAATTTATATTTATTTCTTTAGTGGACAATCTGTTCACTAGCAAATTTTTGGTGACTCTGTTGGGGAACCAGAAATGAAGATTTAGTGCCTAATATTTGTTTCCTTAGTTTTATGATTATCTCCATGTGTAGTAGATTGGTGACTTTATAAAGACCATGCCAGGTATAAAAGCCATGAGAAGATCAAGGCCAAATCCTTCTCTCTTGGAACTTTATTAGATGGATGATAAAATGTTACGTGAATATGTGGACAACTTCAAAGAAAGTATTTCTTAGGATGTCTAGAATAATATATGTTTGGAGGATGATGCCACATCTTGGTTGTTATGGAATAGCCTTTGTGTGAAATCCAAGTTAAAAGACTTGGAAGAGCTTGAAGAGAAAGTGTTTTGATTGAACAAACATTTAGAGGTGGATGGGGATAAAGCCCTGGTTATATCTTCACATTTTATCTCATATAATTTTTTAGTTTTGGGTGAGAAAGAAACCCAAATAGCCATAGTCCATTCATAAGAAAATTAGACATGATAGAACAAGAATGCTCGGGCTAAGAATGAAAATCCTAGCAATAGTGACAGAAAAGAAGAGAATGAAAGCCATCTTGAACCTAATTTCCAGCCTGACGATAACTCGTTGGGAATGTCTAATATTACCTATCTTGGTGAAGAAAAGGAAATGCTTCATAATTGAGAGAATCTCTCCAAGCATGTTTCCATTATTGATTCAGATCGAGTAGGAAGTAAAGAGCTGAAATCTTTTCTGCCATGCATAGAAGATGAAAGAGGAGAAAATTCTCTTGCTATTTTTGAAAAGAAAGAATCACTGGTTGAGTATGAAGATGATAAGTTTCAACATGAGATCTTCATTCAAAATAATAAATATGCTGAAACAAGGATAGATCTGCACACCTCTGAGTTGTGCAACTTCCAAGAAGATGAACATCTTGAATTTCTAGTGGATACAATTTGGCTTCAACCAAATTCAGTAGCAACAAAAGAGATTGAAGAAAAGTTTGAAAATATGAAAGGTAAAGTTTTCTAGAGTGAGCTCAATCCACTATTCTTGCCAATGGGGTTTTGTGAGAATGCTTCTATTAGAGAAAATCCTCTATTTTAGCCTTAAGATTAACCATTAAATGATGAATATCTATTCACTTCTTTCATATTAGAAAATGTTGAAATTCTGATGGAGGAGGAAAGGTTGGAGTTAGTCCCCAGCTAGTTGACAACTCCATTTAAACATCAGGTGATACTCTCATTT
The DNA here is from genome assembly GCA_028749045.1 of Cupressus sempervirens. Lineage (NCBI taxonomy): Eukaryota > Viridiplantae > Streptophyta > Pinopsida > Cupressales > Cupressaceae > Cupressus > Cupressus sempervirens. Next base: position 717,684,301 of record CM053787.1, on the reverse strand, counting down.
ACAAGGAAGAAGAAGACATTATATGCAGATTTTTATCATCTCTTAGGTGGGGAGATCCCTCTTTGGACAATCAAGTTATGAATATAAAACAAATAGGCTGCAAGATTTTGTTAGGTGATTCATTTCAATCTTTTGAGGCTAAAGTCTATAATAATGACAAGGTGAAAGTACATGTAGAAAAGCTTCCTTCTCATGCTAAAACTCTATTTGAAGAAAGAGATGTTGAAGTTAACACTCAACCCATAGATTACCTAGCTGAAACATGGAAAGGAACACTTCTTGATCAAGAAGAAGAAATCATAAGTGAGTTCTTATTGTCTCTTTAGCCAGAAGACCATGCTCAAGTTATCCCATTTGATGATAATCTAATCTTTTGTAGTGATGAGGTAAAGATGCCTTTGGACAAGAATCTTCTTGTTGAGAAAAAAAGGTATGAAGATGACTTCCAGCCTAAAGGTGACTTGGCTAGTGTGTTGATGGATGCCCTTCTCAATGAGGAAGAGGAAATTATAGACAAATTTCTATCATCACTCAAACTAGACCATCTCTCCTAGAATGACTTAGGTATTCATTCAAATCAAATTGAGAATAAAATGTTCATTGATAACTTTTCTTTTCGTTCATCTATGTGTGGCTTTGCTAATTTGGATTGTGGAAGTGGTGCTGGAAAATGTGATGGCACTTTGGGAAGGTAGAAAGATGGAATGTATTGCATGTTTGGTGAAAACTTATTTCTTGAAAGAGATGAAGAAATCACATACTCGAGGATTGATCCTATGTTGGATGAGGCATCTCTTTACCTGAAAATTGATCATGATATTAACATCCATATGCAAAAGGTGACTCTTGAAGACAACATTTACAGACATTATACACCATTTCTTGATGAAGTTTCCACTTTTCATTTTTTCAATTTGAAATGAAATATGATCAGATGAATGTGAAAGATCAAATCTTGAGTGAAGAAGAGTACTATGATGAGTTATGCCTATTCAGGAAGAAGTTTTGGGTCAATATATTCATGTGTACTTTTAGCTTGAGGTTTAGCATTGAAGAAGCCACTAGTTGGCAATGGTGTGGAGCTGCTTCATTGAGGTGTGGTTTGCTAATGCAAAAAGACTCCTACTTCTCCCATCTAGTAAATGGATTCGCGTGATTCTATTCCTTTCTTTTGTTTCTTGTGGTAGGATTTCTTCCTACCTTTGTTTATATCTTGTTAATATGCTTTTGATGTGCATAGTGTTAGTTTGAATAATGTTAAAGCTTCACACTTGCTAGTAGTTTCAGGAGTCTTGGTTGGTTGGTTTTTCCCTGTTCCCCTCTACCCTCTTTACACACAACTCCCAATTTTTCTTGGAAACTCTATTTGCCCAATGGATAAGGCAGTTATCTTTTGCCAAAAAATGTTGGAGTTCTCTATTTTGGTATCAAAATTAGTCCCACAGATAGAGCCCCTATTGATACACATACATACCTAGTATTTAAAACTTTTAGTGTGAGATCTTAAATCTCTTTGAGCCAACATTCAAAGAAGTTTGAAGTGGTTTGGTGGTTTAGACGATTCATCTTGAAAATTAATGATTCAAAAATTTAGGTTTAGATGGCTCTATAGAAAGGTTCACTAGATTCATTGAGTTACTTCAAGGTATATCAATTCGAACATTAAATGATATAACTTCATGGACCAAATCCTTGGATGCTACAATAGAGTGAGATGGAAGAACCCTTGTGGGAGAAGATAAATAATTTATCATTCTAAAATGGATCAAACTTTCTTTGAATAGGTGAAATAATAATCATCACAGGAAATCCAATCTAGAAAATTGATTGATAAAGTAGTTCATCTACGTCTCACTCAGTGAACTAATACATATGATGGAAGGAATCTCCAAGCTCAGTGGGAGTTGGAAAATTTGAAGCAAGGGAACATCATTGTGTATAGAAATTGCTTTGTATCATGAAAATAATGCGTTATATATATAATAAAGAATGAAATCGTGCTACACAATTTTTTAGACTCCACATGGTCCCTATCTTAGTATATTAATTTTTAATGGTGAAGAATAAGCATTGTGAAGGACACACTAGAAATAAGTTCGAACTACTCTATAAATCATCTCGAATCCTACATAAGAAGTTGGCTTCATTCTCCTATCTTCTTTCATTCATCAGATCAATAGATTTGAATTGCAAAAGGTAACAATTTCTATAATGCCCTATACCAAGGTATAGGCTTTATTCTTCTATGATTTTCCACATTTATGCATGGATTTTTGTTTAGAATATCATTAACATGCAATCAAAAATACATAGAAATATGAAAAGCTCATTTTCACAATTAGTCATGATCAAAATCATCATAACTCAATTGGGGTGCCTTCATATAACAAGGTGATACTGGTGGGAGATCCGTCAAGATAAAGGTTTAAATTGGGACATATACACCTTGTCAAATCCTATTATGTCTAAAAATCAATTCATTAGAAAATATGGATAAATAAACAAAAATAGAGAATGTGAATTTGTATAATATCACTATTCCAAATGATATGAATAGCATGTGATGTTGTGTTGCATTGTTAGTATCCCTAGATAAAACATCCTCTGTGAGGTGATATATTAATGGTCATGCCCCAATGAGAGCCAAGCATTTGTATATGTACCTCTGATGTAAATTATACATCAAAACCTGATAGACACATACATGCATGCAAGGGTTTTAGAAAGGAAGCTTCCTTACATGATTAGTGGCTTGATTACATGATTTCAAATCATGGTGATTATAGATTAAATGCATAGACTTAGCCAACTTTGTGCAAAAGTATGAACCTCCATTTGAGAGACACGATGGATCACCAAAGGTTATTAAAGAGTAATGAACATGTAGTTAAGCCAACCTTGATATGCATGCCAGTAGTTTGATAAGTGCTTTGAAATAAGAATGCCAAAAGGAAACCACACATGCCTATGATTATAATTGAATTTCATTAGTGAAAAGAATCCATGTCTCATTGAGATCTCAAGCCATGGTTTTTTTAAAGAATTATCGTTCCCCAATCTTGATAGAAACAATGGAGCTTGAATGTGGTAATGATAGGTGTCTACAAACTGTTTAACAAAATGTTAGGCTTGACAAGAATAGAGATGTAGATATAGAGTAGTGTTCAAAGGTGATACTATTCACATTGTATCCATAAAGAGGTAAAATATCATGTCAATTTAATGGTTGGAGAATGCATATTAACAACTTGATAGGGTGTTGAGACCATTGGTAGTGACTTGAAGGGAAATGAACATCAATGCCTTGCATAATCCTAGCCTAAGTATGACAACTTGAATGTGGATAGGTCAGCATAGATTTGGAGCTTGATAAAAGAGATCAAGCTTGATATGTAAAATATCACATGTGAGACAAAGCTAAATACAAGCCAGAAGTCATGGGAGCTTGAGGAATGTGGCAAAGAGAAGATGTGGTGTCGATAAGAAATGGCATATTTGGGTGAATGTGGAAAGAGTAGATATTCCTGAACCAAAATATAAATTAAACAAAACATTATATCCATTCTATATTAAAAACAAGAGTAATACAATAATTAATTGCAATAAAATTTAATTTTACACATGTAAAGGATAGAAATATAAGAAAGAAAGAGAAGAATATTTGCTTTCAAGGATCAATTATTATAACTGATAAACCTTGTTAGAAAGAAGGGAACTCATTAATATCAGAAACAATAAGGAAAAATGGGTTCTAGTTTTTGGAGTTTTCCAATCCTTTCAAGGGAGAGAGAGCAAACTTTGGGGGCTATAGAAGAGCAAAGCTTTTATTTTTCCAGACTTTGTGTTAGTAAAAGGGGTAAATTTTGATTTTTAAATGCATTGTAAGGGAGGGAAATTCTATTTTCTTCTTAATGATGATTTTGATGCAAATATGTAATGAGATCTTTATAATCTTTTATATTTTAAAGAAGGGAGATTTGGGAGATAATTACAAACCAAAACTTCGAGTTTGGGTAGTTTCCTTTCCATTGATTGTTATCTTTGTCTAACTTTCAGTTTTCTCTAAATGCATTTAGTGTTGCTATTTTCTGAATACATTTTGATATCAAGATATCTTTGAAGCTTTTATTCTTCACTTTCTTAGGAAGATAGAATATTTATTCCTTGTTCTCATTCTTTCTGTTATGTAAAATTTGAATAAGTGGATTTTGTGTCATTTATTTTCTTTTAGCCGCTTAGTCTTTCCACATCTATCTCATGTTTATGGATAGATGTTTGTAAACCTTTTGTGCTTTTTGGTTAAAAGCATCCATATTTGTATCTTTATGAATTCATTGTAAATCATACACATGGAGCTATACCCGAATAAATTTAGAGGGCGCTTACACTTTTCAGTTGCGAAGTGACCCAACTGTTAGTGCATATTTAGTCTTCATACTTGGGCTTTTGGGGTTAATTTATATTTATTTCTTAGGAGGAAAATCTATTCACTAACACAATAAATTGTCTTAATTATAAAAAACTTGAAAAATATAAAACATTAATAGTAAATATCACAAATAAAATTCACATAAGTATGACACTAGGATTTAACATGGAAACCCAATTTGGGAAACACCACTAGTAACATGTCACCAATTTTTAGCTCTTATAAAGAAAGCTCTGTTAGGAGACAATCCTATTAAAGGTTACAAAATACACTATTAAATGTGACCTTGTTAAAGGATTTAATCACCCTATTAAGAGTTTCCTTGTTAGAGGGCTTAAGAACATTCCATTAGAATGTCACATTGATTAAAAGGATTACATATGACTATTAGATCAACCATAAGGGTTTCAATACAAATATAATGGTTAGATAGTAATATTAGGTTGATTTGGCAAATACAAATCACTTTGAAAGTATAGATTACAATTTGGTCCAACAGTTAACTCAATGACTAGCCTCCATTATCATCTCCATCACTGATTGACTTTTCATCCCTTCAAGCAATCACTCTTCTTTATAATTCTTCATTGTTAAGCCTCCTACTCAAGTTTGCCAATCAACAGAATCAAAAAATATTCCAACCTTGTTAAGGTCTTCCCCAACTCTACTAAACTTTTCAAGTTTATCCCTTGTACCTCCTTCAATTAGAAATTTTGATCTTTTTCCACTTAAACTTTACCATGGATCTTTGGGTTTTGATCAGATTCAACAAATACAATGAATCTATCCAATTTAAAATTTCCTCCTCTCTTGTAGAAAATTCTCCAAAATTCTCCTTGAATTCATGCATGGAAATGCACAAACATGGTTTCAATTAAGTTAAATAGTCTACATCATTCATCCTTATCTTCAACACACATTACATATTCCAACAAATCAATTGTGTTAGCTAGAAATATCAATTTTCTCATGATATGTCAAATGTTGTTCCTCAGCCAACACTCTGTTTAGACACTTGATCTTCATTGGATTACTTAGTCACTGCTAAATTTTTTATTCAACACATTTACTAATAGTTGGTTGATATTGATTCTTGGTCAAGACTATAGTTTTCTTGACATATACTATCTCTCAGCCAGCATTAGCATCAATTGACATAAAATCCAAGTTCCTTAATCTTCTTTTGTTTTTCTTGGTCAAGCCTAGGCATGTGGTCTTTCTTTGATCAATTATTTTAGTCTTTAGTAAAAATATCTTCTTTACTCATATTATTATTAAGCAATTATATTATCTTGTCAAAGTCCAACTAATCAAGTTACCACTGTATTTTCTCATAACTCAACATTTCCTCTAGGTCCTTTTGTTATGTCCTTCTGAAATCATCTTCATGAATCATCTTGGTATGGAACTCAACTCAGATACCAACTATCTTACCAATAAGGTTTGACATCAATGACAACATAATAATTTTTTTAAATTCTAGTTTACTATAGACAACATTCTCATATTTGATATGTATCATCTAGTAGTATAATACTAAAATAAGTCCAACTAATAAAGATGAATCTATGGTCCTTAGATATTTTTGGTTAATGGATGAAATCAGCATTTCACCATGAGGATCTTTATAAATTTATAATATCAAGTGATCCACACTCTTCTATAATCTCTAATGTATGTTCACAGTATATCCATACATTACATACGATGTGATTTTGTTCATCAAGTGTAAAAGTGTTGGAAATATAAGGGGAGTAACTGAGAGGGGAGAGGTGAATTAGTTACCTAAAAAATAAATCCCAAATCCCTTTGATGTCAATACAAATCAAAACATGAACATTGCTTAAGTTGAATTACTACTAAAACTCAGTTAATAGAGAGGCATTTGGTTAACACTGCCAATTCACTATCAGTTGACAAGTATTGCAATATCAATTATAACTTAGTAAATACTAAATATTCAGATATTATGATATTTAGTGTGAATAACTTGAATTAACTTAGTTTCATACACTTAAAATAAATAACATGAACATAAGTGACACCAAGATTTAACATGGAAACCCAATTTGGGAAAAACTACCAATTGCAACTAGTTACTATTTTTTCACTATTCTGAAGTGAGCCCTATTAGGAGCCAACCTTATTAAAGGTTACAAAATACACTGTCAGGTGTGACCCTATTAGAGGATTTAATCAAACTTTTAGGAGTGGCCTTGTTAAAGGTCTTTAGACACTTCAATCTAGAAATGCCACCTTGTTAGAGGATTTACAAATAGCTATTAGGCTAACTCTATTAAAATATTTGATTAACTTCTACAATGGTTAGAGAGTAACACTAACTTGACTTGATTTCTAATGCAACTATCTTTTCTGATTTTGGATCTCAACTCTAGCTTGAATACTTGATCCTTCTTGATAAAATAAATCTTTGCCTCCCAACAAGAATATTCTTCTTATCCTTCCAATTCACTTCATCTAAGCATATTCTTATCTTTAATCACTCATTCTTACTCATGGAATTCAATCCTATAACTTGACCTTATAATTATATCATATACATTATCAGTTCAGCTTGAATACAACTTAAAACAATAAATATTCATCTCCTCAATTGGCTAGAACCAATAAACAAATTCATTAAACTCAATATGCCAAAACAATAAAATCCCTTTTAGATGACCTTGTTTAGTAGATAGTAACCAAAATAGATTTTCTTCTACTAACCAACTAAACTTAGTTAACACTATAAATTTTTAAACATTCTCTAGTAACCAAGTAAGCTTGGTTCATACTGGTTCCAGACCAAGTTTACTTTGTCTTCTAAGCAAACTTGGTAGACACTATTTTCTACAAATTCTCTTTGGTAATCGAGTGAGATCGGTTAACACTCATTACTTTCCATCTTTCCTTTGTCTCCAAAGTGAACACTATAGACAATTTCCTTTGAACTTGGAAAACACTGAAATGCTCAACAGACACAGGAAACTACTTTCATTGCTTGAGTAAGGTCAACATACACTGACTGGTGAATGTATGAAATTTTGTATAACATCAGACAATATACAATTGATCATTTATTTTCAATAAGAAGAAGACTAGGATGGGTGCAAGTTAAATTTATTATTGAAAAATGACATAAACAAGTTTTGATTCGACTTGACTCCTATCATCCCCATGCAACATTGCAACTAAAAGAAATGGAATCACCCATTTACTTTGATCTCTTGTTTGATCTAGTGCTACTAGGTAAATTATTCACATACATATACATTTAATTTTAGTACTTTTTCCAAAATATTTGGTAAATTAATCTCCTCATCATATTTTGATCATTACAAACTATATTTATTCTATTATTATACTCAAAGACAATGAAGAAGGAAAATATTATATTTGTGCCATTATACTAAGGTAAAACATTTATTGAATCACTTGGTTATAGATGGTGAAAAATTAGAATAATGTATAGGATAAGTGGTTGTAATTGGTACATGGATTAGACAATACAATATGAAGAATCTTGGGTTGTGTTTTTTTTTGAGTATTGAGAGACAGAGAGGAAAGTATTTTACTATTCAAACCTTTTTATTAAATCAAATGCCCATTTCATTAGATTTGGAGTAATGCTATATATAAATATATTTGGAATGTTAGTGAATTATACCAAAAGGTATTATTTGAGACAATACAGGGTAGGGAAGATTCGTCTAGTGTATTATACTAAATGTCATTACAAAAATTTGTAATGGAAAATCTATTTAAACACATGAACATGTAACATGTATATTTTTATAGGAATAATTTCCCTTGAATCCATATTGGTTGGACTATAAATTTATCATGTATTATATTGTATTTATAGTAATAATTTTTAAAGGTTTAATAATAGTGTTTCTATCATTTATTCTAGGGAAAGATTGAATATTTCCTCTCCTTGTCTCTTTCCTATTGATTCTCCTAGTAAGTTAAGTTGTAAATATTTTTTCATTGAAAAGTATGTATATTTGTAAGAATAAAACTTACATTTATATCATTAATATACAAAGATAAATATTTGTGTCTATTTTTATGATTTTCCCAAATCTCAATTAATGCAAAAACTTGCAATGTGCCTTAGTTGAAAGTTATAACATTTCATATCTTTAAAATTTTTTATCATGGTCTAGAATAATCTATTCCAATAGATCTATTTTGCTATCAAATTTTGGGAACAACCTCTCCTAGCTCATCAAGTTGTTCAAATATTCTAGACTACTTTGGAGAGAAGTGTCCCTTAAGGTACACCAAGCACCAAAATCAATGATATTGAGAAAGTTATTTCTTGGAGGTCATGAAATGTAGAAAGGAGCCATTAGATGTTATGATATTATTCTTTTGACTTCCAAAATATATGATTGTTGTTTGGGAAGATTCAAACCTATTAAAAATTGTCAACACAATCTTAGTTGATGCCAAAGCTTGTAATATCACTTAGTTAGAATTTTCAACATTTTTTTTCTATCAAACAATTTTTTGTGGCCTCAAATTATTAGTGCCACTAGCTCTAATTGGTTGGGTAGATTGTAGGAACAACCTCTCTTCACTCACTAACTTTTGCAAATTTTCTAGAGCAAACCATAATAAAGTAATTTACCAAACCATAGAAAACTATAAATCTTTAGGAAGCCATTTTTGGGATCTCATAGAACATATCAATAACCTTCTAGGTTCTATGAGATCATGTTGCTGACACCAACAAAAATCTATCTCATTTTCAAGTGAATTGACCTCATTTAAAATTTGAAACCACATCCTAGTTGATGTCAAATCTTGAAATATTTATTATATGAGAGTTGACACATTTTGAATCTTTCAAAATATTCATCATAGAGCCTAGCATTTTGTGCTAATAGCTCTAGTTTGTTTGGTAAATGCTAATAAAACCTTAATTTTCTCCCCAAGTGGCTCAAATCTCCTCGACTACTCTAAAGAAAAGTGACCCTTAAGGTGAACTAGGAACCAAAATTAGAAATCTACAATAAGTTAATTCTCTAGAGGAAAGTACATTTTTTAGTGGATAGGGTACATCCATTAGATTTACAATTATTTTATACTAGTTTTGCCTTCAATTTTGTTACTCTTTTTGAAATTGTATTGACCCTTTTTAAGACTATTAGGGCCCTTTGAGTCCATCATGACCATTTTAGTTAAACAAATTAAAAAATATTCACATGATGATATTTATTTATTTTTAAGGTCAAATGAGGTCATCTTTCTCATTTTGATCAAAGATGTAAGGCAATGTGCCATATTCTAATCTTTAGGCGAATTGGGCCATTAACATGTCAACATTGTTCAATTCCTCCAAAGGTGGTTAGATATAATTAAATTAATTTAAATAATTATTTTATGATATATTTGATATGTGTTACAAGTCCTATTTAAAATGAGTTCATTTGTCTATCAAATGTAAAAATTGCTCAAAAATTCCAATGAGCAATTTTGCAACTTTGTGAAAAACCTATCATTGGGTTGTCTAAATGACCAAAAAATTATAATTCTAGTTAAAGAAATGGGCCAGTATGAAGAATGCTTATGTTTAGAAGGAGAATAAAAAAGAAAGAAAAAACTTCTTTTTTTTTCAACAATAATTTTAGATCAGAGGTTTGTTTTTCATTAATGTTTATTAATCTTTAACCAAGTATTTCAAGGATATTAAAAGTGATGAGCTTAATCCATTTTAGAATTTTTTGACCATTGGTTATGTTGTATGAAGGAATGAATTAGATTTCTAAAATTAGCCACATGCTTTCTCTATAAGGGGTTTGGAAATAAATTAAATCATTTATCACATGTACAACATTCAATTTATTTTTTGTATGCTTGGAATATGAAAAATATTTGGATGATTTAAAACTAGTATGAGTCTCATATTGGGAACTTGTCTCTATTAGGAGAAAAATGATGCCCTAGTTGGACTATAAATATTTTTCTTTGACTAGGACAAAAACTAAGAACTTTCTTTCTAACTATAGGCCTGTATGAAGACTCGACATGATAGAAGGTGAAGAAAAATGAGTGATTCATTATATATACACCATCAAAGAGTTATTAATTTTTAATTGAAGTTGCTATGATCCCTATTTTACAATGAAGTTCTTATGTAGCCAAAGTGCTATTGGAAATTTTTTAGTGCTCCCCTCAAGATTTGTGACAAGGGCTTAACAACCTCCTATGTACTATAAGTTGATTGGTTGTATTAGGCATTGATAGATCAATATTTTGGTGCAATAGGAACCCCACTCTAACAAGTTGTATTAGAGCTTGGTCATAAGTTCAAATCCTCAAACCCTTGGGTAATTCTTAAGGGGAGAATGTTGGAAATTTGTTCAATGCTCCCCTTAGTATTTGTGACAATGGCTTAATTCCCTTATGTGTAGTATAAATGAAGTGGTTGTATTGGGTATTTATAGATTGGTCTTTTGGTGCAATGACAAGCCCACTCTAACAAGTGCTTCCCAAGTTCCTTGTATAATGGTCAGATGGGTGAGTTTTTTGGTTTTAACCTTTGGCATCCTCATAACATTCCTAATTGTTTATAATTGTGTGCTTCTAGAAATGTGGTTACCTAAATGAGAACCTTGTGATGGATGAATAAATTCTCTATAAAAAGAACAATACCTAAAGAAGATATCTAGTACTTAACAATGATAATTTTTTGCACAAAGTTGTAAAGTTTCTCATAGTAACTTTTGAGAAAATTTTGACAATCTTTCTAGCTTTTAACCAAATAGCCTTCTATTAACTATTGGATATAATTTTCTAATTGTGCATTTTCTTTGATGTTAAAGAAATGTCATATCAGTTGGCAGTTAGTATCTGCCAAGTTCAGTTGGTCAACAAAGCAACTTTCAAAGTCTATCAAGAATTCCTAGAAATTACTCTGCATAGACAATGTTTACCGAGTAGGGTCAGCCAATGAAGAATTTTGTTGATTTGTAAAATAAAGTTTAATTATATCAAGTAATTATTGTAGCTGATTGAGGTAATGATTATTGGTAATTGTAACTTTAATTGGGTCAACTTGATAATCTGAATGGTCAAATTGGAATTCTAAAGTGTAATAAGTGAGTATGCAAGTGTGCTGATTGTTTAAAGAGGAAAGTGTGATCAAACTTTGAAGGATGGTCAGATATCCTTGAGGAGCAGCAAAGTTTTAATTGATTATGAAGGATCTAGTGAAGTAGAACAAAGATCTATAATTAGCAATTCAATTACATCTCATTCAGGTCATTTCATTGTCACTTTCTTACCATTGTAGCAGTGATTCTAAAATCTCTTAATAGGGTTGGTTTAACAACCATTTGTAAATCCTCTAACAAGGTGATAGTTCCATTGAATTTTTCTAAAGACCTTTTGCAAGACCACTACTAATAGGGTGATTAAATCTTCTAACAAGGTCACAACTAATAGTGTGTTTTGTAACCTTTAACCAGGTTGGCTTCTAACACGGCTCACTTCAGAAGAGTGAAAATTAGTAGCTAGTCACTTGGTGGTTTTTTCCATATTGGGTTTCTACATTAAATTTAGTATCTCATGTGTTCCTGTTATTTATTTTATGTTTGCATGTTAATCACTATGAATGTTTAAGATCTATTAAAGTTAACATACACTACATCTACCGAGTTATAGCATTTTTCTATATGTTTACTGAGTGACAACAATAAGTAGTTTTATTAGACATCTAAGGGATTTGTGGATTTGCTCTTGTGGTAATTGATTCAACCCCCTCTTAGTTACTCCATCTATATTTTCAACAATTGGTATCAGAGCTTTTGGTGCCTATAGGAAGGGTTTCAAGGACCTAAGCTAAAGATCAGGATGTCTTACAAGAGAGAAATTCCAAGGCTTAACAAGGATAACTTTTCAGCATGGCAAGGTCTCATGAGACTTCATCTAGCTTCCATTAGAGATATAGGATTGAAATATCTTGATGAAGAATATACAACTCCTTTTGGTACATTATTTGTTAGTGAAATTGCTAAGAAGAAGACTCATAAAACCATGATGATAGGCATTGTATCTACCCTAAGCTATGAAGAATTTGATGATATCAAGGACTACAAAACTGCCTTTGAAATGTGGAACAAGCTAAAGGATATCTATGGAGGTGATAATAATATGAGGAGAACCAAATAAAAATTTCTAAGAGGATAATTTGATCAAATGAGAATGAGAGAGGATGAAAACATTGCCTAATATGTTGAGAAGATCAAAGCAAGTGTCAGTGCAATCAAAGCTTCTAGAGGAGACATCAAGGAAGAAACGGTTGTAAGTAAAGTTCTGAGAACATTGCTTCCTATTTATGAAATTAGAGTATTTGCAATTCAAGAAAGAAGATGTGAAGCAAATCATAAGATAGATTTGGATGCAATGTAGGAAGGTTGATAGCCTTTGAGGTAGATAACTATGACAATTATGTTTCAACTTTCTAGAATATTGAATCAGCATTTGGAGCCAAGCTTTCACTCAAAGAAAATGGAAAGAAAATAAAGGACACTCAATTAGAAAGTGAAGAAGAATTAAAAGAAAGTTGTAATAGTGATCTTGAGGTTGTTGAGGCTCTACTTGCAAGGAAATATTGTAGAGGTAGAGGAAAATACAAAGTTAAGGTTCCCCTAATCTATTTTTCATGTGAGGAAATTGGTCATAGTATAACTAGGTGCCCAAACAAGCAAAGAAAGGTCATAAGTACAATGAAAAGAAATATTTCAAATCATTCAAGGAAAAAGGTAAGAAAACATGTTTTATGACTAAGGACTCTAAAGATTCTAATAATAGTGAAGATGAAATTGTTTACATTGCTATGAACGATGAATCTAATAATGATGAAAAAGATAAGATGAAACTTATCTCTCATGTGAGAAAAAATGATACATGGATCATAGATAGTGGTTTTTCACATCATATGACTGGTTACAAAACTAAATTTGAACATTTTGAAAATTATGATGGTAGCAGTGTAAGGTTTGGAAATAATGAACCTTGTTGCATAAAAGGAAGATGCTAAATCTCATTAACCAAAGAGCTTTTATGTGATAATGCCTATTGGGTTGAAGGATTAAAACATTATCTATTGAGTGTGGCATAGGTAATCAATATTGGATTCAAGGTAGAATTCATGTGTGGCAAAGCAAGACTGCTGAATGGCAAAGAAAAGCTAATTGGATCAGGCAAACAAACAAAAGGTAACTTGTTTTATCTTGATCTTGGTGAGTGCTCATGTTTTATTTCTTAAGTTGAAGAAAGTTTGTTATGGCATAGAAGGTTATTTCATGTGAATTTTGATAACATAGTAAAGATAAGAAAATTCAAGAAAGTAAGAGGCATTCCTAGTTTGAAGAAACTTGTTGTTGGTCTATGCAAGAATTGTTAGATTGGTAAGATGGGAAATACTAGTTTTAAAAGTAAAAAATATCAGTCTGAAGATATTCTAAAAATTGTGCATACTGATTTGTGTGGACCTATTGGAATTGAGAGCTATATTGGAGAAAAGTTCTTCATTCTTTTTGTTCATGACTACTCTAGAATGATGATTGTTATGTATTTGAGAGAGAAGTCAAAAACATTTGAGAAGTTCAAATGGTATTTGGCAAGAGTAGAGAAGGAAATAGGGAAAATATTGAAATGATTAAGATTAGATAGATGTGGTGAATTCATCTCTAATGAATTCAATAACTTTTTCATTGAAAGAGGAATCAAAAGACATGTATCAGCCCCTAGAACTCTTGAGCAGAATGAAATAGCTAAAAGGAGGAAGAGATCTATCATGGATTATGCAAGGACTCTAATGATTGAAAAGAACATTGCTATAAAATACTAGAAGAAAGCTATCAACACTACAATTCATACCTTAAACTAAGTATAGTTGAAGGAATAAATCAAAACCCCCTATGAGTTATGGTATGGCTATAAACCCAATGTAAGTTACTTGAAATTATTTGGAAGTAAATGTTACATCTTGAAAGAATCTAGAAAAAGGAAAATTTGATGTGAAGGGTGATGAAGGCATATTCTTAGGATATTTTTGCAAGAGTAAGGAATATAGATGTTTTAATTTTTCTACTCACAAAATCATAGAAAGTACATATATGAAAATTGATGAGTTTGTAGAAAGGACTGAAGAAGAAAGAAAAAAGGAACTAGAAGATTATATGAGATTTGTTTTCATTGAACTTGATATATTGCCAGACACATCTGTCAATAAGAAAGCTTCTACTCCTGATTCTTCCTTAGTCATTAAGTTGCAAGAAGTTCAAACTGAGTCATAGGAACCTGAGTCACATTCTAAAGCTATTGAGCCAACGGCTACCGAGTTAGAGCAGCTAGAACCTAAAGTTGAAGTTCAAGAAGATGAAAATGCAATATATTCAAGAGGCAAGGAACCTATATTGGCCAACTATGTCAAGAGACATCATGCACTAGATCAGATTATTGGAGACAAATCAGAAGGTACTATGACAAGAAGTAAGCTAAAAGGTACTTGTTTACTTGCTGATTTTGAACCTAGAAATGTCAAAGATGAATTGTAAAATGAAAGTTGGATTAAGGCTATGAATGAAGAGATAGAGAAAATAGAGAAAAACAAAACTTGGACTCTTGTACCTAGGCCTTAAGATAAAAATGTGATTGGAACAAAATGGGTATTCAAGAATAAGTTGAATGAAGATGGTAAGATATCAAGAAACAAAGCTAGATTGGTATGTAAAGGCTAGTCTCAAGAACAAGGAATTGATTATGGTGAGACTTTTGCTCCTATTGCAAGATTGGAAGGTTTCATGAGCCTACTAGCATATGCAACATATTAAGGTATATTAGATTGGAATATGTCCATACAAAAGAATAGATTGCAAACATATTCACCAAGCCATTACCTAAGGATGCATTCTTGTATCTTAGAGGTAAGCTAGGGGTCATTCCCCTATCTGAAGCTCACTAAAATAAAGTTTTAGTGATGCATATATAGGAACCAATTTGAAGAGCTATTAGTTGACTTAGCATATTCATGGGAACATTGCATATGAATTAGTACCCAAGGTACATTGATACTCATTTGGTATGTGTTGTCAAAGAGGGAGAGTTTACTATCATATCTTTCTAAAATTTGTTTGTGGGAGAGTTTACTATTTGGAAAAGAAGCTATGTAATTCCTTCAAATAGGGATATTACTACATTAAAGAAGTTTTTGGCATAAAATCTAAGAGGGATAAAATTTTCTCTTAGAGAAAGACTTGTTTTCAGATTTCATTGTGCTAAGACATGTTGTGTTTCCATCAATGCCAAAGAAGGAGATTGTTGGGTACAATTGTCTAGTTGTTTTTTATCTTTGATGTTACACAAATGTCATATTAGTTGGAAATCACTATCTATCGAGCTTAGTTGGTCAACAAAGCATCTTTCAGAGTCTACCAAGAATTCCTAGAAATTACTCTATGTAGACAGTGTTTATTGAGTAGGGTCGACCAATGAAAGATTTTGTTGATTTGGGAAATAAAGTTTAATTATTTCAAGTAATGATTATAGCCAACTGAGGTAATGATTATTGGTAATTGTAACTTGTAATTGGGTTGACTTGATAATTTGAATGGTATATATGAAAGGTCAAGTTGGAATTCTAAAGTGTAGTGAGTGAGTATGCAAGTATATTGATTGTTTGAAGAGGAAAGTGTGAGTGGACTTTGAAGGATTGTTAGATATCCTTGAGGAGCAGCAAATTTTTATTTGATTAGAAAGGATCTAGTGAAGCAAAAAAAAGATCTATAATCAGCAATTTAGTTGCATCTCATTCAAGTCATTTCATTGTTGCTTTCTTACCATTGTAGTAGTGATTCCAAAATCTCTTAACAGAGTTGGTTTAATAGCCATTTGTAAATCCTCTAACAAGGTGACAGTTCCATTGAATTGTTCTAAAGACCTTTTGTAATGCCACTTATAACAAGGTGATTAAATCCTCTAACAAGGTCACACCTAATAGTGTGTTCTATAACCTTTAACTAGGTTGGCTTCTAATAGGGCTTACTTTAGAAGAGTGAAAATTAGTAGCTAGTTACTTGGTGGTTATTCCTATATTGGGTTTCCATCTTAAATTTGGTGTCTCATGTTTCACGTTATTTCTTTTATGTTTGCATGTTAATCACTATGAATTTTTAAGATCTATTAAAGTTAACATATACTACATCTACCGAGTTACACCATTTTTATATATGTTTACTAACATAGCAGTAAGTAGTTTTATCAGACATCTAAGGGATCTATGGATTTGTTCTTATGGTAACTGATTCACCCCCCCCCCTTTTAGTTACTCCATCTATATTTCCAACATTAACATGTGAAATTTTAAACATTGTAAATATGATCTAGAAACATGATTTAAATTATTTTTATCATATTTGATCATTTTTGATAGTGTTGAACAATTTTGAGATACTTAGGCCTAGCTGGCTTAAAGTTTACAAAATCAGATAATGACCATTAAAATATTATTCAATATTTAAAGAAATGAAATAACATGATAATTGCCTTATTCAAATAATTTGACCAAAATGGTCGTGGTGGCCTCAAGGGTCCCTTGGTTCTCTTACACCAATAATACCCAATACAAGTAACCTAGATCTACAAGTCTCATAAATGAAAGGATATTTAATAAATTAGTAGTTATAATTAAAATATTTGTTGTGGTAGAATGTAAAGCACTATTGTGCCCAAATGATAATGCAATTGAGAATGCTATTATTGCATTTGAAAGAGTCATATGAGTTATTATGTTATCATTGATGTCGATCCTTAGTTAGTTAGACATTATGCTAATTCAATAGAGTGCCATATCATTTGATAGATGAAGAGGATTTAAAGAAAGTGCGGTGTTGAAAAAGTTGAAAAGTATTGGTATTCAATGAGAAATTGAATGAGTGGGATCCTAAAGGTGTAATATTGGTTTAATCATTTTTCAATCACGTAAAGTTGTAATGAAGGTAATGTATTCACTGAGCTACAGTAGCTACATTGTGTAAAAGAAGGAAAACCATATTTTACAAGCTCCTCAAATAATAACTAAGCATTAAAAAAATAAAATATAGATTTTAGTGTTAACTAACTAATTCTAGTGTGAACCAAGCACAATGTGTTTGATTAAGGAAAAAATGATTTAACTAGGCCTTGAAACCCTTACAACACATAGAATGACCAAAAAAGAATGCTTCAAGTATCAAAAGAAACTCAAAGAGAACAATTGAAACACCTCCCCAAACTAAAAGATAAAACCAGTAAAAAGCTAGAGAGTGAAAAGAAAAAACTAGGTCTAGCCAAAAAAAGCTAGGGTGCTTAGGAGACATCTCTCAGCATTTCTACTACACTTATTTCCAGCTTTGATAGTCTATCAGCTGCCTCCTTCATGTTTGAGAGTTCCAGGTCAAGTTCTAGGGTGTCCTTCTTCCTCATGCTAGATCTAGTACACTTTCTCAAGCTATCATTAGGGGTCCTTTCCTTTGCACTATGTGGGGAAGGGTCCTCCTCCCTCCTAATTGTTTTCTCCTCCATATTGTTAATGAGTAGCTTAATATTCTCATTGGCCTCTTTGAGAGGATTGTACCTTTGTTCCACTTAATATTGTGAACCAAGCACAATGTTGCCCAAGTAAAGTGGCAATGTTTGCTAAGTATGAGATGGAAAAATAAGATAAGAATGATTGAATCTAAGACTAACTTATGATGATAATTAAGAATGTTCAAGAAGCATAAAGGATAAGCATGAAGTTTATTATGAGATCTATGGTTGGAATAATTCATGGATGATTTTATGGATATGATTTTGCATTTTAGAATGCGTTGAAGTTTCGAGGTGAACAACTATTTGTTTATTGTCTAAATATGATGAATCTAAGATCTATGATTGTAATTAAGAAAAAAAAACTAAAAGGATTTGGAAGGATGAAGTTAACTATCTAATGAGATGATTAAGACTATTTTTCGTTTCTAGTTGAATGTTGATTAAGTGTGAATTATAGTTGAATTTGAAGAAGTAATAAGAATAGGGTGAAATGAGAAGAACTTAGGAAGAAAGATCAAGAAGAGGAACTACAAGGTGAAAGAGAAAGAGTGTGAATTATCTAGACAAATATTAGAAGGAAGAAGACTTAGAAAAGAAGAGATATAAACTAGAAATGTAGTGCTAAACCTAAATAGATCATTTTAATGTTATTTTATTTTAATTGTAGTAGAGAAAATCCCTCGACAAAATGGACCTAACTAGTCTATAAAATCATATATGGTAATAATGATTAGTGATGATTGTAATCATTTAAGGTAGTCCGCTATTTAGAAATGTCAAGGGGTGATAAGGTGAGGATAATCTTTGGTTAAAATCCTCTTAGTAGGTCACATTAAAAATGTGCATGTAAACCTTTTACAAGGTTTTCTCCTAGTAGAGCTCACTTCAAAAGAGTGAATTATTTGGGTTACTAGCCCCAGTTAGTTTTTTTTTTACATTTCTTCCACATTAAACTTTTGTGTTCAATTGTGTAATTTCTTATGTGTTGCAAAGTTCAATTATTATGTTTCATATTGCAACTAGGTATAAGATAAATAATTATTCTAATACTGGTATATTCATAAATAACAAGGAGACAATTTTAAGTAAAAGTTTTAAAAGAGAAATATGAAATGTTGAATGTGGTTATTGAGTTAGTAATTGTGAAAGTATATGGAGTCGAGGAGGTGATGGATTTTTTTAAGGGCTTTGTATCAGAGTTGATTGCTTAAAGAAAACAAGTTTAAAGGGACTTCAACTAAAGATATGAGGACATCATACAAGAGAGAGGCACCTAATTTTAGCTAGGAGAACTTATGGTCATATAAAAATAGAATGAGTCTACACTTATATAGAGTTGGAGACCATACCCTATATTGGATAGTAAATCCATATGTTTATCCTACTAGTCCTATGATTGTGGATGAAACAAATTAGAAAAGATAACACAACAACATGATGTTTGAAATCATATCTACTTGAATAATCTAGAATTTGATGATATCAAGAACTACACCAATGCTAATGAGATGTTGGACAATTTGGAACTTTTACATGGTGGATATGAGAATGTATTGAGAGCTAAGTCATAGAGTCTAAGAGGAAAATAAGATGACATGAGAATGATGGAAGTTGGGAATGTTGTATAGTATATGAATTGAGTCAAGGAAGTTGTGAGTGCAACCAAAGATACTAGAAGTAATATAAGTGATAGTGAAATTGTAAGTAAATTTTTTAGAATACTCTTATCTATCCATGCTATTCAATTTTATGCAATTTAGGAAGTTATAGAAATTGGTTTCTAAATTATAATAGATTTGAATTTAATACTAGGGAAACAAAAAGTAACATGATATGTAGGGTCTAGCTATTTCCCATACTTGGTATATTCTATTTGGTCCTAGAGAAACATAGCAAAGCACTTATTCTTTCTACACTTCAGGTTCCACTAAACCAAGGTGGGTGAACCTAAGGTTTTTAACAATTTATGCATACAATTCTACATTATAAAACCCTTTATTATAATATTTGGCCTTGACATTTCTTAAAATTTGTAAAATAAATTACAAATCAATAATAGCCAATAATGAACTTGATAGATTTATGCAGCGAGTAATAACCAAATTCATATTCCATTCTAATAATAATTATTAATGATTTTGATTTATAAAAATGTATTCATGCTAAAATAGGATTGATATTGCTGGTTTCTTCAATTAAAAGACCAGTGGCTTAATCCATTGTCCAAATAGAGTCATATCAACTAATATTTATATATCTATGTAATTGTAGGGTAACTGAATGTATGAACTGATGATCTCCAAATCCTATAGTTATCATATCCCTTCATACTCTAAATGACCCTAACATTACAGAGAAGCACTTACTTAATTCTTTGAACTAAAAGAAACTTTAAAAAGATATACAACTCATTAAATTGCATTTGATAAAAATGAAAGTTCATTCATTCTCATAATCAAAAAGCATGAAAATGATATGAGATATCCTAAAACACTTCTTGTATTAATCTCTTTGAGAATCATACATAGTTTTGATATGAGATTTATAACAAAGATAT
Source organism: Cupressus sempervirens (assembly GCA_028749045.1). Classification (NCBI taxonomy): domain Eukaryota; kingdom Viridiplantae; phylum Streptophyta; class Pinopsida; order Cupressales; family Cupressaceae; genus Cupressus; species Cupressus sempervirens. Next base: position 717,663,728 of record CM053787.1, on the reverse strand, counting down.
AAGACCAAAACTAAGCTTCCATTAATCTCCAAATTACTATAGAAAAAAAACAAAATACATTAATGCTTAACATACAACCATGGACTGAATCAAATTATATATTTCATCAAAAAATAAGAATTCAAACTCTTCTTCCCAATCTTGGAATTCCTTTTATATAATAAGGATTGTAACAAGCTACATATTGGCAAGACACATGTCATTACATGACATCAAAAAAAAGTTATAGATAAGACAAAAAATATTCTTCAAATATTCTTTATAATTGAAAGATGTGGGGTGTTGCTCAAAATTTGATAGATCACATTCTGATGTTCAAATACAATTTCGGTTTGTAACATGGGTGTATCTAAAGAAAGTCAATGAAAATGTAAGACAACCTATTTTATTTCTCTTCTTCCTCTATATTGTCTTCATTTTCCTTAATCAACTATCATCTAACTACTTCCCATGGGAAGAGCCTTGATATCTCTAACTTCTTCCAACACATATATCTCTCTTTTGGTAGGCTAGTTTGTGCCTCTAATAGTCTCTAAGTGATTTACAATTTTATTCCATCTAGAATCTATAATGGCTCTTGATTGTACTAGAAACCACTTCATGTCAACTTCTACCTTGAATAGGAAAAAACCAAATCATAGAAAGACACTTCATCAACATGTCAAAATGTGATTAAAATATGTTGATCAGCCTTTCTAATATTTTATTTTATCATCATTATCAACAATGGAAGGAATTAATTTATCAAAATCTTCATTTATTATCTTCATTTTACCTTTTATCATCTATAATTTTCTTGTGAAAAACCTAATGAATTCTTTAACTACTTCCAAAGCCTCTTTTACTATGGAAATTTTGTTTGGCAGTTCTAGCTTCTTAGCCATCAAAATAATCAATCTATCAAATAATTGAATGTATGGGCCCCATTGATTAAAAATGAGGGAACAAACCATGTTAGGGATTCATTGAATTAATTCTCTACACTTTGTAAGGATATGCAAATACTATGAAAATTTTGTGATACCCTTTTTAATGCTTCCACCCTATGATTCAACATTACCTTCAATGCATCCACCTTAAGGTGATTATCCTAGATTAGAGCTTTAGTGTCCACTATAGTAATTTCATGCTCTATTCCAACTACTTTGTTCTTTGTCATCAAAGAAACTTTTTCATTGGCTCCTTATATGTCATCAATCCTCACATCAATTTTACTTTGCTCCATTTCCTTGAGCTATTAATTCAAGGTGGAAATTTCCTTTTCTAACCCTTGTACCATTTCTTCTAGCTCCTTTACTCTTTATTCTAATGCAAATCTTTTTGAGTTCTTCCTCTTTCAATTTTCTTGTGTAAATGTACTCTTTGAAGGTTTGAGAAAGTTTATCATCAATATATCCCACCTTGTCCTCATTCATGAAAGAATCAAAGCACTTGATATTTCACTTCCAATAGTGGAGTCTAATGTCCATATGATAGCATTTCATTGGGCTATGTATTAAACATCCAAAAGCCTAGGAATATTTATCTTAGGAGAAAACCTCCATACAACCAAAGTTTTTGAATCAATGTTCAAAGCTGATCCTCTCTATAAGCCTTGTGCATCAAAGGATTCATAAGAAATTTCCTTATCTTATCTTCTATTTTGGTTCCACAACACATCCCCCATTTTGAGAAAAAAATGGGGACCCTTTAGTTTCAACACCCTGTATGAGGAACCTATTATAGCTCCTCAATAGTTTAGGATTGTCCTCTAGGTCTAGGTTAAGCCCTAGCATTTGATTAGGCATTGTCAAGCACATTAGAAGACTAAGATAAATTTCTAGGAGAAATTTTTCTTCACAAGTGAAGGTGGCACTTGTGCACCATAAGAGGTGCGCACTAGAGAAATAGGTCTTAATGTTAGGATAAGAAAAATTAATATGGTTTTTCACCTCCCTAGGGAAGATCAATACCTTTAGATAAACTATGAAGGTGTCGATAGATGGTATAGGGAAAATGAGAAAGAGGCCAATGAATTGGTGCAATCCACATTCTTGATTGATAGGACACCCTTGGCCTAGATAGTAGGAGAAGTGGATATGACATGAGGGTACATGAAATATGATGTTGGATATTCAATTTTTCTTCTTAGCAAAGCCATGAGCCTCCCTCCAGGATGTCACCTAGAAACATGGATGGTGCACTTCATTGAGACCATCATAACATCAAGATGCCTATTGATTAGGCCACCATCTTGAGTGAAAAATTGGACAAGCAACTAATCTTGGTATAGATTGATCCACACATCTACATAACATCTTCCATGGTGTATCTATTGGCAACAATAACCACAGACTACCTAGGATTGTACAAGAAAGGAAGCATGCAAGACATAAATGTTGTGCACTATGTAGTATATCTACAACTAGTAAAGAATAATCTGCCACAACAAATTATGGAATACTGAGTAGTGAATAATGGTTTTATATTTTCCATCATCAAATTTATTGAAGGCAACTATATAAAAAGGATGTCAATAGAGGAAACAACAAGGATAACTGAATTAAGAGCCTGCCACATCTAGTTTGAGACCTTTACCTATCTTTAGGTAGATGGTACTCTTTTATGATGCAAGGAGCTTCGAAGATATCCATTAGATTGGATCATACTATTGGAGATAGCTCTCCAATTCACTTCTACATATGAAAGAGTAAGGAATCAACACAAGAAAACATGGGTTTGACTGATAACCATTAGATAATTCAAGGTAAACCAAAATAAAGACATTGCTACCTTTGACTTAGAGTGGCATCAGTATCCCTTGGAATATTATTAGGCTCCATGCCTATATTTTGATAATATTGGGATAGTGAATTACCTAGTGGGGAAGAAATTCATATATGAGGAAACCCTAGAGGAATATTAGATAAATGAAATAGATGATTATGATCTCTACATTAGGAACTATTGTAGGATGAGTCTAAATCTGGTAGAAAAGGTGCTAAACATGGAGATAGCCCTAAAGGCCTCAGAAAAGGATGTCCTGAGATAATGGATCCTTTGTACAATAGGGAAAAAACTATGATAGGCCCATTATGAATGTTGAAATAGGGCCTGAGAAAAATGATTACATGGATCATTGTGGCTAATATGTAGTAGAAATTACAAGGGAATGGATTAGAAAACAATTTTAGATGGATCTAGTTCTTCATTCCATACCTCTCCAAGCTGCAACTAGGCACAAGAAAGGAAAATGAATTAAGGTCACAATACTGACCTACCTTGCTAAATCACTAGTGAGGTTAGAAATTCTACATCAACATGAGTGGGAGCTCATGTATTTGGAGACTAAAAAATGCAAGGTTAAGAGGAAAGAGAAGTCCCTAGGGAAAGAAAGAAAGTAGTAGAATCCCAACAAGCTTAGCCAGAGCACTCTCAACAACAACAACAACTAGAGAAATAACAAGTGAAACAATAGGAAACTAATTTAGAAGTGCTAGAAGAGAAAGGGGTCCCACCACTTAGAACCTCAAAAAAATAAGCTTTCTCATCGGTGCTAAAGAGATCCCAAACAAAAAAATGGTGGTGGGTGTAAAAAGGAGAAAATTGAAGAAGAAGATAGTTCCCTTGCCATAGGTTCCAAAAGCCATTCCTAAAGTAGAGGATGAGGAAGATGGGGAAAATTTGAATTTTTCCTCTTAAATAAAAGAACTTACTTGGCCAAGGTGGTAGTGGAGAAGAGAAGAATAATCTCAACTCAAACACTCCATCTTCCCATAGGGAGGTTATCTAGGTTGAAACATTAGAAGATGAACATCAAAAGTGGATAGCTGAGATGGAGGGTGAAGTAGCCAACATTTTTGACATCTTTGAGTTTGCTTTAATGTCAATAGGCACTAAGATAGTAGGAAATAAGATAAAGGATACTCCAAAGAATGAGATATTGGAAATATTCAAGACTATGCTAGGTTACCAAGAGGGGAGGAGTGAATTAGTAACCTCAAAAAATTTACCAAATTTTGATCTTAATTGTAATCATCCAATTACCATTTAATACATTAAATTAGATCTAATTGCATGCATGAGAAACTAAAAACATAAACATCCATAACACTTGAACACAATAATTTGGTGGCCCAGGAACCTTCCAAATAGAAAGTAAAACTGAGGTGGGGATATTACCAAGAAAACTTGAATACTACAGCATAAAGTTGGCTTGTTACGGCTTAAAATGATCACTTCTGATGATTTTCCCTATTAGGAGAAATTAGGACTACTAGGTCCACCTTGTTAGAGGTTTTACAAACATACAATGAAATATGCACTCAGTAAAGATATTTGAAAAAAGACTATTAAGTCTACCTTGTTAGAGGATTTGGATTGGTTCACCTATTAGGATGAAATAATAGATCTCTAACTTAAAAATAATTTGCTAATAGAGATTCTTTGAAGTACTGATCACCTTTATGTGATGGATATGGGTCTGCTACTCCTTTTCTGATATGGCCTTACAATACACTTTGCTATTGATTCACATTTGCATGCTTCTTACTCTTTCATCATGTTGTGCTTTACCACCTTTTTTTCTTTCTTTTTTCACACTAGCACTTGGATATGATACAATACATTACATATATATCAATCCAATTAAAAAAATTACAAAGTCAGCCAATATACAAGTTAACACCAATATTACAAAGTTGGCTCAAATGAAGACACTCAAGTTTTGAAGACTGACTTGGTGAACTTTTGATACATGGTGTCCACTGTCACTACTTGACATCATCATGCATTTAGTAGAAGTAGAAGCTTGGTCCATACTAATCATCTCATAGCAGTCTCAAAATTGGTCTGCACTGGTGACTCAGTAGATATTGTGTAACTTGGTAGAAACTAAATTACTCATTTACCATGATTACACTCAATAAACACTAATTATCACGTAATTTAGTTAACACTAACTTCACTTCACATGAATTTCTAGCTTGGTAGAAACTGTGAAGCTTCGTAACCATTGAACTACTCAGGTTGAACTACTAGACTTCACAATGCTTGATTCTACTTGGTTTGAGCTATTGCACTTGACACTAACTAAATTCACTTGGTAACCACTAGGATGCTTGGTAGGAAGTGTAAAGCTCGGTGACTATTGAATTGCATGGAAAACACTATAGACTCTTCAATGAGCTCGATAGCCATATAGAATCTAAATAAGTATTGTCACTAATAAGAAACTTGACTTAATGTCAAGAATCTCCCCCTTTGGCATTAGTGACAAAAACACTTATCAGCCAAAACTTATATACACAGTGTGATATTGGCTCAGTGGGGTATACTATTTTTTAGATTTTTCAAAATTTGTCTTTCTAAGTATATACAATATACTATATCTACAAATTCTAAAATTTCCTTTCCTTTGCATGATTCTCCCCCATACAATATACATAGTATAATAAGTATCTCTCATTATATATAGAAAACTTCCTTTTATTGTCTCATATATAGCAAACTAAGTGTCTCTTCCCATATATACATACTATCTCTCCCCCTTTTTGACAATAACGCCAAAGATTTATTAAAAAATTATTTACATAGAGACACCAATATAAGAAAGAAAATAATAATGTACCTTAAGTATGAGTGCTAAAGTCTTATCCTAATTTTATTGCAAAACTTTTCACATATGTAGAGCAATTTGGACTTCTACAGAGAGTTCTATCATGTGATGTACAATGGAGAAATTGTTGTTATGGATTAATGATTTTGAGTAAACAATATGCTTCTACACTATATCTATGATGGGAAGGATACTATTCTGAACATTTATCAGTGAAGAATAGATCCTTGCTTCGTCTCTCAACAATTCTACCTACATATCTAATAAGAATCTAATTTTCATATGATGTGTAGAGCTTGAACTAGGGTCAAGTTACAATTGTTATGCACTAGCCTTTTGATCTTCATCAATCTTTTTAAGTTTTCTCTTTATTTCCTTTGTGAAATTGGTAACATAATTTTTGAAAAAGTGATGTTACATTTGAGAATGAGTTTTCAAGATTGGTCAAATTTGAGGAAAGCTCTACTTTCTAAAAGGATTTTTTTGAGCAATGTGCTCAAGAACTTTGTTATCAAATTTCTTTTCTACTTTCTCAATCAATTTTTCTTGACCACTGGAGTTCTCATTAAACTTTTGGACTACATTCTTCCAATCGAAATAAAATATGTTGAGAAATATCAACTTCAATACCTATCACCTCAATCAAAATATTATTAGCATCTTCTATGATTTTATATTTTTTGTCTCTTTCCTCTCTCAATTTCCTCTATTTTGCCTTCTTTTGGAGGAATTGACCAGCTATTTGCATTTGATCTATAGTGGCATTGTCAAAATCCCATTTTGGAATCTCAATCTCCTCATCTAGGTCAATATCCTCCTCTATCTCCCTTCCACTAAAAAATCTTATTTTTTTTGAGCCTTAGGTTTAACTACCTTTGTACTTAATGCCTTATAATATGGAATGAAGATAATAATAGAGATAGTAGGACTAACCGTGAAAACTAATATAGTACCAATAGATGGAATACAAATTGGTATGCTTACTAAATCCAAAACTAATATACTTACAAAAGTATCCAAAGCTATAGAAGACAAAAATATAAAATCCAAAATTTTAGAACTTGAAAATAAAGTACTTACTGCTAAAGAACACAAAATTGTAGAACATATTGTACTCATTGCTGATGATCCTGACTCAGAAGCTGAAGAAGAGGGAGGCTGCAACTTGGTAGATGAAGTGGTAGACACTTCTATTAGTGACGTGTTGAGCTGTGAGAGAGAAAAGAGTGATTGGAAATTTGGTGTATCTATTGTGGTCACAATCAAACTTGCTAAAGCTATCTCCAGTCTTGATGTTGTTGCTGATTTGCTTGGAGAGTGAGGAAGTGAGGCAATGACTATGGCTACTATCTTCACAGGATCAATCTCCTCATCATCTTCTTTGTCTTCCTCAATATCTTCTTCAACGTCTTCATTGTCAAAATGTGTTGGGTAAAATTATGTTTCTTCTTCCTCATCATCACTTTCATCATCCTTGACTTCTAATGGGAAGTCACTTTGTTTATGTAAGTGATAAACATTCTTCCACATACATATGGAATTCTTGACTACATGCTCTATATCCTTTAACAAAATTAAACAAGTATGAAATCTAAGAGTTATCTTTTCTTTGTTTTTCTTCATAGACTCTTTTAGCTCAACATTTTTGATGCTCGGTAACAACTACCTCAGGGTTTGTTCATAAATATCTTTTTCTATTTGCATAGTTGAGTCTCATCTTGGATTTAATTTCTCTAGTAATTCATTAGAGATCTGGGAGGCTATCTGATTAGGCGAATACTTCCATTTTCCCATCTTAGTTAGCACTAATTCTTCAACCTATTTCTTCTCAGCCTCTATCCTAGTCTCATACTTTAATGATTTTAAGTTGGTTATGCCTGCACCTTCTTCCAATTATTTCAATTTTTGTTGGAATGTGGGAGGAGGCTTGCTAAACACAACTTCATTAGCTTTCTTCCTAGATCTCCTGGTGAATACTACAGTGGATGGCTTGGGTGGCTTGGTGATGATCACCTTGCCTTTCTTCTTTATTGGCTCTTCTTCCTTTCTTGAATCCTCTTCATCCTCTACTTCATCATCATCTTCTCCCTTACTATTGGTCAACATAAGAGGTGTGCTTGTTTTTTGTTTTGTTATTCTCCTCTTGCCTTTCTTAACTACCTATGGAAGCTTGATTTCAAGCTCTATTCATGTCTTGGCCTCATCATATGTTCCAAAGTGTGGTGCTTTTGGATCAATAGGTTCATTTATCAAGGCCTCAATTATGTCCTTTTCTTTATAAATTTTCACCTCATAGGGAAAAGGTTTTACCCATACAAATTTGGGTTTTGCTACTTGAATGTAGAATTTGTCACTGTCTACCATGAAACAAACATCATCTTTGTAATCTTCAACCAATTTTTTAGGAATCCTAAATCCATCATTCATTTTCTCCTTGAAGACATCAAAATAACTATCCATTATGCTGACAAAATTCTCACCCATTTCTACAATATACTCATTAATTTGATACAAAACTAGCACATTCGTTCTCCATACTACCATGCCTTTTGAAGGGAAAAAATTTTGAACATAGAATAACAAACATGTCAGCAAAGAAACATATTTACAAGGATTGTTCTTGGATGTCCATATACTTTCCATGTTTTTGTTAAATTGTTTCAACAACAAATTTGCAAGATCATATGATAGATTCTCCTTCATGACCTTGAATTCCAAGTCTACTGCTTCACACGACACACTATTTTGATGATTGGAACTGTAGATCTTGAGAGCTATCACATGTATGCTGAATTTTAGTTTTGCATCAGTTATACTACTAATCTTCATACTTCTGTCATCCCACTTGGCTAGGGTTTTCTTCTCTAACTCCACCTGACCTAGGGTTTTAGTAGTTTTTCCTTTGGAGAGCATGGAAAGACTGATGATATGATGAATCATCTTCTTAGTGATCAAAACTAGTTGCTCAAGACATAACTAATAGTTGTGAACTTGGCTTAGGATGTATCTAATCCATTTGATTTGGAAACTTTAGGGCAAGTTGAGAATGTGGGTTAAACCCTTATCTTCCAAGTGCTTATGTTCGGGTTTAAGAACACCATTCACACACAATTCACCTAGGGTGTCATCCATATCTAGGGTTCCAATTTCTTGAATTTCACACTTAAAATGATAAATGAGTTCAAATATCATTAATGAGTAGTACCTTAGGAGGGATCTGCGATTGTGCTCCATTTGGATTGAGGGATTTAGTAATTGCTGGCACAAGTTTGAAATCTGGTGGTTTCCATTCAACTTCTCAGACCAATATTTCTAACCCTTTCTTTTCCTTGCTGCTACTACTTGATGCTACCATGGCTACTTAGTAGGTTATGGAAGACTTTGTAAAAATTTATTGCAAATTCCGCTCAAAATTGCTTCATTGCTTTGCAATTCACTTGATTACAATAACACTTAAAATTCTTAGTGAAAAATGAATTTGATTTCTTTCCTATTGATAAAACTTCACCATTAATGCTTAGTACAAAGGTAGCTATGATGATATCATTATGCATGATAGTCTATCATCCACTATCTATTCAAACTACTCAGTGAATGCTTCATAACTTGGTAACCAAACATGTGTGACTAGTTACTCCCAATCTTGCTCAATAGAGTCCATGACCTAACCTTGCTCGGTAGAGTCCATGACCTAACCTTACTTGGTAGAGAAGGTAACTTTGTGATAACTGATACTAATCTTCTATGATCCTTTTGTATCTTGAATACTGATTTGGATCTTTGCTCCCTTTTAATTTTGGAATTGTTTGGATGTGATCATGATAACACAGTTCCAATTCTTCCTTAAGAACTTAGTTGGAAATGGTGGAGTCACCCACTTATTGAGTGACATGACCATCATCTCTTAGACTAGGTTCCTTGGTGGATTTAGGAATTTTTTGCTACCTCATTTTCTTTTTGATGTTCTCTACTTTTTCTTTCTTTTCATCTTCAATTCTACCTGTATTCATGCAATTGTTGGCTAGATGACCAAGTCCTGTACAAGTAGCACATCTTATGGTGGTATCTCTCTTCCTCATGTGATGTTTAACATATTTCATAACAATGTGTCCATACTCTCCATAGTAATGAAATCTGCATGAGGTGTTATAGTCCCAACCAAATATCACTTTCACAATTTGCTTTACTGGATTGAATGACTTGGTTCTGTAGTCTAATGCCTTGTGACCTTGTTTCTTGCATTTGTGAAACTTGCCTTCAAATTTTGGTTTCTCTTTACATTCATTAGCCTTGTGACCATGCTGATTGCAATCTTAACATTTACCATTGAATTTTTCTTTACCATTACTCCAACATTTGTTTGATCTATGACCTATCTTACCACATTGATTGCAAGTAGGTCTTTGATTCCTTTAAGCACCTTGTTTGGAGGTTTCAATTGATTCATGTTTGGTTGGGATTTCATCATTCTCTCATTGATTTTATTTTTAGTGTTTAGGTCATTTTTCAATCTTTCATTGATTTTCTTTTTAGATCTCATTTCACTTCTTATTCTTTCATTGATTTGTCTTTCCAAAGTTAGATCATTTCTTAATCTTTCATTTATCTTTCTTTGGCTCATGATTTCTTCATTTGCATCAGAGATTTGATCTATAAGGTTTGCATGCTAAAGGGATTGGTTCTAGATCTCATTAATTTTTCCATCCATTTCTTCTTTCATCTTGTTCCTTTGCTCCAAGATTTCACATAGCCTTATTGACTGAATTTCTTTTTCTCTTTTGAGCTTTCCTACTTCTTCTTGTAGGTAACTATTCTTCTCTACGAGTTCTTTGATTTCATCATTTTCTTCATTTGAACTACTTGAAGGAAAATGGTCTTCAATCATTTCTTCAATGTACTAATGATCATTCATTTGATTTCCAGGTTCCTTCTTTTTAGGGATTGGGAAAGTTGCTCCTTAGCTTTCTTGAGTTGTGCAATGGCCATTTCTAGATCTAGCTTTTCATTGTCAATTGCCTTATCAAGTCTAAATATCTCCATTATCCTTAATCTTTTCCAAGCTATTAAGCTTTATCCTGAGAACCACAAAGCTCTAATACAAATTGTTGGAAATATTCAAGACTATGTTAGGTTACTGAGAGGGGAGGGGTGAATTAGTAACCTCAAAAACTTTACCAAATTCAGATCTTAATTGTAATCATTCAATTACCATTTAATTCATTAAATCAAATCTAACTACATGCATGAGAAACTGAAAACGTAAACATCCATAACACTTGAACATAATAATTTCGTGACCAAGAAACCTTTCAAATAGAAAGTAAAATTGGGGTGGGAATGATACCCACAAAACTTCAATACTGTATCATAAATTTGGCTTGTTAAGGCTCACAATGATCACTTTTGATGATCTACCCTATTAGGAGAAATTAGGATTCCTAGGTCAACCTTGTTAGAGGTTTTACAAACATATAATGAAGTATGCACTTAATAAAGAGATTTCAAAAAAGATTGTTACGTCTACCTTTTTAGAGGATTTGGATTGGTTCACTTGTTAGGATGAAATAGTAGATCTCTGACTTACAACTAATTTGTTGATAGAGATTCTTTGAAGTACTGATCACCTTTATGTGATGGCTATGACTATTTCTCTTTTTCTACTATGGCCTTACAATACACTTTGCTATTGATTCACATTCACATGCTTCATACTCTTTCATCATTTTATGCTTTGCCCTTTTTTTTCTCTTCTTTTTTTCACATTTGCACTTGGATATGATACAATACATTACATATATATCAATCCAATTTACAAAATTACAAAGTTAGTGAATATAGAAGTTAACACCAATATTACAAAGTTGGCTCAAATGAGGACACTTGAGTTTTAAAGACTAACTTGGTGAAGTTCTGATACACGACGTCCACTGTCACTACTCAACATCATCATGCATTTGATAGAAGTAGAAGCTCTATCCAAACTAATCACCTCAAAGTATTCTCAAACTTAGTCTACACTAGTGACTCGATAGATACTGTGTAACTTTGTAGAAACTGAATTACTTGTTTACCATGACTACACTTGGTAAACACTAATTATCACATAGCTTGGTTAACACTAACTTCACTTCACATGAATTCTTAGCTCAATAGAAACTCCAAAGCTTGGTAACCATTAAACTACTCAGGTTGAACTATTGGACTTAACACTACTTGGTTTTAACTATTGCACTTCACACTAATTGAAATCATTTGGTAACCACTAGGATCCTTGGTAGGAACTGTAAAGCTCCGTGGCTACTAAATTGCACGACAAACACTATAGACTATTCAATTATTTTGGTAGCCATACAAAATTTGAATAAGTGTTGTCACTAATAACAAACTTGACTTAATGTCAACATGAGCCATTAGGAGAGGATTAGTGTCAATTATCTCCTCTAGCTTAAGAACCTCTCTACATTCCTCTACCACTACTACAAGACATGACAATAATAATGGATAAAGGGTCAGTATCTCCACCTCTTCTGATGATTCAAATAGAAATATAAAGTTAGAATAGAGAGGAAGGATAATATCAACACTTCCATGTCAATGAAGTATCTAAGGAAAGGAAAATAGAAAAGTAAACTCAGCAAGTCCCCCTAGATGTAAAGGCTATATCCTTAGCCCAATATAGCACATAATATCCCTCTGAAGAACTCCCTCAACATTGGAAGACTCTAGAGACTAGTAATAAGGGAAAGGAACCTACTTCAAAATCAAATTCTTCAGCTAAATACATGCCACAAATGGGGACTAAACCATCATGGTTGTAGAAGGAAGTCATGTTTTGACAAAAGAATAAAATGGAACTAACATAAGAAGAGGGAATTATAGATTTGATAAAGGTGATATAGGAGGCCGAGTCACCTAAATGTGATGCTAGAATTCTTTCCTTCACCATGAAGAATCAAGATCAATACCTTATAGCATATACCACCATTCCTCCTCCTCATGTTGACATTGAAGAAATCACTCCAAAAGATTATCAAATGAAGGAGGTGCTATTGGTAAAGCCCATGGTGGATACAGAGAAAGTGTTTATCTCTACAGGCCTCAAGTAAGTGTTGAAACACATGGGTCAAGATGAGTCATAGCTAATAATGTTGTGAAAGTAAAATGAGCTATTAAGAGGGTACATGAAAAAAGTGGTGGGACCCATAGACATGGATAATCTTGAGCTCACTCTTGGAGCCCGATTAGAAAAGAAAATAGTAGGGCCATAGATGGATGTTAAGAATGGCATCACAGGTTTGAAGAAAGAGTAGTGTAGATAATACAAGATAATTTGAGCCTGTTGCACAACATCTAAACTAATGTTGACAACTTTGTTTCTATTATAAAATAATATTTTAGGCTAATGGATGAAGTGAATACTTGTGATAATGATCTATAAGAACTTGGATCAATAAAGGGTCAAAGGTATATAATGCTAATGGAGATATCATCAGTAGAGGAGCTAGACAAATTACATGATTAGATAGAGAAAATTTCCTAAGGCAATAAGTTATGAATTGATTGCATGAAGGGATCCAATAGATAAAGAATAAATCTCAAGAGAAATTTTTGGAAGTGGATAAGTACTATAGCACTGCTCTCCTTGAGATTTTGAAGATGAGTCAAAGACCAAGCTTTCCTTGGTGCAAAAATGGTTAAGCTAATTAGCGATATATTAAAAAATGCTTCATTAGGAGAAGATGCAAGAAAAGCATTCAAAACTAAAGATGAATTATTAGAACTAGACACCAAGGTTACAAATTTAGATGATACTAGGATAGAAGAAAGAAACTATTAGTAAATTGTTAAGAATAATTATGATTTATTAGATTTACTAGAAGCTAGTAAAGTTGTGGAAATAATAAAGAAGTTTAATGAAAAACATCTAGACATTGTTTTGGTATAAAAGGGAAGAAAACCCAAATGCTGCAAATTCAATATTGACACTTACAAGATTTTTTTGATTTTTGGAACCTATCACTAAGGTGTACAAGTGAGAGGGTGAGCTGAAATTTTTGAAGAGAAGTAGTGAGCCAATAGTTAACTACTAGTTTCTATTTAAGAGCATTACATACATCAAAAAAACATTTTTACAGCAGTTCAACTTCAAGAAATATCTAGAGAAGGCCAATCTTCCACTTTTAGAACTCCAAAAGACTTTTAGATCATCTCATGGATTTTATCTTGTTATCTTCACATTCTTTTATTCTTTTAGGTCAAATAAAGGCTCGTGTACCCTTAATTGATATAAACAAGGGTGGAGACCTACTTTGAAACATTTATAGAGTTATTTTGTCTATAATTAAGTTTTATTTTATTAGCTTTTAGCACAAGTTTACATTTCAAGAGCTCTCACTCCTAACAAGAAAGGAGAAGAGGATTTATTTTAAATAGATGATGTAATATTTACTCTAATTCATTATTTTGATGCAATAATATATGCTATTAGTGCTCCAATTCAAAATGTAGTTATTCTTTCTAGAGTGTTATTTTTATTAATGCATATTCATGAATAATAATGGAGCCACTAGTTTTATTGCATTACTACAATTGTATGATCTTTTATTTCTTGAGTTTTTGTTGTGTTAATGAATTTCTCTATTGTAATGAATTAGAGAAAGGATCATCTTTATTCCCAAGTAGCATTTGTCTTTTGTGAGCATACTTTTTGTGGCCTTGTGATTTGATCAAATGTGAAACATCTTTTAGTTATTGTTGAAGTTTCCATTGATGATGGAATCAATGGAGTTGAGGAAGAACTACTCCTAATTTTATTGGTTTCTTGCCAGGATCCTTTTGATTATTTAATGTGTAGACTCATTATTACTTTTCTTATGTCTATTAGGAATTTCCCTTTCAACATTTTTCTTAAAATATCTTATTACTCTATATTTATTATTTTCTTTTCAAACACTTGGTTAAAATAGGAATTCATATAGTTGCATTGATAAGCTAGAATCATCATAAAATAGAAAATACAAAAATATATCTCTTCTATGGTTACATTTCAGCAATAGCTTTACAAATTGGTTTGTACCAACAAAGGTGTCCTCATGAACATATACATTTATCTTCAATTGAGTTACCCAATAGTTTGAAAATAGTCATCTAGAACCTTAGAGTTGGTCATTGATAAGATTTTGAAGAGAGAGACTTGAAAGGATTATTTAAAATGACATCTCATCATAAGTGGCTCCAGAAGGATTCAAGACTATTTTTCCCAAAAACATAGTTGCTATTTTGGAAATTTAGTGGTTTTTTGGACATTCAAAAAAATTTCCATGTCCATTACCATGTTTAGGTGCACTTTTTAGAGGTACACTTTTCCAAAATTAACAAAAATTGGAAGATCCCGATCCACCATCTCCATTTCAACAAGCTTTAAGGTCTTCACCCAGTGGACACAAGTTTCTAGAACTCAATAACTTTCCAACGCTTCACACTGATAAGGGTATACTAAGAGTTTTACCACTCCCATTTTGAATTTCATCATCTTCCTCAATTCCACCTCCAAACTTACCTCCACCTATCAGTCTACCCCATCCTCCATTAATAACCATCTTTGCAATTGTAGTTGATTCACCATTAAATTTGTAAACTCTATTCAATGACCTTCTCAAGAACCTTGAGAAATTATGTCCAAAGTTCATCTATGGAAAAATGCATACAAATGAAAATCACATCAAGGTTTTCAAAGAAATATGAAATTGAAAATAGATTCAACAAGAGAATGTGGTCCATTGTTTGTTCCCATATACACTAGGAGAGGTTACATTTAACTAGTATGTGAACATGCCACAATGATCTATGAAAAAATGGGTAGCTTTTAGAAATTTTTTCTTAGATCAATTCAAAACATTCATCAATCTAGTTATGATACACCACGAACTCATATCCATCAAGAGGGATCTTGCAAAAACCATTTCACATTTCAATCATCACTTTCACATGGCACACCATAACTTGGAAACATCCTACACTATACTAGTTGTGGCTGCAAGTTAAATTTATATAAACACTCTAGACCAACTCACTGCTATCTTCCAAAGGAGATGACTTACCATAGATATTGATACATTAGAAAAAGTCTTCAAAGAATCTATCACTTTTTCTAAACATGCCAACCCCGACAGAGGAGGAATGGTGGTTCCAACTCATACTTGTATGAAAGTACCAACATATCCTACCAAAGATGAAGTTATGCTTAGTCAATTCATTTCAATAACTCCAATCCCTTTAAAAAAGAAAATAGCTTTGTCAGCTCTAACTATAACTTACCTAGGATACGAACCTCCAAAAGTTACTTTCTTTGAGCAAAAGGCAACACCAGATCTACTAAGGAAGAAAATAATGTCATAATTGAGATAGATCAAATGAAGACCATGTCTTAGATAACTAATGAGGAAGCCAATTTGAGATTATTGCAAGGGAGGAATAATAAATTCTAGAGAACAAACAAAGTTTCTTACAACAACTATGTCCAAAATTACAAGAATTTCAATGAAAATAATAATGCAGGGAATAATTTCAACTCTCCAGATCACAACAATGCTTTCCAAAGACAAAATCAACAATGGAATACCCATCCAAACAATGGAAGTATCCCCACAAAAAACTTATAATAATTCTCAATTTTTGAACGTCAATCAACTTCATACCAATAAAAACATACCTAATGATGGCAGCTCATATTTCAATGGAAATCAAGAAGTGTTGGAATTACAAGTGGAAAGAGTAAACTTTTGAGGGGTAAAGGGGGGTGGGGGTGTGCGCGGGGGGGGGGGGGGGGGGGGGGGTTTGAATTAGCAATTTAAACATCAACCCATAAAACTTTTCACCACACATCCATCTCATTCATTCAATAGATAAGATAAAATAATATGTATACATGTAAGAAATCACACACATAACACTAGATATGATTACCCACAAACCCTCCAAGTGAGAAGGAAAAACTAGGGTGGGGATGACACCCAAAAATCTTCACTACTACTGCAATAAAGTGTATCCAAATAAGGTTACAATGATTTGACCATGAATCATGGTCTTCCGTCTAAAAGGTCTACCTTGTTAAAAGCTTACAAAGACTATTAGATCTCACCTTGTTAAATGATCTCAACATCCTATTAGAAGTGTACCTAGTTAGAGGACTTCAACTTACAACTAAGTAAGAACCCTATTAAAGGATTTCATACAACCTGTTAGGACTACTTTGCTTAAGAGATTTGACTAAAATCACCTATTAAAATGTCTCAGCATAGATCCTCCTATTGGCACTCGCTTTCCTAATGAAAGATCACCTCTACACAATGTCCAATTGATCCTTCATGATTATATGTGTCAATGTTGTATCCTTTTCTCTATCATCTATTCTTTAATCAATTTTTCAATTCACTCTTACATCTAAGTCAGTGCCTAGTTCAAGGACTTCAACTTACAACTAAGTAAGAATCATATTAAAGGGTTTCATATAGCTTGTTAGGACTACTCTGCTTAAGAGATTTGACTAAAATCACCTGTTAAAATGTCTCAACATAGATCTTGCTATTGGCACTTGCTTGCTTAATGACAAATCACCTCTACACTATGTCAAATTGATCCTTCATGATTAGATGTCTCAATGTTGTATCCTTTTCTCTATCATCATTTCTTCTCTAACTAATTTTGCAATTCACTCTTACTTCTATGTCACCTTGAATGCTTTGCAAACTATCTTGTTCACTCCTCCAATTCATTACCTACCCATAAAGAGTTTAGGGCTTTGTCCTCCTTAAGAAGACTTAGGTGGATTAGGGTTAGATATGAATCTATGACTAAGATTCATCCATTTTTCTTCTTAAACCTTCCCATTTTCTAATTGGATGCATGTTATTGCATAGGAAATCCAAATATAGATTCGTCCTTAGCTCCAAGAGATCATAATCTATCCTTAAGTTGGCTTAAAAAATTTTTACATAATCTTTTGTACCATTAGAAACAAGTATGTCAAAACTGTTTCACTTGGCATATGAAGTCACTGAATTTCTGTTCTAAATCAGCACTTGCACTACTTGGCATCCATTTTTTACTTGGCTCCCAAATAACTTAGCATGGTCTATTTTCTTGGCACTTGAGTGACTCGACATAAAAGTGACTCAGCAATCATTGCAACTCAGCATGGTCTAATATTTATATGTTGTGCTTGACATTTATTACTAGTTTGACATGAACTAAATAAATGACTTAAGTGTGTGGAAACTCGTCAAAACCAATCTAAGATCAATAATCTCCCCCTTTGGCATGAGTGTCAAAAACACTAAAATATACAATTATTATCATCAACTTCTTGATCATAACATATCTGTGACTCGGCTTATATACAAAACTTCAAATTTTCAAAATTTTGCAATAACCTATATACCTCAAAAATGATAACTCCCCCTAAGTTAATGTGTCTATTTTGTATCATCTCTAATTTTAATGCACTGTATTTGATACTCTTTCATCTTATATGCTTTGTCTTAGCTGATATCTATATCTATTTACTACTTTCTTGAATGATGTATCTCAAAAATGTATATTAGCCCAATGATATAACTAGATATTATGATTTGCTATTATTCATACTCCCCAAAATATGTTTCTCACATTATATCTCTTCCTTTCTTATTTTCTCCCCCTGTATTGTATCTATTGGTCTCAAATTAGTTTTGACAATTGAGTGTCGACACACTTAACCAATTCTTAAGTTGATGCCATATAATATAAATGCCAAGCTATAGTATGTGTTGATCCAAAGATTCAATAAGTGTCGAGTAAACTTTAGATGCTAGGAAAAGTTCAAGTGCTAAGTGATAAGTGATGTGAAGTCATTATAGGTGCCAAGAAAAGTATAGATGTTGAGCAAAGCAGAATTACTATAGGATCAGAGTGAGACATAATTCCTATATGTGTCGAGCATCAACAATTAGAAAGTGATGAGTAACATAGAATAAACATGTGAGTTTGTACCTTCACAAACTTAGATGTAAACCATTTTGGAGCTAACTTAGGATGAATCTTGAAGGATCTTGAGGATAAGATTGAATCTTTTGCATTACCTATGTAATTAGCATGCAACCAATCAGAAAATAGAGAAAGCATGCAATCAATAGGAAAAGTGAAAGAATTGAGTAGGAAAAAAAGAATGAATATTGATTGTAGATTCATACCTAACCCTAAGTCATTGGAGCCTTTAAAAGGAGGATGAAACCTCATTGTGTGTATGCATGATTAAGAGTTTATGGGAGAATGCTAATGAAGTATAGAGGGATGTAAAGATTTAAAAAGAAATAGAATAGCATTGTAGAATTTAGTTGATCAATAATAGAGTATCGAAATTTCAAGGAAAGACATATCAAATCAAGAAAGGATCAGAATAGGTAGAGCAGAATGAGGATTTGGAATCATCAATTGAAGATTACAAGTCATCAAGTCAAGACTTTATAATACTCTCTAGCCATTTTATTAGGAAATAAAACCCTATGATGATAGGTTGGTTTAATAGCCATGTTGTAAGCCTTTAAACAAGGTGCTAAATCCTTTAATAGGGTAACATTCAAAACGAGTGTTTGTAAATCTTTTAACTAGGTAATTTTTAACAGGGTGTAAAGTCTTTAATAGGATACGCCTTTCATAGGGTAGACCATTGGAAGTGGTGAAACTTTGTAACCTTAAATAGTTAGATATTTCTATAGTGATACTTTGTAGGTGCCATCACCACCACAGTTTTACCTTCTCATTTTTGGAGGGGTTTTGGGTTAGTGTTATCTATTTTTTCATGTTTATTAGATGAATTAGATGCATGTGAATGATCTCAGCTAAAAGGTTTTGAAAATGTTAAAGTTAGTTACTTTTGATTCACCCCCCCTTCCTCTCAAAAGTAAATCTTCTAACTTGTAAATTCCAACAATTGGTATTAGATCTAAGTTCTCACAAAGAGGAGCCTTACAACTTGGAGAAAAGATCCAGAAATGGAAACCTAGAAACTTGGGAAGATCATAGAGAATCAAGAAATTGATGTACAACTTGCTCTACATAATTTGTAAGAAGCAAGAGAATAATTGAGAAAATCCTTAAAGAGAAGAATAGAGATTGCCATAGCCAAGAATGATACACAATACAAGGAGATTGACACCTCAAAATTGTTTGCAAATGGATATTCCAAAGAGTTTGATGCAACAATAGTAGACCTCATGGAGTAGAATAGAGCTCAAGCATAAGAAATCAAAACTCTCAAAATTGAACAATAGTCACAAGCTATGATACTTTATGAAGTGACTGAGTAGAAGAAAAGAGCCATTGAAGATAAGGCTATGCTAGAAGATGAAAAGAGAAATCTTGCCAACACACTAGAGGAAAATTCAATTGAACTTGCACGAATTTCAAACATGTAGCTAGACACCCTAAGCTAGATGATGAATGTACATCATGAACTGAATGCTAAGGATATTGAGATCACCACTGAAGATGCAAAATGAACAACTACAAAATGACCTAAAAAGAGAGAAGGAGATTGCAGAGAGCTTCAACAAACCCAATGAGGCTATTAAGTACTTTCAATAGCTATTGAAATCACCAAGGGCTTGCAATGATACTTTAGGACTAGGATACACTAGTACTGAAAAAGGAGAGTCGTCCAAGACTACAAAAGAAAGGAGTAACAAAGGTAAGAACACTAAACCTACTTATCATTTCTATGGTAAAAAAGGACATACCTCTAATGTGTGCAAGAGCAAGAATGCCCATCAGTATGAGAAACCTAGGAATGTGGGTCACTATCATAAGCACAAAAGCAAAGACATCAAGCACATGACTGTAGGACTAAGACTATCAAAACATCAAGATTTGAAGGTCACTACTTCAATTGCAAGAAGTATGGAAATAGAGCTTTTGAGTGCAGATCAAAGCCTATGTGGACACCTAATCAACCAACAAGGGGAAATAATCATGAACATCACTATAATTTGGACTACAACACAAGGTATAGCTACTATTACTATCAAGAATATGGACACATTCTTGAAAATTGTATAAGAACACATTTCAGTGGAAACTACAATAGATGGTTAAGTCAAACTATGTGCTTCTATTGTTTAAAGACTGGTCATATCAGTAAGAATTGTCCAACAAGGTCAAAGGCACCCAACTCAAAGATCAACAAACGAAAAGGAAAAGTGGATATTGAATAGATCAAAGGATAAATGAATAAGACATGGAAGAAGAAAGATGGGAGTAGCACATCAAATGAAGTGATCAGTTCACCTAAAAGTTCAAGTGGTCACACTTCATCAAACTAAGCACAAGAAGGCATGTGGAACTGATATACAAAGCTTTATCATATATCAGTTCCTAAACAAGAAAGTACTAAAAATAAGAGATCAACATGAATAGAGATGCAAAGTTAAAATTTTAGGATTTCATAAGTATTGTCGAGTTGCCCTCAGAGGTCAAGTAAAATTCCAGTACAAGCTGAATGATTAGTTGCAACCAAGTCAGTAATGTAAGTTGAGTAAGGAAGAAATTTTAGTTAAAGCTAAGTGAGGGATACTTATGTGGATGCTAAGTGGTGGAAAGACAATGGAAGATGAGTAATGAAAAAATACTTAAGAAGTCAAGTGTACAGCTATAAACACACTAAGCATTAAATGCAATGAAAATAGGGTATATTATCATATTTTGAATCATTTTTCTTCATTGTGAACAAAGAGAAAAAGATGAAAATGAGTGAAAATGACTTTAAAGAAGAATATCCAACATTTGAGCTAATTTCAAGAGTGATTCAACACAATTTCATTGAATTCAAGGTATTTACATTTGTGCCAAGCTACGTAATTTTAAATTTCTTGATGATTAAAACCCTAGCTAGCACAAATGGCCTTCATTTCTAGGAAACCATAGGAGAAAGAGCTGTTTGAGGTTCAACTAGTGTCAAACGAAGTGAAACAACAAGATTTTTGGCCAATCTTAGAAGTAGCATACAAAAATGACCCAGTTAGATCCCTATCCCTTATACCTGCTAAGGTAGTTATGGTTCAAGATGATAGGAGATGTTACAACTAAAAAATTGGAGCCATAGGAGGTATTGAGATGAGGGAAGCCTATGAAAAATTGTTTGAAAATAAAGTCTAAAAAGAAGAGTGCCAAATCATTGAGAAGAAGGGTTTGACATTAATGTAGGAGAATCTAGAGGTATAAGGGCAATCTTGTCTCACCCAAAAAAAAATACCTAGACATAGTTTCTGTTTCATGTGTTTTCATTTCTGGATACCCATTTGGGTCAAATAAAGGTTCTAGCTCTCATAGCTCCACTATTAGTGTTCTGAGTTAGAGTTTTTAAGTAGCTTGGGATATGTGTAAATGCCAAAAAAATAAGACTATGTAATTGAGTGATAATTATGGTGAGTTAGAAGGTGTAAATTGGTGGGATGATTGTAATTATAATTTGGAGCATTCTAGAAAAAGAATTAGGTCAATAGGTCCCATGGTTTGAAAGTTATTATAGTTTTTTGGTTTTTGGAGACCTCCTAAGAATGCTTCAAAGTCAGGTTAGGGGGATTAAATGACATCGTACTGAACTGAAAAATGGGGGGCAAGAAAATTTGTCCATAGGGCTATAGAGCACTCTGAGAGCTTTTCGAAAATGTAAACAATTTGTAAATTGGAGCTATGGTTCAAAAGTTATGTCTCCCAAAAGTTCAGCTACAGTTTCTAGATTCTTCTAATTTTACGTTGACTTCTAATGCAACTTTTGGAGCCTTCTATTTGGGCAGTGAATGCCAACTGAAACTTTCTAAAATGTATTCATAATCCTTAACCCTTTGGGGTCTATTTAAGAACATTTTTGGCATTGTAAAAGGCATTTTGGAGTGGAGTTTGAGCGGAGGTACTGGAAGGAGAAATTATCTCCAATTTATACTATTGTAAGCCCAAAGGTCATGTTTTGAGGTCTTTTTTCTCTGTACTAAGTGTATTAGCATAATTTCATAGTTAATAAAGATTTCCCTTTCATGTTGTGTCAATTCTATTATTGGGCTTGACCCCATCAAGTGGTATCAGAGCGAGGTTTTCCTGAGTGTGTAGACAGTGTGTTGACTGTGAGGCAGTTTGTACTAGGATTGTGTGGTTGTGGGTTTGAGTTAAGAAGATGCATCCATGAAGAGAGTGTGGTGGAAGGGCTAGAGTTATTAATCTTGAGGAGGTTAGAGCCCTCCAAAGGCAGGTTCAAGCATTGCAGGAGGAGCTCCATAGAGGAACAAACATTGCCACAAGTGACAAAAGTGAGGACGACAATGAAGAAGAAGAAATTGGACAAGAAGGGGAAGTTTTGAATTAGGTAGAGGAGAGGCTTTTTAGGGCCATTACTAAGTTTGGAAAAAGACCTACAATTGATGTGGGTGTATTTTCAAGAAATCTGAAACTAGATGAGTTGATCGACTAGATCAATGAACTGGAGGAGTACTTTGAGTACGAGGATATCAGGAACCCAGATAGGGTTAAGTTTGCAAAGGCCAAACTGAAAGGCCATGTCAAAATCTTGTGGCAAGAGGTTCAATTAGAAAGAAATAGAAGAGGAAAGGAGAAGATCACAAGGTGGGATCACATGGTGAACAAACTAAAGAAGTAGTTTATTCCTGTTGACTACGAGCTTGATTTGTTTAAGAAGATGCATGGGTTAAAGCAAGCAAGAAAATATGTCCAGGAATATATGGAGGAGTTTTACCAGCTTCTAATTAGAGCAAGGCATGCAAAAGAAAATAAGGAGAAGGTTGCTTGTTATATTACTGGGTTGTGACCTAGCATCCAAGAGGAATTAATTTTGATAAGAATGAATAGGATTGAGGAGGCATACATGTTTGAAGGGAGACAAAGAATGATAAGAATTAATTTTGATAGGATTGAATAGGATTGATAAGAATAAATAAAAGGTTTGAAGGGAGACAAAGAGGGTGCGGTCAAGGAGGAAGGGGTAGTGGTAGATCATCTGGAGGCTAAAATGAGACCCAAAAGAAAAATAAAGATGTGGGTACTAGCAGGAACCAGAGGAACAAGGATTTCAACCGCTCCCATGATCAAAAATTTGGAGGAAGAGGTAGAGGACGTGGACAAGGAAGAGGAGGTTTTTGCGGTACCTATTTCCATTGCAATGAAGAAGGTCATCATGCCTTTGAATGCCCTCAATGACAAGGAAGGACAGATAGGAGAGCTGAGGGTCAAGCTAGGGTTACTCATGTGGATGAGGATGCACAATCATCATATTTAGAGGATGTAGAAAGAGGAGAGACTTTAGTAAATGAAAGGGTCCTACTAAGTGGTGAGATTGAACTAGGACAAAGGAGGAGTCTATTTCATACTAGGTGCAAGTGTGAGGGTAAATGTTTTGATGTTATCATTGATGTTGATAGCACTAACAACTTCGTGTCAGAGGAGATGGTCTTTAAGTTGAAGCTCAAGAGGGAGAAACACCCCCAGCACTATCGGATCACTTGGGTGAAAGATGATCATAAGGTCCTAGTAAGTGAACAATGTTTAGTGAAGTTCAAAATTGGGAGTTACCATGATGAAGTTCTCTATGATATTATTCCAATGGATGTCACCATCTATTGTTGGGAAGACCATGGCAGTTTGATAGGCATGCAGTACATGATGGTCATGCAAACACATGCTCTCTGAAAAAGGATGGAGTTTGCCACAAATTGAAGCCCATGATAAAAGAAGCAAAAAGGTATGCAACAGTGCTAGAATTTGTCTTGTTGATGGAAGAAAGTTTTTAGATGGCATGAAACATCAACATATGTGTTATGCTTTGATTCTTAGAAAAGATAAGCAAGGTAGTAGT
Source organism: Cupressus sempervirens (assembly GCA_028749045.1). NCBI lineage: Eukaryota > Viridiplantae > Streptophyta > Pinopsida > Cupressales > Cupressaceae > Cupressus > Cupressus sempervirens. The sequence continues at coordinate 717,639,237 of CM053787.1, read as the reverse complement.
TAAATACCACTTGAAGTTTCAGATTTATTAAGTGAGTTTGGACATATCATCTTTGATAATGTTCTAGAAGGATTTCCACTAGTAAGGAAAATTAGTCATTAGATAGATTTAGTCCCTGGAGCTAGTTTTCCTAACAAGGCTACTCATAGGATGACTCCTACTGAAACTAAGGAGCTAAATAGATAGGTTCAGGAGCTATTGAGGAAGGGTTTGATTCTAGAGAGCCTGAGTCCATGTCTAGTACCTATAGTACTAGAACCAAAGAAGGATGGAGAGTGGAGAATGTGTACATACTATTGAGCTATAAACATGATAACCATCAAGTATCAGTTTCCTTTGCCAAGAATTGATGATCTTATAGACTGCTTGAGTGGAGCTCAGTACTTCATAAAGATAGATCTCAAGAGTGGCTATCACCAGATATAGATATAAGAAGGAAATGAGTGGAAAATTGCATTCAAGACCAAGGATGGTCTGTATGAGTGGCTAGTCATGCCCTTTAGATTGATGAACACCCCAAGCACCTTCATGTGGCTTATGAATGAGGTACTTAAGAAGTTCTTGGAAAAATTTGTTATTGTTTATTTGGATGATATTTTAATTTTCAAAAAGACTTGGGAAGAACATTTATTTCATATTTGTAGTGTCCTTGAAAGGTTGAGGGAAGAGAACCTATTAATTAATCTAAAGAAGTGTAGCTTTGCTAAAAAAGAGTTAGTCTACTTGAGGTTTTTTGTATCACCTGAATGTCTCAAAATGGATCTAGAGAAGGTAAAAGCCATCTTGGAATGGCCTATCCAAGTTTTTCTACCGAGACAAGATCATTTCATGGTCTGGTTAGTTTTTATAGGAAGTTCATTAAGAATTTTACTAGTGTTTTTGCACCCCTGACTGACACAATCAAAAGGGATAGAAAAGAGTTCAAATGGACTGCGACATCTACAAGAAGTTTTGAAATGTTGAAGAAGAAGTTGATAGAACAACCTACGTTGGCACTTCCTAATTTTAGTAAGGTGTTCCAGGTGGATTTTGATGCTAGCGGCAGTGCTATTGGGGCTGTATTGAGCCAAGAAGGTAAGCCTATTGCATATTATAGTGAAAAATTGAATGATACGAAGAAGAAGTATTCAGTTTATGATCAAGACTTCTATGCAATAGTTTAGGCCCTAAAGAAATGGAGGCATTATTTATTGTCAAAGGAATTTGTTTTGTATACTGATCACTAGGCATTATAGTACCTAAATAGCCAAGGTAAATTGAACCAAAGGCATATGAAGTGGGTAGAGTTCTTACAGAGCTATACATTTGTGTTGAAGCATAGCAGTGGAAAGTCTAATAGGGTTGCAGATGCATTGAGTAGGAGGCAATTGTTGCTTTTAGTAATGCAAGTTGAAGTAGTTGTGTTTGATGAACTCAAGAATCTATACCCTAAGGATCTTGATTTTGTTGAAGCATCGAAAGCTTGTAAAGAGATTGTTGTTGTAGACATAACCAAGTGGCTAGACTATTTGATTTAGGATGGTATGTTGTTCAAGGGTAGTCAATTATGCATTGCAAGGAGTTCCATGAAGGAAAATATGATTAAGGAGAAACACAGTGGACAGATGGTAGGACATTTTGGTCAAGATAAGGCCATTTCCATTCTTAGAGAACATTATGTTTGGCCTAAAATGTCTTAGGATGTGAAGAAGTTTGTACAGAGTTGCCAGGTTTGTCAAGTGGCCAAGGGATTTAGTCACAATACTAAACTATATCAGCCATTGCCTGTTCCATCAAAGCCATGGGAGGACATAAGTATGGATTTTCTTCTTGGATTGCTGAGGACACAAAGGGGTAATGACTCAGTATTTATGGTGGTTGATAGGTTCTCCATAATGGCACATTTCATCCCATGCCACAAAACTCATGATGTTGTCCATATTACAGACTTTTTTTTAGAGAGGTGGTAAGACTACATGGTCTCCCAAGGAGTATAGTTTCTGACAAAGATACTAAATTTGTGGGGTATTTCTGGAGAACATTGTGGAAGAAGTTGAGGATGGACTTGAATTTTAGTTCTATACATCACCCATAGATTGATAGATAGACTGAAGTGTTAAATAGAAGCCTGGGCAATTTGCTAAGATGTTTAGTTGGGGATACGCCCAAGGGATGGGATTTGATTCTACCACAAGAAAAATTTGCTTACAATAACTCTATAAATAGGATTACTGGTAGATCACCATTCAAAATCATATATGGAAATAGCCCAAGGACTGTACTAGAATTGAGGAAGATGGAGCAAGGGGAGAGGACAAGTGTTGAAGCAAAAGAATTTGCTAAACATATCAAGCGTCTACATGAGGAGGTCCAGTCACACATTACCAAGATGAACCAATAGTATAAAGCTAGGGTTGATCAAAGGAGAAGATATATGATGTTCTAAGTAGGGGATCTAGTCATGGTACACTTAAGAAAAGAAAGATTTCCTATAGGTACTTACAACAAGCTAAAGTTGAAGAAATTTGGCCCCTATAAAATTCTAAAGAAACACGAATTAGAAAATGCATATGAGGTGGAGTTTCTAGATGGAATTCACATTTCTCCTATCTTCAACATTATAGACTTAACAGAGTATCATTATGATGGTGCAGATGAGGGTTTGATGCTAGAGCCATGTCCAATTCCTACTTCTAAGGAGGAGATAGAAGAGATTTTGGATAGTCATGTGGGCAGAAGTACCAGAAATAGGAAGTATGAAGAGTACCTAGTTAAGTGGAAAGGATGGTCAATAAAGGACTCAACTTGGATATCAGTAGCTAAGGTTTCCCATTTTGGATTTCCTCTACCATCCATCAAGTGATAGGATCACTTTTCAATGTAGCCTAGGTGTCTAATGCAGGAGCATCTAGAGGTATAAGGGCAATCATGTGTCACCCAAAATAAATATACCTAGACATAGTTTCTATTTCATGTGTTTTCATTTTTGGATACCCATTTGGGTCAAATAAATGTTCCAACTCTCACAGTTCCACTATTAGTGTTTCGAGTTAGAGTTTTTAAGCACCTTGGGATAAGTGTAAATGCCAAAAAAAAGGACTATGTAATTGAGCCATAATTATGGTGAGTTAGAAGGTGTAAGTTGGTGGGATGATTATAATTATAATTCAGAGCATTCCAAAAAAACAATTAGGTCAATAGGCCCCATGATTTGAAAGTTATTGTAGTTTTTTAGTTTCTGGAGACCTCCTAAAAATGCTTCAAATTCAGGTTAGGGGCATTAAATGACCTTGTATGGGGCCAAAAAATGGGGGATGAGCAAAGCTGGTCCATAGGGCTATAGAGCACTCTGAGAGCTTTACGGAAATGTAAACGATTTGTCAATTAGAGCTACGGTTCAAAAGTTATGCCTCCTAGAAGTTCGGCTACCATTTCTAGATTGTTTTAATTTTGTGTCAACTTCTAATGAAACTTCTAGAGCCTTCTATTTGGGTGATAGATGCCAACTGGCACTTTCTAGAATGTATTCCTAATCCTTAACCCTTTGGGGTCTATTTAAGAACATTTCTGGCATTGTAAAAGTTAGTGCAGAGTGGAGTTTGAGTGGAGGTACTAGAAGGAGAAATTATCTCTAGTTTTATACTATTGTAAGACCAAAGGGCATGTTTTGAGGTCTATTATCTCTGTACTGAGTGTATTAGCATATTTTCATAGTTAATAAAGATTTCCCTTTCTTGTTGTGTCCATTCTGTTATTGGGCTTGGCACCATCAGACATGTGCCCTAGAATTCCCCATAGTTCTCAAAACTAAATGGATTAGGATAGTACTTAGTAGGATTCATGATGGAAGTTTATGGTTGGAGGATGGTCCATTAAAATAACAAAATGGATTGTACATAGAGTAATAGGGTATCCAACCCTAGATCGACCAAAAACCCTTAGAAGTGATTCCAAGGAAGTAGTTGAAAAGAAAACTAGTGCCAAATGGAACAAGAGAGGAATGGCAATGGACACTATCCAAGACCCTCTTGTTGACTTTGTTTTTATGGTCATTTCACATAAATTTTATCAATATAATAGACTTAACAGTGTACCTTACATTGCAGTGGGTGTGGGTTACAGACTAGTTAAAAAGGATCATACTTATGATCTTGCAGAACTGCAATTGCAATAAATCAATGAGAACTTAGCAGCAATATGGAGAACCAAGGGAGCATAGTGCAAGTTTGGAGAAATTTTGATTTGTATATTTTTCTATGTACAGAATGAATTTCCATCTTTTGGTAAAATTTTCTAGAAAGAAAATAGGCCTATAATAGCTCAAGTAAATGAATATATAGAACATATGGGAGTTAATTTTGAGACTCTAATGACTAGCTATTTTGAAGACCTCAAGAAGACCATGAAGCAAAAGTTAAGAATACCAATTTCATTGGTAGCAGAGCATGTAAATGATGTATGCTTTCTTGTAGATATTGATTATACTTACATACAAGCAACCATACCAAGAGTTAGATGGTTAAGACCTCTTGGATATGAGATAAACATATATGAGGCATTTGTAGCCATAATGGAATTATTAGTAGAAGAAGAAAAAGGAAAAATTTGTAAAGAAACTTAAAGCCAAATTTGGTGCAGGCACTGTAGAAGAAGAAGAAGATGAAGAAGCTAAAGATGAGGAAGAAGAATAAGGATAGGAGACACTTGCATTGACCTAAGGCATGGGTGAGGATGATCATGATGAAGAAGGTGCCGAGTAGGAAGCACTAAAGCCAGAGCCTAAGAAAAGAAAGGTACAAAAATAGCCAGCTGCACAACCCAAAGGAAAGAAGAAAGCAGTTAAGTTGACCCCAGCCAAGCCAACTACAAGGGTAAAAACACAAGTGGAAAAAGAAAAAGGGAAGAAAAAATCCATAGAGAAAGGAGAGCCTACAAAAAAAAACAAAAGAGCAAAATATTTTCCACCCCTAGAGTCAAATGAAGAAAAGAAAAAATCTAACAATGATCAATTCAAATTAGTAAGACATTACACCAAATCCAATTTGGAAAATATTTGTGATAACATTAGGGACAATTTAGATTTAACTAGATTAAAAGGAATTGATTTTAATGAATTTTCAAGAGAAGAAGAAAACACAATTTAAGATTCTATCTACACTATGATGGCCAAGTTCAAGAATACCCCACTTGAACTTGACAATTCTATGCCTGAGGAGCTAAGCTCCATTGTAGAAAATAAATAGCATTGCTGCCTAAATATGGAAAAGGAAATAAGGAAGTCAACATTGGCTTGTGTGATGCCTAACCTAAATAAAGATCAAATAAGCAAGGCTAGTAAGAAACATGGGAGCAAATTTGAACCCAAATATAAAGCCTTCATTATTTTATAGAATAAAATAGAGGATTTTGTAAAGAAATCCACACAAATTTGGAAATTAATTTATGGATTGACTACTGATGCATGATGCTCCTCTGATGCAGTAGCATCTTGCATGGTAAAATTAAATTATTAGAAAAAAAAAAAGAGAGAGAGAAAAAAAAATTGTGGAGGAGAGAGAAAGTGATGAAAATAGAAGAGAAAATAATAAAAATTGAAAAATAGGAAAAAAGGAGAAAAGAAGAATTTCTATTTTTGAGCTGCATAAGTGGCGTAAATAGAAAATTTAAAAAAAATAGTGTCATTCCATTTATCGAGGTGTGTAGGTGGCAACTTAGAAGTTTGTGAAAAGTTCCTTTAATCATGCATTTAATATTTGTTGTGATCCATAAAGGAAATGCAATTTTCTAATTGGGCCACATGGTGGTGCTTAGTTATATTTAGGTGAAAATTCTAGAAGGTTGTGGATATTGTAGAAGGTTGTGGATATTGTGTAGGTGGAATTCTAGAAGGTTATGGATGAGTCATGCATTGGGTGTCAAGTGCCTATTTAAGGAAAGCTTATGTTCATTTGTAATCAAGCTCTTCAAATGTAATCTCTTGTAAGGAAGCTCTCAAGGTGTGGCAAATAAGCTCTTTTGTTGTAAGCTCTTCTAGTTGAAAGCTCTTAGTGAGGAATCTCTCTTATATTACAAGAGTTTGGAGTTTTTCCATTTGGAGAATATTGTAATGAATTGAAAGTATTAATAAAACATGCTTTGAAGCATTTTTGTCATCTTTTTGTCTCCATCTTGTTGTGATCTTGGTTGTGAGTTGGTACGGGTGGTGTTGGCCCTTCATCAGTGGTATCAGAGCATACCTTTATGAGTGGTAGTAGAGCATACCTTCATCAACTACTATCAAGGAAGGGTAGGAAGATCCCTTTGAGGGAAGAAATGATGAGGATGAGGTAACTATGGAGGAGAAGACACAGTAAGGTGAAGAGGCAATAGCTAAGGAGCAATAGCCAAAACAGAGTGTCCAAGACACCCAATTGCCACCACCAAGTCCTCCACATACAACACCACTAGAAAATATAATTGTAAAGGATGTTCCTAAAATCTTAGGTTAGAACATCAATCCATTGACTACAGAGGATCTCAAAAAGATCCTTCACCAAACAACATTGCAATCACAATTGCCTAGAAATCCTATTTTGGTGAGTGTAGAAGAGTTACAAAAAGTTGTACTAGAAATTACCAAGGAGAAGGTGAACACACAAGAACCACCTTCACAACCTCCCATAGCTACAAATGATCAACCAAGAGAGCAAGTAGCATAAGACATAGCTATTAAGGTTGATCCCATAGTAATAGTAACAACAACTGTCGAGGAGTCAGAAAAGGAGAAGACATTATAAGATGTTCCTACAACACAAAGCCAAGGTGCACCTCCTCAAATCATTGTCATTGATCAAGGTAAGGAAGAGGATAAAACTCCAAGGAAAGAGAGTAGGAGGAAATACAGACACAAATAAATATTCCTACTATAGGGACTCCTACCAAGCAGTGAAGCACTAATGTAGTACCACTACAAATCTTGGCACTAGGCTTGAGCTCCACCAAGGTAGCAAGGGTACTTCACTATGGAGACCCTCCACTTGATGAGGAATAGTCATACCTAGTTATGACTTTAAAAAATTTAACCTAGCACAGATAAATGAAGTGCAAGAGGCACTTGAGAGGAAGAAGAAGTAGGAGATACTCAGAAATGAGTATAGACAAAAGCAAGCATTTGTAGAAATCAAAGACATATTTTTTGATGCAAGCTTTCCTGTACCTAATGAAACAAAGATCATCATGGAGTAATTGAGCAACATAGTGGACCAGGTACAAAATGAATACCTTGATACCAATGTAAAATTAATAGAATGGTTTCAAAAGAAATTTAAAATGAAAGTTAATTAGAAGATATCCAGTGAAATATCACTATCATAGGTTGAACTAGATAAAAAAGTTGAGAAAGTTAAAACAATACTTGAGAACATATTCTCATTGTACTCCAAATTGTGTGATTCATCATACTTCACATAGGAAACTGGCTAGAGAATATTGAGCTTGGAAAGAAATCTTAAGATATCTAGCACATAGCTACCTAAAGATCCAGCTCAAAGTGAGAAGCTTGTTGCAACAATGCTTCACACTCAAAAGGAGTTAGCTATACTAACAGTAGAAGAGGCCAATGTTAAGGTCAAATTGATCCAAATATAGTCTTCTATTACCCCACACCTAGAACTATTACATAAAGAAGTGGCCTATGCAGAAAATGTTTTAAAGAAAGACCCTAATCTTTCTACCTTAGAAGGCCTTGTACATCTTGTAGCAGAGATAACCATCTAGCACAAAGTAGTAGCAATTGCCTTATAAAGTTGGAATGATTCTCTAAAGATGATAATGGAGGTAAATAATTTTTTTTTTTGGCTAAATAATCTATTCATTCTTTGGACCCTTTGACATAAGTGTCAAAAAGTGGGAGATATAAACATTATGCATATAATAAGAATGGGGGAGATAATACATTCTTTGTTGAAGGTAATAAAGAATATCCAAGGGGAAGATATTCATGTATAGAGGGAAACATAATAAAGATAGGAGATAATAAGAATGGATGTTTAAATAAAGGGAGAAATATCCAAAGGGTGAGATAATCAAAATTTTGGGGAGAGATAAGGAAATAAAGCCAAAAGGATGCAAAAATTGCAAGAAGATGTGTGAAAGGGTGAGCAAATGCAGAGAAAAAAAAAAGGGGGAACGCAAATAGACCAAAAATAGGGTACACAAAAATAGAGGGCAAAGAGTATTAGACACATCAGCATGAGAAAAATTCAACTTAAGGGAATTGTGGTTACAAAAATGGTACGTCATCTCAAGGGGAGTTACAAGCTTTTAAGGTATATAGTCTTCTACAAAAATTTCAAAAATGTTTTAGAAGTTTTGTACTAGGTTAATTTTAAGTTTTATAGGTTACCAAAATCTTGTGTTATCTATTTTCATGCATGTCTTTACTTTCATGTTTATTAGATGAATTAGATGCATGTGTATGATTTCAGCTAAAAAGCTAAAAGGTTAAAGTTAATCATGTGTATTATACTCATAGAGACCACACTCATAATGCTTAGTTAAGTGTTTTTCCACTCATATCAAAGGGGGAGATTGTTGGTCTTAGATTGGTTCTGACAATTGAGTGGCAACACACTTATCTAATTCTTAAGTTGATGCCAAGTATAATATAGATGCTGAGCTATAGTATGTGCCAAGCTAGAGATCCAATAAGTTCCGAATAGACTTTAGGTGTTGAGAATAGTTTAAGTTCCAAGTGATAAGTGATGTGAAGTCACTATAGGTGCCAAGAAAAGTATAGATTTCAAGCAAAGAAGAATTAATATAGGAGTCAAGTGGGACAAAATTCCTATATATGTTGAGCATCAACAATTGGTAAGTGCTGAGTAACATAGAATCAACATATGAGTTTGTGCCTTCACAAAATCAGATGTAAACCATTTTTGGAGCTGACTTAGGATGAATCTTGAAGGATCTTCAAGATAATATAGAATCTTTTACGTTACCTATGTAATCAACATGTAGCCAATCAGAAAAAATGGATAAATCATGCAACCAATAGGAAAAGTGAAAGAATTGAGCAAGAAAAAAAGAATGAATATTGATTGTAGATTCATACCTAACCCTAAGTCTTTGAAACCTTTAAAAGGAGGAGAAAACCCCATTGTGTGCATGCATGAGTAAGAGTTTATGGGAGAATGCTAGTGAAGTGCAAAGGAGTTTAAAGACTTAAAAAGAAATAGAACAACATTGTAGAATTTAGTTGATCAATAACAAAGTATCATAATGTAAAGGAGAGACATATCGAGAAAGGATCAAAATAGACAAAGTAGAATAAGGATCTGGAATCAACAATTGAAGATTGCAAGTCATTAGGTCAAGACTTTCTAGTAGTATATAGCCATTGTATTAGGAAAGAAAATTCTGTGATGCTAGGTTGGTTTAATAGCCATATTGTAAGCCTTTAAACAAGGTGCTAAATCCTTTAATAGGGTAACATTCCAAGTGAGTGTTTGTAAATCCTTTAACTAGGTCTCTTTTAATAGGGTGTAAATTCTTTAACAAGACAGGCCTTTCATAGGGAAAACCATTGGAAGTGGTCAAACTTTGTAACCTTAAATAGTTACATATTGTTGTAGTGATACTTTGTGGGTGTCATCCCCACCCTAGTTTTACCTTCTCATTCTTGGAGGGTTTATAGGTTACCAAAATCTCGTGTTATCTATTTTCATACATGTCTTTACTTTCATGTTTATTAGATGAATTAGATGCATGTGTATGATTTTAGCTAAAAGGTTTCAAAAAGGTTAAAGTTAGTTACTTCTAATTCTCCCCTCCCTCCCCCTCTCAGAAGTAAATCTTCCCACTTGTAAATTCGAATAGTATCTCCCCCATGGTATATTTCTCCCCCCTTTTGACACTTATGTCAAATGGGCTATACACATATTGTGTGTTTTTCCAAAAAGGACTTACGGACTTTCATTATTACGTTGAGGGCTGCATCCTAGTTGTCACATGCAACATCCAATGACTTGATTTGGATTGCAAGCTCGATAGAAAGGTGCACTAGGCCATCTAAAGTAGAAAGATTGGGGTGTTTCTTTAGTAGAGTCTTAGCATAACCTAGTTCCTTGTGTAGTATCTCCATATGTGGGGTAAGGGATGCCTATATACATGTCAATTTTTCTCTTATGCTAGCCTCTTTTGTTGTTAATTCAACTAATTAACTTTGTGACTGGAGTAATGTATTAAAATGCTTCCTACTCTAAGTAGGGTTCTGAGGTAACTTTGTACCTAATATGTTGAGATTTCTCTCTAGGCTTAGAATTTGATGTTTTCTCTATTGGGTGAAGAGTGTATGATCACAAAATTTGGTGTACAATGAGAATATATTCTCAAGTACCTTCTTCACATCCTAAACCTTTTTTGCTAATGCAACTTGCAACTTGAGTGAGTGCTATATCACTAGATATCTTTTCATTTACCTTGCTCTAGAATTTCTTTTTAGACCACTCTAAGAGTTTAGCATTAGTATCAATGTCTTCATTATTGATCTTTTCCACTATATCTAATAATTGTTCTAGTAGTGGCTTGGTCTCTTTAGGATTTGGCAAGATGAATGCATCTAAAATGATGTCTTTAATATCTTAAAGTGCTTGCTTCTGCCTATGTTCTCTCCTGAGCATTTCTTGATGCTTTTTCCTCTCTAAGGCTTGTTACAAAATGCCTATTTGTTCCAATGTCATGGTGTCATAATCAAATTTTGGAATCACAATGTCTTCATCAAGGCTTATGTCACCATTGTAGATTACCTTATCAACCTCTGATGAGCTAGGTCTAAGCACTAAGATTTACAATGGAATGGCTTCTATGCTCAGCTTCTAAAGAACTTGTATAGGTGGAGTGCTATATGTTGGTAGAGTTACCAATGCTTTGATGGCTTCTTGTTCCTTAAAATTTGGTGTTTGCTCATGTTCTTCAAGCATGCCTTGATCAAACACTATGACTTGAATAGCACCTTTTTCTTGTGTTTTAGGTACAAATGAGTCTATTTGTCTTGTTTTCTACTGTTGACTTGTAATATCTTTCTCTTATGCTTTCTTTTTCTATATAATATCAACTTTTACATTTGTATCAACCTTAGTAGATGCATCTACTATTGTTTGAATTGAAGGTTGTACACTAGTAACTAAAGGGATGATAGAAGGTGGTTTTTGTGTATTCACCTTTTCCCTTGTGACCTCAATTACTACCTTTTGCAACTCTTCCACACTGACCAAAACTTGATTTTCATAGAGTTTTGCTTGGAGTGTAGATTGGTCTAGCATTTTCTTTAGGTCTTCTATAGAAAGTGGATTGATGTTCTAAGATGAAGGATTAGAAACATCCTTTACAATTATGGTCTCAGTAGTTGTACTTGTGTCATGAGGTGGACTAACACTTGATACTTGTGTGTCCTACACACTTTGTTCATCTTGTTGTTGTTCAATAGTTGCCTTGTCATCGTCTTTCTTTTCTGTGTCTTCCCTAATTGTGTGATCTTTCTTATCATTATTTTCCTTATCATCAACATTGTCATCATCTTGTTACCCTCTAAAGGGTCAACTTCTCCTTGTTTCATAGTGGTCAACCCATAGATAAGTTTCCATATTTGGATTGATTTCTTGACCACATCTTCAATTTTATTCTAAAGAATGTTGAAGGCTCTATATTTAGGTGTAAACCTAACAACATATCTCTTGATAGCCTTAGCAATTTGTCCTTTCGTTAGCTCTGGCATTACTTGGGCTAATGTTAATTCCCTGATCTATTTCTTTAAGTTTAGATAGTAGTGTCATTTTTGCTCAACAACATCTTATAAACTTTTTGGTATTGTGTTGGCAAATTCTAATGGAGTGTTCTTAAATTTAGACATCATAACATATAATGTCTCTTCCACTTGATTTTTCTCTTCTTTCCCATGTTCATCAAAATCAATGTGTTTCAAACTAGATTAATTTGCATTGCTTTTAATATTTTCACATATTTTTTCTAGATCAGACATCATATTGTGACTTACCACTTTAAATTGGTTATTCTCATCTAATTTTGTCCTTTCTTCATCTAAATCTAGCTATGCAACATATTTTCTTTTTTTCCTTTTCTACTCTTGCCCACATTTCTCTATTTTCTTGGACTTTTCCTTGGCCTTTTGAATTGTAGCATGTGTGCTTACTCTAGTGGTAAGAGCTATAGGCTTGGCTGGGCTAGGTTTAATAATTTTCTTTCCCTTTGCCATTGGTTGTGCCTTAGCCTTCCTTTTCCTTAGCTCAACAGTGATAAGGGCTTCCTCGACTTCTTCTCCATTGGTATCTTTAGTTTACTCCTCTTCCTTGTCTTCTCCCATGCCTTGGGTTAATGTATGGGGTGTGGTCCACCTCACAATAGGTGTGTGATAATCATGCCTAGGGCCTTACTTAGGAATAGTATATTCAATCTAAGGATTATTCTCCCTACCATGAGGTGCATTTAATTTGTCAACCTAGGGACATATATTTGAAATGGTCAGCATAGTATGTGCACTAGGTTTCTTAAAAATTCATTATGCTAATGCTACAGGAAAGTAAAATGCAAGGAAAGAACCTTCACTTGTGTTATAGGAAATTAACACATTTAACTATTCACTAAGAATAATGTTGGAAATTCAATTAAATGCTGACCTATATTTCAACTTATACCATCCACTATAACTATTCTTGTAGATGTTCTAGGAATACTCACAAAGTATGATGATGTAGGAGGAAACTTACAACTTCTACTTGAAATACTAGAAATGTTGGAAGTAAATATACACTATTCTAGTCTAATCTACCTCCCAAGTGGGCCCCCTTAGTCAGCTTCTACTAATCCACTAACACAAACTATAAACCAAGAATTATTTCATTATATTCCAAAATTCCTTACCTAAGGACAATACATAAAACCATAAAACAATTCACTACAAGATGCAACAGTTTCTTTTCATAAACTTTCTTCCAACCTCCTAAAGCTATCGATCCAATCCCTATAAATAGAGGATCAAAACTTATTCTAAAATAGGAAAGAAAATAAATTGACTACAAATTTTCTAGAGAAAAAGAAGGAAATATAATAGTTCACAGTACAAACAATAAAGTTTGGATAACTAAGTCAACACATTAGTAAACATAGAGGAAATATAGAAACTTTTTATCCTTGCATTTATGCAATAATGGCTCCTCCTTTGTGGTGGCCATGTCTCCTAATATCATTATGGTTCTTCCATTATGACTAGAATTTAATGTTCCTCCTTGAATGCTATCAACCATCTTTAGCTACTTCCCTATCCAGTTAGTTATGATGCAAAAATATTTGCAAATAAGTATAATCAAATTAAATCCAAATAGTAGAACATGCATTTTGATGGTTATATGAAATACTACATTATATGTATAATATTGGAAAAATATGACATACCATCTACCCATAGGTTAAGAGTTCTATCTAGACTTAATCATAGGTTCAACTAAACATAAGTTCATAAATGTCTACAATGTCAAAATAGAGTATTTTAAAATTATCATAAAATAGAGGCAATAATTAGCCTCATCATCTACCCCTTGGTAATTTTGATTCTTGTCCTCGAGCATTTTATCTTCTAGTCATTGATTAGAAATCTCCAACTTCAGTCCTTCATATCCTATTACTTTTGAAGGTGTAGTAGAATCCTCATGTTCTCTCCTAGACTCCCCTTCTATGTTCCTCCTATAACCTGTCAATTCATTTAGAACTGATATCATACAAAGGCCACATGAGCATTGGTGGGTGCATTATTGGTGGATGCCATCGTTATAGTCTAGCCTTCCTTCCCAACTATTTTGGAGCTCAATGAAGGACTGTCTCTACATAAATAAGACTATGTGGCTTTGATCTTTTGAGTCCTTCAAGTAGTCTTCCCCATTGACTTTTAACACCAACCATGGCTCTCTAAAAGGTAAATTAAGGTAGGTTATCATATTCTACATATACCTTTGTTCTAGCCTCAAAGATTCATTTTCTTATCTCCTTGTGCTTATCCCCATAGGTCAATCTGAACCAATCCCTAAGGATTTCTTATGGTTTATCACTCTTAGCTCTTAATGGCAAGGGTCTTGTTCTTTCCTTATCTCTATAATTGTTCAATTGTTTATCATAATTAGCTTCATTGTGCATCTAAGACATTAGGGTCCTCAGATGTATATCTCCTATGCAAGGTAAAGGATTCCATTGAGTTTCTGTAGGGATAATCAAATTATGCACGTACAATTGGGTGATCCCACAATAATGGGTTCCACTTTTTGACCAATTTTGACACTGAAATCAATATTTTTGAAAAAAAAACTTAGATTCAAGTGACTATATCTCTAAAACTATGAATAATTTCAAGATGATGTAAACTAGTGATTTCTAGTACTATGTTCCTACTTTCTAACAATATTTTTAAATTTTTTTTAAAAAAATATTTAAGTCAATTTTTTCTTCTCCTCCGAAAAGTGGTACATATTAAAATTCAATATTTTTAAAGAGTGACAGTCCGTTTGACACACATAACTTTTTTTCTAGAAAAGATAATGAGGTAATTTTTTCAGCGTTGGATTTGTAACATCAATATCTAGAGGATGCATTTGGTTTGATTCAATTTGGTTGAATATTTTATAGTTTATGAAGTTTTGAAGTGACACCAATCGTAATTCAGACATATGTTCCTTTTGACACAGATAACTTGAACTCAATTTATGATAAATCTTTTTTTTTTTTTTTTTTGAATAGAAAGTTATCTCAATTACCCTTTTCCTATATATTTTTCAAATTTTTTTTGACCTAATTTACTAATTTTCTCGAAGTGTCAATATTAGTTGATGTTCAATCAGTAATGAACCTATAATGAGTTAAACTCATATTTGAAATTCTTAATGAATATAATATGTATTACAATTATAGTCATTGGAAAGCTTGTTCTAAGTAGCACAAATTGGTATTTTTTATTTTACAGTAGGAGATCATTCATTTTCAATTTTTGGCATCAAAAGAGCCATTTTTTTTTCTTTTTTCAAAAAAGAGGGTCAAAAATTTCTAAAATCACATGTTCACGTGAACACTGTGTTCGTACAAACATATTAAAGGTGTTCGTGCAAACATATGTTCGTGCAAACCTGTGGGCTAAGTTTACCATGCAAACAAATAGTAAAATGGAGAAAATGGCGTACATATTAGTGAGGTATGTTTGCATGAACATGCCTCATATACATCAAATGTCTTCATGTGAACATGTATTATAATTATGTTCGCGCGACATAACTTGAATGTTCACGTGAACATAACTTGAATGTTCGTGCGAACATATGGTAAATCTGATATGTGGATTTTGCCATTTTTTAAAATTTCCTTCATCCCACAAAAGTGGAACCCATTATTGTGGGTTCACCCAATTCATAGAGTAAATTTTGTTGCCAGGATGGAAGAGTTTGGTAAAAGCCATATAATTCCTATGCTGACTTGAATTCTACATTTATGTCCTTAAGGGTCAACATAAGCTAGAATAAAATGAATTGTTCTTTTAAACAAATAGCATTGATCCTAGGTGGGGGTCTGCAAGTAATTGTTTGATCAACCAATTTGATGGCATGATCCATGTTTTGTTTTTCTTTTGCCAATTGTTCTCTTAATTGTGCAATTTCTTCACCTTGATATACTATAACCTTCCTCATATCATTTTGCTCCTCTTTCCATAGGGTTGTTGTCATCAAATGTTTATTATACAACTAGAAAAGAAACATATGCAGGGTAATTAGGCTACTTTCTTCCTCATAATTATTTTTCCTCTATTCCCTCTATGATTGTCTAAGAAACTTGTAAACCATGTTTGATTTTAGGGAACTAGGCCATTTTTTAAACAAGTTAATTGATGTATTATTGGAGCTTTTTATCTTTATGGCCTAGAGTATCTTGTTGGCCCATTAGGTAATTATTTTGGCTCCCATTCACCTCAAGCCTACATTCCTCTTCAAGTTTTTGAGGAATGTCTAGAATTTTAGGTTGATTGGGGGAATCATTCAAGACAACTTGTACTAGGGATTCTTCATTAGATGGTTTGAGTGAAGTTGATTGAGTTTCTACTAATACTTTAGAAGTTTTTCCTTTCATTCTAGGGCTTGTTCACATAGGGGTGTCCTCAAGTACCATGACCTTCTTCCTACTACCTCTTACCATTGTCTCTAATGTAGGAGTGACTACTATAGGACCCAATTTTGTTTTCTTTTACTTTAGAATTGTGGGGTTTTGTTTTTCTACTACTATAGCCGAGGTTTCTTCTTGCAATTTTTTTCCCTCTTTTCTTAGGAAGAGGTAGCTACATTTCTCTTTTTAATGGGTAAAGGCATATTTTCTTGCACATTTCTAGTTTCAACATCTTGGGTACTTTTCTTAGTAGTTGCATCAATTGGGACTGCATTTTCTTCATTGGGCTATTCATTAGGGGTAGCCTAAGGTTGTAGGGTTTTACACTGGAAAAATTCAGCCCATGACATGGGAGAGGTATCCCTAAGAGATCTCTCTATTAACAATTTTATTAGGGCATAGTGAGTAACAAAGTTTTCCTTCCCTTTTTGGGTTTCCTTAGCACTAATGCATAACATATTGTACAAGAAATTGAGAACATTCATTGGAGAATCATGCCTTACATAATAGAGAAACTTAAAATGATCTCTATGAAAATATGAAAATCTTCCTTCACAGGTAAAATTCCTGATAAAATGTATGACCAACTCATTATCTGGCAACAAAAGAGATGTTATTTTGTAACCTTGCTTGGTTATATCTAATGGAGGGTCAGTTTTTATGACTAGGCCCTAGTTGATCTTGTATCATGTGCATTAGGGTAGTGTTCTCCCATTTCTGGTAACCTGGTTACTTTTTCTATCCACTCTTCTATGACAAAAACTATCAATCCCCATACTGTTGCTTCTTCTTCCTCAAATGTATGTATATATTCAGTGGTTGCTTCATCATCAAACTCTGTTAGTTTTAAAAAATACCCTAACCAGCCCCATGCATTAAATCTTCTCATTGCCTCTACATTTTAAAGTAAGACACTATGCTCCACTAGTTCTTGTTGCTACAATTATCCTCCCATTTGTGCTTGCCAATTTCAAACTATTCTTTGCTTGCACTATTACCTTCTTCCCTTCTATAAATTTAGGCTTTCTTTTGTTTTTGAAAATCATAGACCTCTTCACATTTCACATTCATTTCTACAAATTTTCATCATGGACAATACACCATGAGTAATAATAATGTGGGTTTAATGAAAATAAGTCATAGATATGTGAAAATCTTCCCAAAATTGAATTTAGGTCATATCATAGCTTGATAGTGAGGAATTATTTGGGAATAAGAGTATGACCCATAACACTTGTGTACTATGGAAACTAGGTTTCAAAGAGAAAGTACAGATTTAAAGATCATTAATAAATAAGTAAAATTTCATTGAGAATTAATAATATTCCCTACCCCCTATAAAACATGGACAAGTGTCTTCACTTTTCATAATTAGCATAGGGTACAGAACTAGCATAATGCCACAATAATATATGTAATGCAGTAATAGATATAACCAATAAAATCTATGTTCTATAAATGAATAATTTTTTTAAAAGCTTATACTTGCTAATTGATCATTGCATGTGCCAAAAGGTGGCAAGAGTTAAACATCAATAGTGACAACATATGTCAGCTCACTTATCATGTTTTTGAGAGCACTGCAAAATAATGACATGGAAGATGGGAGAATGGTAGAGAAAGAAATGAGATGGGCTGAAAAAGAAGAAATCAAAAGGTGAATGAAGAATTTGAACATTATGTGAACACAAAGTGTTTATTATGGGCATGCTGGAAGGAGTTGTTATTGAAGAGCTACAAGGAGGAGGTCAACACCTTCTACCACATGAAGTGTGTCAGCTGGGAAATTGTGTAGTTGAAAGTGCTAGAGGAACTCCTCTTTGGTCTATGGTTTGTTATAGAGGCATAATCTATGGCCATTTACAAGAAATTTGGAGTGGACAAGATCAATGGTTATTAGTTGGACTACTCTATTGTCAAAGACATACGAAATTTCATAAGGCCCTAGCCATCAATTCTACAACTGCCCTAGATTCTCTTTGAAACTAGAATCATATAGAAGGGCCAATCTCTCACTTGGAATTTTTTATTATTGATATGCACATCATGCCACTTATTTTGTTGCTATTGAATGATCTCTATTCTTTCTGATGCTATCTTTCAGATTTTTAATCTAGTGAGTTCAAGTGGAGAAGTCTGTCTTGTTGTGCTATAAGAAGACTAATGTTCAATTCCAAAGTAGTGCGTAGGGTTTTATGTTCAAATTCAATAGGAAAAATTGCTGATTTTCCATACACAAGTTCAAATGGATTAAATCTAGTGGTTGTCTTCTATGTAGTTTGGTATGCTCATATAGCTTCAGTTAATTTGCTACTCCAATCCTTCTTGTGTATATGTACTATCTTAGTTAGAATGGCTTCAATTTTTCTATTGGTGACCTCTACTTGCCCATTTGTCTAAGGGTGATAGGGACTAGATTTTTGGTGCCTTATGCTATATTCTTTCATAACCTCAGTGATCAAGTTTGATATGAATTGGGCTCCTTGATCTATGACAAATTCTCTAGGAACACCATAGTAAGAGAATATTTTTTCATATAAGAATTTAGCTACTTTTTCATCTCTTGCATTTTTCATTGCCTCGACTTCCACACATTTAGTTAAATAATCCATGCATACTAAGATGTAGGATTTACCATTTGATGGTGGGTCATTTGGACCTATGAAGTCCATGTCCACTTGTCAAAAGGGGTGACTACAATATGTGGATTTAGTGGCATCTCATCAGTTTTGGTTGGGCAACCCATCCTCTAGCATTTTTCATATTTGGTTGTATAATTTACTTTATTATTATGTAACATTGGCCAGTAATATCCAATAGTAAGAACCTGATTTGTTGTTCTCTTTCTTGTAAAATGTCTTCCAAATGGTTCATTGTGACAAGCATGTAGTATGTCATATATTTCATTCTCTTTGACACATCTCCTCATGATCTGATCTAGTCTAGTATAGAAGAGATTATTATATATCCATGAATAATGAAAATTTTTCTCTACTAACTTCCTTTTATCCTTGTGAGAGAAATGTGGGGGCATTCTATTTGTAGCCAGATATCCCATGGTGTATGAGTTGCTATGTGGAACAAGTGCTCATCTGCAAAAGGTATCTTCAATGGGAGTTGGATCTTCATTAGTAATGTATAGCATAGAAAAATCATTAGTAGCTATGTTGGACTTTCCTGACTTATCAATAATGGTAATATCAAACTCCTATAACAACAAGAGCCATGCCAATCTACTAATTATAGTAGATTTTTTCATTAAGTACCTCATCATTGAGTGGTCACTATGAAAAAAAAAAAGGGTATCCAGTTACATAATATCTTAATTTTTTCAATGCATAAAATACAACTAAAAGTTCTTTTTCAGTTACTGTGTAATTTAGTTTAGATCCATGAAGGCTTTTACTAATATCGTAGATGACATTTTCAAGATTAGCAGGCTTTTTTCACCTACAACATTATCTAATGCATCAATATAGATATGAAATGGAATTGACCAATTAGGTCCCTTTAAAATTGGTGTCATAGTGAGGATTTTCTTAAGTTGTAGGAAGGCTTCATTATATTTGAGTGTCCAAATGAATTCAGCTTCCTTAGTCAAAAGTGTATATAAAGGACTAGTTATTTTACTAAAATCTTTTATGAAATTGCTATAATATCCAACATGACTTAAAAAAGATCATACATCCTTTGATTTTGTAGGTATGGGTAGTGTTAGAATTATTGAGCTATCTTAGCTTAATCCACTTGTATTCCTATAGTTGATATAAAATGACCAAGCTCCACTCCTTCCTACATGGGCATGAAAAAATTCTCACTATTGAGTGATAGATTATGTTCTTTGCATCAGACAAGAACCTTTCTAAGATTCATCAAGGCTTCTTCAAAGGTGATGCCAAATATTGTGAAATCGTCCATGTATATTTCCATGCAATCATGCAATATATCAGCAAAAATTTTGATGACATCTCTTTGAAATGTCGCGGGGGCATTCAATAGGCCAAATGGCAACATAGAATATGAAAAAGTACCCCATGGGCATGTAAATGTGGTTTTATCTTTATCTTTAGGAGCTATACTTATTTGATTATAACCACTATAGCCATCTAGGAAAGAAAAATATTTCTCACCAACCAGACTAGAACTTGACCATTGAAGGGTAAAGGAAAGTGATCCTTTTTGGTTTCCTTATTCAATTCTCGGTATCTACACAAATCCACCATTTCCCTCCCTTTTTAGGCACTATGACCAGAGGTGAGACCCATCTACTATCAAATATAGGGTATATAAAACCAACATCAAGAAACTTTTCTAGTTTAGTTTTAACTATTTCTTTGAGGGTTGGATTAATCCTTCTCTGGGGTTGACGGAGTGGTAGGAACCCTTCACTGATATATATTTAATGAGTCCATAATGTAGAACTTAACCCTTTCATATCCCTATAGTCCCATGCAAATTCCTTTCCATGTTTTTGAAGAAGCTCTGTTAACTATTTTATCTGTGTGGAAGGCAATTTGGGATTGACATGGAGATTATGACCCTTTGATAACTCAATGGTAGTTGTGAGATCAAGTATAGCAGCTTCAAAGATTAGACTTGTATCCAATTAACATGGTAAAAGTTGATGGATAATGTCTAGCTCCTTGGGTGGAAAACAACTCTCATTACATTGCTCATATGTAGTTAATACTAATATACAACTGTCAGACACATCTTTTTCTACCACACAAGTATTATTAGGAAAACTCTAAATTATTGAATCCTCTTCCTACAACTTTAGAAAGGATTGTCTATGTAACATCATAAGATATGCTATAGAGTTTAACTCTTCTGCTCCATCCCCTAAATCTAGCCATACAAATTTACTCAAATCTAGGTGTGGTTGTGCTAGAGGATACATATCAAATTTCTTTGTTGCCTATCCATTTGATATGGTCATACTCCCTAACCTAAAACTTATATTTGCATTAGTTTTAGCTAAGCATGGTCATCCTAAAATGACAAAGTAACTAGACAAATTGACTTTTGGGGATAGAATAATGAAATCTACAAGGTACTATAGAGAGTCTAGGGTTACTATTATGTCTTCTATCATTCCATGAAGATTGACAATAGAACTATCTGCAAGCTATAGAATTGTTGGGGTAGCTCTTAACCCTTCTATATTTAGCTTTTTCATATTATCTTTAGTCATAATATTTATAGCAGCACCAAGATCAACCAAAGAATTTTTAACAAACTAACCATTTATAATCACATTCACAACTAGACTTTCTGGATCAGAATATTTAGGAATAACCAATTTTCTTGACATAATATTAGCCAATTGTCCTACAATATGGACTATGGTTGGGTCCTTTTTCTTTCTCCCAGGCTTTTTCAAATAGGCTTCTCTAATGGCTTTTCCATAAATAGGAAAATCTTTAATAGCTTGGAAAAAATGAATTTGGACATGCATGTTCTTTAGTTGATCAATCATATCAAAGGATTGTTCCTCTATTTGTGTAGGTTTTTTTGGTATGTGTTTTTCTGGAAAAAAAGGTTCAACTACTATTTGGGTTTGAGCTAAGCTAGTTATATTGGTTGGGTCAATCACTTATGGCTAAGAAGTTGAGAGTTTTAATACTACAGGAGTAACTAGTATTTTAGTTATGAGAGGCAGTTTAGGTACTATTAGGGTTGTAGCAGATCTTAAAGGTATATCTACAACATTTAGATCATAAGTAGGGTTTAACTGAGCATCAACATAATACATGGGCTATTGTGGCAGTTGGTTATTTGGATTTGGCTGAGGTTGTGCAGGTAACTAAGTCTAATTTTGAGGTCTAAAACTTATAGGTGGTGTCATTAGTGTAGGTTGTTGGACTAGAGGTGGTAATTGTGGATTACTAGTATTTTGGTTATGCCATTATTGAGGTCCTCTCCATTTATTTGTAGACTACCAATTCCCTTGGGGTGGTTGCAATTGATACTACTAATTCTACCATTGATAATTTTGCTGGTTAGACCATTGATTGTTTTGCTAGTTTGACTAGGAGGGTTGGGAATTCTGAGGCGATTGAGGCCATTGTGGATTATTTTTACCAAGAATTATTCCAATTAGGTTGACTATATTGTGGAGGACCTTGGGTACTATGGTTTTTCCATTGATTACCATATAGATTTAAATTTTGTAAAAGGGTCTCGAGGCATACCTTGACATTGGGCCCATGGCCAATATTGATCAATGAAGAATACTTGCTCATCCTCTCCATCTATCTTGATGTACTTAGTTGGAAGATGCTAGTTCTCGATGCTAGCGACCAATTTGCATTGATAATCTTTCTTTTGCTTCTAGTAGTGTGGACAGTACTTAGCTAGTTGCACCTCAACTTTTGCATGCTTCTTCTTTGTAATCATTGTGTCAAGATGTGTAGCAACATCATTTATGATGTCCTACTTAAAATTTGAGAGTAGATTAGATATCTTGAGCTTTAAAATACCCTGATTGATTCCTTTAGTGGTTGTAATATGGTGTCCTCTTCCTTTCTTCATAGTTGACCTAGAGTAGTTAAGACAGATTTTCTTGAGGTCATCCCAAGAAGATTGATATACATCACCACTAGCCATCAAGTCAAGTACTTCTAGAAAATTATCATTCACCCCTCTCAAGAATACTACCCTTTTTTAATCCTCTGATAATATATGTTGAGGGTTCTTCTATAGTATATACAAGAAATGTGAAACACAATCTTCCAATCTTTCATTCTCCTTTTGTGATATTCTAGAGATATCATCTCCTCTTGAATCATTTTCCTTGTAATACTCTTTGTATTTATCCAGAAATAGAGCTTGCATTTCATCCCAAGTACCTATTGCGTTGGCTCCTAAGGTCATGAACCATCGTAAAGTTGATTCTTTTAGTGTTGCTAGAAACAACTTGAGCTTATGGGCATTAGTATTATAGTTAAAGCTACAATAGAGTATATCAAACTCAAATAAGAAACTAGCAAGATCTTTAGTTGCAAGGCCATAGAACTTTGGAAGAGTAGCTACAGGTATATTTTTGAGACTAGCATTGGTTATGAGGCTTAGGAGAGAAAATGGAAAAGTAGGTTGTGCCATTATTGGAGGTATTTGATTATGGGGTTGCTGCTAGAAAGAAACATTGGGTATTGGATTATTAACAATAGGTAGATTTGGAGTACAATTACCAAGAAAGCTAGCCAAAATTTTAGCAATAGGTTGAGGACCACTAGTGTCCAATGGTTCTACTCTAGAGGAAAATTTTATAGGAAAAATAGGGCTTGCATCCTCAAAAGGGAACTCAATTTCTTCAATTTCTTTGTTCAAATTAATGGACTCCCATGAAAGAAATCTGCCATATTTATCTCATTGTATTCCTCTTTGATGCATGCAATGGAATTCTTCACACTTGTGAAAAAACATTTAGGACTACAAATCTCTAAAAAAAAAACTTAAAAAAACTATGACCCAAAAATGTTCCTAGCTTAATACCATCTTTGGCAATAGCACCAGAAATAGTCCACCTCACAATAGGTGTGTCATAATCATTCCTAGGGCCTTACTTAGGAATAATATATTTAATCTAAGGATTATTCTCCCTACCATGAGGAGCATTTAATTTTTCAACCTAGGGACATATACTTGAAATGGTCAGCATAGTATGTGCACTAGGTTCCTTAAAGAGTCATTATGCTTATGTTGTAGGAAAGTAAAATGCAAGGAAAGAACCTACACCAGTGTTGAAGGAAATTAACACATTTAACTCTTCACTAAAATTAATGCTAGAAATGCAGTTAAATGCTAACCTATATTCCAACTTAGATCATCCGCTATAACTATTCTCAAAGATGTATAGGAACACTCATAGAGTATGATGCTATAGGAGGAAACTTGCAATTTCTACTTGAAATACTAGAAATTCTAGAAGTAAATCTATACCACTCTAGTCTAATCTATCTCCCAAGTGAACCCCCTCAGTGAAAATATACTAATCTACTAACATAGAATGTAAACCAAGAATTATTTCATTATATTCCAAAATTCTTTACATAAGGAAAATACATAAAACTATAAAACAATTCACTCTGAGAGTCAATAGTTTCTTTTTATAAACTTTCTTCCAACCTCCTAAAACTATCGATCCAATCCTTATAAATAGATGATAGACACTTATTCTAAAATAGGAAAGAAAACAAGTTGACTACAAATCTATCAGAGAAAAAGAAGGAAATATAATAGTTTTCGGTACAAACAATAAAGTCTAGATAATCAAGTCAACAAAATAGTAAACATAGAGGAAATATAGAAACTTTTCATCCTTGCATTCATGGAACAATGGCTTCTCCTTTGTACCATTCGTGTCTCCTGATACTATTATGGTTCTTCCATTGTGACTAGACTTTAATGTTCCTCCTTGAATGTTGTTGACCATCTCTAGCTTCTTCTGTATCAAGCTAGTTATGATGGAGAAGTATTTGCAAATAAGAATAATCAAATTAAATCCAAATATTAGAACACACATTCTGATGGTTATATGAAATACTACATTATATGTATAATATTGGAAAAATATGACATACTATCTACCCATGGGTTAACGATTCTATCTGGACTTAATCATAGGTTCAACTAAACATAAGTTCACAAATGTATGCAATGTTAAAATAGAGTGTTTTAAAATTATCATAAAATTGAGGCAATAATTAGCCTCATCAAGGTGCTTGTGCTTGTTC
Organism: Cupressus sempervirens; assembly: GCA_028749045.1. Lineage (NCBI taxonomy): Eukaryota > Viridiplantae > Streptophyta > Pinopsida > Cupressales > Cupressaceae > Cupressus > Cupressus sempervirens. The sequence continues at coordinate 717,614,332 of CM053787.1, read as the reverse complement.
TTCCTCTTCGTCCTCTTCTTCTTCTTCTTCTTCCTCCTTCGCTCCTTCTCCAAATTTAGCTTTTAGCTTCTTGATCAACTTATCTTTCTTCTTGATAGCTAATGTAGTTTTCAATTCCATTGTAATCTTTGAGTTTACCATTTCATAGTTGCCAAATATCTTTTCACTTTTATCAATTTCCTCTACTAGGAGTGTTGTAATGGCTATTGATGCTTCATCAACATTAATTTCATACCCAAGTGGTCTTAGCCATCCTACCCTTGGTGTGGAAACATGCACAAAGGTGTAATCAACATCAACAAGAAAATATATGTCATTATAATGTTGTTCAACCAAAGAAATTGGTATCCTCATTCTTTCCTTCATTGATTTCTTAAAATCTTCAAAGTAACTTGTCATCAAGGATTCAAAGTTTTCTCCCATCTACTCAATGTACTCATTGATCTATACTATAATTGATCTATTTATCTTCTAGCCTACTATTCCGAAAGAGGGAAATGTATTTTGCACATAAACAAATATACAAACCAGCATAGAACCAATCTTGCATTGTCCACTCTTTGTTTATCTTATAGCTCCAAGAAGCTCCATAAGTTGTTGTAGCTAAAATTCTACCAGATCATATGTATGATCTTTCTTTACAATCTTGTATCCAACATCCATAGCTATGTAGGGTACACTATTCAATCTACTAGATTGATAGAATTTATGAGAGATTACCCTTACAAAAAAGTTTAGCAGTGGATTAGTGATGTTATCTATAGTTATACCTCTTTTATTCCAAACTTCTCTAGTGTTCTTCTCAGTCACTTCCTTGGTATCACTCAGATTCTTGGGCTGATCTAGGGTTGGATAGCCAATTACCCTATGAATTATTCTTTTGGTGATCTTAATAGGTTCTCCTTCTAGCCACAAAGAACTTTCATGAATTCTACTTAGAACAATTTTTATCTTCTCCATTTTAAACACATTCAAAAAATATAGGGCTCATACTCAACCTTTTTTTTCTCAATTATTTTGTATTCCTTCTTTAGAACACCATTCTTGCATAATTTGTTATATGGATCTCTAGTTTCCATTTCTCCTATACCTCCTATTTTATAATTGTAACACTTCCTAACATCTTGCACCATAATAACACTTCGCAGGATCATTGACAAAGTGCCCGAAGGATCTTGTTTATTGGCTATGTCAAGGATGGGTTTAAAAATGGGTTTTTTTAAAAAAATTTACTCATAAGATGAACATTCAAAACTTCCTTCCCTTCCACATTTTTAGAACTCGATGTTATTCTGTCAAACTAGGGTTTGTGCAAAACTAAACTACATAGCTCAGCTTATGATAAATACCTTATGAAATATGTATGCTAATGTGAGATCATTGCTAAAATCTCTACAAATGCTTTGGACAGGTTTTTGAATTGTCTTCTTCTTTTCTTGCTCTTGTTTGAATTCAAAATGATGAATAATGAGGAGAAATGGATCATATATCCCTCAAAAACCTTGCATTTAATGCTTAGTGCTTACACAGATGTAAGCTTTGCATCAACCAATTTTAGAATCACTCCTCATCCATTGATATTTCAATCACTAAGAAGCTACTATGATCTTGGCAAGAACTAGATAGTTTGGCAGCTAGACATACATAAAAAAAATTTTCATGCTCGGCAACAATATGAAAAAAATAAAGATTTAACTTGAATTTTCAATAACATCTTGCATCTTTATTCGTGATAATGTAGTCTTTTCAGTACTATCACCTTTGAAACTAATGCATGATATAACACTTGAATATCTATCCCATATACCTCTTGGTTTCTTAGTTTGATGAGGTGTAATCACTTGACCCATTGGGTGAAGTGATCCCTTCTTCATTTGATGTGTTGCATTCATCTTTCTTTTTCCATGTCTTGTTCATCTCATCTCCGATGTGTTCAATATCTACCTTGCCTTTTCCTTTATCCAATTCACAACTTGGTTCTTTTGACCTAGTTGGCCAATGCTTAATGTGACCAATTTTCAAATAGCTAAAACATGTGGTTTGACTCAACCAGCTTTTGTAGTTACCACTAAAGTGTGTCCTAATACAATTCTTAGGAACATGTCTATATTCATGACAATAATGACAACTATATCTTGTATTATAATCCCAATTATAAAAGTTTCCATTGTTCCTTACCTTTGCTTTCTTCTTTGATGACCACATGGATTTGGATCTACATTCAAAAGCTCTATGTCCATACTTCTGACAGTTGTAGCAATAAGCTTCAAATCTTTGTTTATGCATGGTCTTGGTTCTGCATTCATGTGCATGATGACCTTTCTTGTTGCACTTATGAAAATGAATCATGTTCTTAGGCTTGAATTTTTTTTTTTTATTCTTACCCCTACATATATTAGCAATATGTCCTTTCTTACCACAATTATGACAAGTAGGTTTAGAGTTCTTATCATTGATGTTCCTTTCTTCAAAAACTTTGGATGATTATCCTTCTTCAGTGTTTGTGTAGCCCAATCCTAATGTATCATTATTAGATCTAAGGGATCTCAATAATTAATCAAAGTATTTGATGGGTTCATTTGGTTTGTTGAGACTTTTAGCAAACTCCTTTTCTCTTTTCAAGTCACTGTACAATTGCTCATTCTACAACTTCAATGTAGTTATGTCAATGTTCTTGACATTCAATTTATAGTTAGCATTCATCATTTGACTTAGAGTGTCCAATGCATGTTGGAAATCTTGGTCAGTTCTATTGATTTCTCTTCCAATCTATTTGCTAGAATTCTTTTGTCTTCTTCAACCTTGACTTTTTCTTCTATTACTTTATTCCTTTGTCCAATCACCTCACATAGTAGTATAGCTTGTGATTCTTGTTCTAGCTTAAGATTTCTAATTTCCTTAGCTTTGATTTTTCTCTTTTCCATTATATCTACAATTGCTACATCAAATTCATTTAAGTCTCCATCAAAAATAGCTTGGTAGTGTCTATCTCTTTGTATTGTGTGTCATTCTCCCCAATAACAATTTCTTTCCTTCTCTTCAAGGAACTCTTCAAAGCTTCTCTTGCTTCATTCAGTTGATGGAGTATAAGATATATTTTAATCTCCTAGTTCTCAATAGTTTTTCCCAACTTATAGACTTCCATTTCAAGATCTTTCTTCAAAGCTGCAAAGATTCTCTTTTAGAGAACAAGGCTCTGATACCAATTGTTGGAATTACAAGTGGAAAGAGTAAACTTCTGAGAGGTGGGATGAATCAACTATTTAAATGTGAACCCATAATACTTTTCACCACACATACATAACATTCATTCAATAGATAAACTAAAATAACATGTAAAGTATGTACATCTAAATAATAAAACATGCAAGCAATCACACACATAACACTAGATATGATTACCCAGAAACCTTCCAAGTGAGAAGGTAAAATTGGGGTGGGGATGACACCCACAAATTTTGATTATTGTAGCAATAAAGTGTATCCAATTAAGGTTACAATGATTTGACCATGAATCATGGTCTGCCTAGTAAAAGGCCTACCCTGTTAAAGGGTTACAGAGACTATTAGGTCTCACCTTGTTGGAGGATTTCAACACCTTGTTAGAAGTGTGCCTAGTTAAAGGACTTCAACTTACAACTAAGTAAGCACTCTATTAAAGGATTTCATACAACTTGTTTGGACTACATTGCTTAAGATATTTGACTAAAATCATCTATTAAAATGTCTTAGCATAGATCCTCTGATTGGCACTTGCTTGCTTGATGATAGGTAACCTCTACACAATGTCTAATTGATCCTTCATGATTAGATTTCTCAATGTTGTATCCTTTTCTCTATCCTCTATTCTTCTCTAACTGATTCTACAATTCACTCCTACTTCTAAGTCACATTGAATGCTTTGCAAACTATCTTGTTCATTCCTCCAATTCAATTACCTACCCATAAAGAGTTTAGGGCTTCATCTTCCTTAGGAAGACTTAGGTGGTATAGGGTTAGGTATGAGTCTATGGTTGAGATTCATCCATTTTATCACTTAAACCTTCCCATTTTCTGATTGGATGCATGCTATTACATAGGGAATCCAAATATAGATTCATCCTTATCTCTAAAAAATTATAATCTATCCTTAAGTTGGCTTAAAAATGGTTTGCATAATTATTTGTGCCATTACAAACAAGTATGTCAAAACTATTTCACTAAGAATATGAAGTCACTAATGATTAGCATGCACTATATTTTTGTTCTGACTCAACACCTACACTACTCGACATCCATTGTTTAGTCAGCTCCTAAATCACTTGACATGGTCTATCTACTCAGCACTCGAGTGACTCAGCACATGAGTGACTCGACACTCATTACAACTTGGCATGGTATACTATTTACATGTTGTGCTCAACATGTATTACTATTTTGGCATGAACTAAGTAAATGGCTTAGGTGTGATGACACTCACTTGTCAAAGCCAATCATAGACCAATAGAAGTAAACCAAAATTCATAATGTACTAATAATGAGATCCCTATGTAGTTTAATGATATTATGTTAGAATCTTATGATTCTCCACAAAATGCTAAAATGGAAGAACAAGTCAAAAAAGAATGTGCCTTTCCATTCAATCAAGAATTAGACCTTAAACTAGTAGATACATTCACTTTTTAGAATGACAACCACAATACATACAACTTACAAAATCAAAGGGAATCCATGACTGATGGAATTCCTCTCGGATTGCAACTAACACATCTAGATCCAAAAGTGAATAATAAAAAAACACTTGTGAGAGAACCTTATCTTGGACAAAAAATTTATAACCAAGGAAATATGCCTACAAATTGAAGAATATTGCTTGTTCAACTAAAAAGTATAGTGTACTTGAAGATTTATAAAGGGAAAATGAAAATATTTCCATGTTTGATATGATACAAAGTTTCCCTAATCAAATAGAAGAACTCTTGAAAAATCTTGATCATACAAAAGAAACACCTGATGCAAGCTCTTAGAAGGCAACATCAAAACAAGTTAAAATATCTAAGGCTATGCTTACCATGTGTAAAGACAAAGGCTGAAGTGCCCCCTTTCTTGCTTTATCCTAGAATTTTTGGAAGGAACCTTCATGATTGTTTTGTATGTTTAGGAGATTCTTCCAATGTCATGACACTTTTGATAGCTCAAAAGTTAGGGGTCACCCCGCAACCTACAAAATTAATAGCAACTCAACTTGAAAAAAAAAGTAAAGGTTAGTATTGAAACATGTTTGCATAAAATTGACTAGGGATCCCTGAATTTAAGATATCAAAGGCATACATGTGGTAGAAATCTTGGAAACATACTACTTATTACTGAGCAAAGAATGGACCCAATGCTTATGAGGATGGTTCTCAACTAATTTCACTCAACTATGGTTATCTTGGAAATGGTTGAATAATCATATCAAGATAGACTCTTAGCCAAAATTAAAGACAATGATCATAGAGTATAATTCTTAGAATGAAATAGTTTTTCTTCAATCAGATTTAGGATCTTAAAAGGTAATGACTCTTGATCTAACTTCAATTGAGAAATCAAGCAATCTAAATGAATCATTGAATCCTACCCCCTAGGAAGAGATCATGATTCAATTTATGGATAAAATGGTTGAAAATTTGCAATTCTTAGGGGAAGAAGAACACCCAACTTCTTGTGCCTTCCATTATATTTCACATTGCACAAAGTCAGTAATTCAAAATTTAAGTTCTCACATTGTTAAGAGTTGATTACTTGGGTATTAACACAAATAATGAACTTTAAAAATGGTCAAACCCCAAGTGAAATTCCAAAAGAAAATTCAAATCCCATGTGTTTATCTAAAGTTCAAAACAATTATGAAGAAGAGGAAAAGGAAGATCTAAATGTGTCATACAGTGACACCTCTTAAGATGGTGGAGCTTTGTCATCCCCTCTACTAGGAATGATTAAATTTTTAAGAAGAAGACTCTTTATGAAAGGTCAAGGCTAGACCTTAGTAGTTGTTCAAACTAAACTAGAAATTGATAAAATTATAGATTTGATTGGAGAAATTCAAGATGAAAAAGATAAACAAATGATCTCCATATCAAAGTTAAACAATAGTAACTCATGAATTCCAACACATAAAACAATGCAATGGGTCCCAAAGAAATATTACTGCAAAGTCCAAGTGAGTGAAAAGATTTAGATAAATAAATGTTAGTCAAGGAAGCCAATAGAACAACCAATATGGACACTCAAGTTTGATGTTTCTAAATGCAAGTTAGGAGCTAGAGTGGACATTAAACTAATTAATCCCAAAGGTACCTATCTTTTTATGCTACATTCCATTTACAATTTAGATGTACTAATAATGGTTCAAAATATGAAGTGTTGATCCATAGGCTTGTCTTTGCAATAGAAAAGGATGTCAAAGCTCTCATAATTGAAGGATACTCTTAGTTGGTGGTTAAATATGTTAAATCAATCTAATCTTGCAATGATAGAAGACTACTTTCTTAGCAAAGAAGAGTTTGGTACTTGATGGAAGATTTTGAAGTCCTAATCATAAGGTCTATTCCAAGAAGAAGGAATATGGTAGCTAACAACCTTGCAATTTAAGGCATTCCATTATAGTCCATTGAAAGAATAGAACTCTAAAATTTTAATTGAACTTGTTGATGCCTCATTTATTTAGATAATGTTACTAACTTCTAGGTCATTAAAGATGATCAACATATTTTGGAGTTCATAATGTGCAATGGTTTGTCCAAAGGACAAGAGATTGATGATACACCCAATGGAAAACCCTATGATAATGAATTAGAAGATGAAGATGGGATTATAAATTTGAAAACTAATACTAATCCTAAGGGAATGATAGAGTTGGAACATATTTTTGATCAAGATGAATCAAAAAGTAGTAAGAGAACTATTCAAAAAAAGGGAATTGAAGAATGTGATTCATATAATGTAGGCACATAAGATGGCCCTAAGTTGGTGAGAATTAGAAAGGCATGTAGTCCCAACGAATAAGAAAGTATGGTTTAGTTACAAGATAAAAACATGTCATTACATGAAATTATGATGAAATCAAGACATATGATCTTGACATCATCACTCATGATATTCAATTGAAGCTCAATGCTAGGCCTTTTTGCCAAAGATAGAGACTATTAAACCCCATTATTGTACCATTACTAATGAAAGAGTTCCAAATGTTGTTGGATTCCAATATTATCTTTCCAATGTGGAATTCTATATGGGTATTTAACTTGGTACCAATAAGGAAAAAGACTAGAGAGATTTTCCTTTGCATAGCCTTTCACAAATTAACCAAGCATCCCAAGAAGACAACTACCCTTTACCTTCACTAGATGAAGTATTACGGATTGTAAATGGGTCTAAAATGATGTTTTTTTTGGATTGATATTCTGGATATAACTAGGTGATAGTGGATGGAGAAGATAAATTAAAAACTCTATTTGAAAAAAAATGGGGAACATTTGCATATAGAATAATTCCCTTTCGATGACCTAACTATCTTTTTAAAATATTAGAGTACTCATATGGCTGATTTGAAAAAAAAATTCAACCAATGCTAGAGATATGATATATCTCTTAACCCTAAGAAATATTTGTTTAGGGTTACCAAAGGAAAGCTTTTGGGTTACATTATTTCTGAAGTTGGAATATCTATTTATCCTTAGAGGAAACATGTGATTATGAAGCTATCACCTCCCCATAGTCATAAAGAGCTTGAATATTTCTTTGGGAAGATTAATTTTGTATGATAGTTCATTAGCATGTTCATTGAGATAGTTAATACCCTAAATGAATTACTAAAGAAGGTAGCAAAAATTAAATGGGTTCCTAATATCAAGAAATATTTTTAAGATATCAAAGCAGTTATCCCCATGGCCCCAGTACTTGTAAGTCTAGATTATAAGCTGCCCTTCAAAATCCATTATTTTGCTACAAAACACTCATGTGTAGGGATTATCACACAAATGAGTGATAAATAAAATGAATGACCTATTACATTCATGAGTTGTCCACTAAAGAATCTCAAATTGAACTATCCCAATCTTGACAAACAATCATTCACCTTGATAAAGATAGTCAATAAATTTGCCATTATATACTCACAAGTAAGGTGTATGCTATTGTGCCAAATCTTGTAGTCAAATCATTATTTATGCGGAATAAATTAGATGAAAGAAGATGAAAATGGATGACTATATTATAAGAGTTTGATTTGGGAATTAAACCAATAAAGCTAGTAAGAGGACATGGGCTAACCAAGATGATAGCTAATAATAAGATTAGAACTAACAATAAAAATAGATCATAGTGTCTCACATAGGTATTAGGGATAATAATGGATGTGTGGTATCAAGATATTGTGTATTACCATTTACAAAATCAATACCCTTATCTGATGAATAGTTCCTAGTGTAAAGGACTCAAGATGAAATGTGAATCCTATATTCTTCAAGATAGGAAACTTTACAAGAATAATTATGAGGGGATTTATTTGAAATGTGATGCAAGGGCATCTTGGGTTTGTCTAGTGACTACTTTGGAGTTCATGGAAGGAGGCTTAGTAGTTTCTTTAGAGGGTCCTAAGACCGGTGCTCAGTATGCTCTCAGAGCTTGACATGATCTATGGGGCTCGACATGGTCTCTAGAGCTCAGCATGGTCTCTAGAACTCAACATGGTATGGGGACTCAACATGGTCTCTAGAACTCAGCATGATCTCTGGAGCTTTGCATGCTTGGGAATTTTCTAGTGCTTGGCTTGGTTTTGTTGACACTTAGCTTGGTCTTGGTTTCTATTGGTGTTGAGTTGTCTATGAACCAACTTTTGGCATTTAATTTATGTATGGGTATTTAACTTAGTGTTGTAGTTGACTTATGGCTCGACTTATATTTAATGTAAGGGACTTAATTTAGTTTTTATTGAAGTGGGTCAACTTGTGGCTTAGTTGGGTATAAGTAAGGGGTCTTGTAGAGTCTTTTGGTAGGAGAGAGGATGGTTCATTCTAGCCTAGAGAAGGGGATGAAGGGTAGATAAGAATGTTGAAGAGCTAGGGCTATGGCTTAGGAACTAGAGGATTTCTTTGGTGTACTTGAGGGTATGAGTGTGGATTCTTCTTGGTGTTCTTATCTAGTTGTGTATCTGAACTAGCTAGGATTGGGTTTGTAAGTTAGATCTTATTGGATCTTGTAGAACTAATTTTTTAATTATTTTTTGTAGTTGGCCCTAGCTCAAAAGGCATTACAACTAGGCATATTACATGTAAACAGTTATATCTATGAATAAAGAGTTGTGATTTGGTACCAAATCTTGCAATATTGTTGGTCATGGTTTTCTAGATTCTAGATCACATCATTTTGGGGTATATCCAGATTCACACTACATCAAAATGTTTGGGCCATGAAGAAGCAAAAAAAGTATTTGAGTAGTGTCATGATAGGTACAATACCAGACATGGATCATTAAAGGCTATCACCCATCATATTTTTTGATTAGGTTTTTTTGGCCTATGATATTCAAAGATATGTTTAAGCATGTGTGTTCCTACAACACTTGCCAAAAAATTACTAATAGAGAAAGAAACCTGACTATGCCACTATAAGAAGTTTTTGAGGTAGATCCTTTTGCTAAGTGGGGGCTTAAATTTTTTGAACCAATAAGCCCACCATCATCAACTAGGCATATGTTACTCATCACTGCTGTTGATTACTAAAGACATAGGATTGAGGCTACACCTTTTTAAAACTATACAACAAAAGTGGCTACCACTTTCTTACAAGAGCACATTGTCACAACGTTTGGAATGCCATTCTTCTTAGTGTGTGATAACAAGTCATCATTTAAGTCAAATTTTCTACTTAAAAGGAATTGGATAAATAAATTATAATCAAGTTCTTCTCTAATTACTATCCCTAAGGGAATAGTGTGGCTGAGTCAACCAATAAGAAATTGATTACAATGATATAACACTTTCTCATGAAGAATCCAAAAGATAGACACACCCAATTGACATACACATTGTGGATGGATAGAGTTAGGATAAAGAATGCTTTGGAAACATCCCCAAACCTACTTGTTTATGGACAAGAACTAGTAATCCCACTCAACCACAATATTTTGGTGTTGAAATTTATGAGAGGGTATGATGAAGATGTTGATAGAGTCCAAATCAAATTGATGATTCTCTTGGAATTGTATGTGAAGAGGACATAAACTTTAGAGAAAATGTTAAAACATTAGGCTATCATAAATTATTGGTTTGAAAAGCCATGATCAAATCATTCAAAATCTTAGACCTTATTCTTTTGTGGGATAAGGAAAAAGAAGAACTAGGTAGTCATACAAAGTTTCAACTCTTGTGGATTGGTGCTTATAAGATTGCAGACATTTCAGGAGAAAATTCTTGTAGGATAGGTTCTTTATAAGGGGAATTGGTTACATTTCCAATCAATGACCAATTTATGAAACATTATTTCAAATTCTAAAGTGGAAAAGAATTTTTAAAAAAGAACAAAAAAATGAAACATATGTGTTTACTTTTAGTCATACATTTTCTTTTTAAAAATGTCTATCTTTTTCTCATTAGTCTGGGGGTTAGGTACAATCAAGATTCCTTCTTGATCCATAGTCAAAATCACCCCATTTAGTCTTGAACTTAGCTCAAAGAAGTATTTTTTTGTCAAAGAATTTAGGTGATTTTGTTTGTTGTACCAATTGAAAAATAGGTTTTACTTGTAGTTGTAGAGGACTTCTCATCTTAAAATCAAAATCACAAATTGATAGCTCTCAACACTTCAAAATTTTAAAGAATTGATTATCTAGGTTATTTTAAAATCTAGGATGAAAGAATCAAGTGATAAGTCAAGACTTACTCATTTAGATAAAAGGGTCTCTTCAAAGATTTTGTAAGATCATTGATTGGCATAAAAAATTTCCCAAATTTTCATCAAAAGAGGAAGACAAGAGTAAAACAATATGAAGGTCTTGACCACACCATCTAAACATGGTCAGGGTATAAGAGAATGAAAAGAGAATTATGAAATCATTTCATTTAAATGATTCTAGAAAAATGTAGAAGTTAATAAAATATTGATGCAGGAGTATCTTGGGTTGCACTACTATCTTGCATGTTTTCAGTTTTTATCTTTTGCTAAAACTGTGTTCTAGAGCAACTATGTTTTCTAGTTTTTGGGTGCCTATTGCAAACTGTGTAACTAATTTTACATATTTAATGAGATACTACACACTTTAGGGATTGAAGAGGGCCTAGATTACTATCTATATTTCAAGGTGCAAGATCTAACTCCTTATAAGTTGGGAGATATGGAAATTCTCCCAAAGTATCAATTTTTGCTAGTTCTGGACGATAGTTCTTTGTGCTTCACATTCAAGTTGGATGCAAAATTTTCCTTGGTGAGTCAGCCTTTGAAAAATTAAGGGGTTGTGTAGAGGACCTAAAATAATGCCCATAGTTCAAAGCGTGAGTTCTAATTCAATTAGAGCTAGGAGATATTGAGATTTTGTTCAGACATCAATTTTTGGACATTTAATTGCTAATGTAGGCTAACTTGTAGCTCTTCAAGAATTTAATTTTATGTTTATTTTCATTTAATATTTGCTGAGATATTCCTTGTGGCTTCTCTATATTCTAAAATGATCTATAATCCATTTTGGCTAGTATAAGTAGAGTGTTTTGACTTATAGTTAGGGCAATTTTGAAGAGAGGGTTGGGAGTAGAACAAGAAAGTGAAAATTTGAAGTTGGATCTTGGATTTCAATGTATTTGTATCTATCCATAGCCTAGAAGGCCTTACAAGTGGGCATGCATGTTGAATATTTGAAGAATAAATGGAAGTTTTTTCTCTTCCTCTTTTGGTTGTTGATTCTATGTGTTAGATTTTCACTGTGTTAACTCTTCTAGGGTGGTTTTGAGAGTTGGGTGTGCCATTGGCCCTAGTTTTTCCAATCCTTCCTTGTGTAAAGTGGTATTAAAGCTTGAGGTTCATCCTTGTGGAGATTGGATGATGTAGAACCCTATTTTGGATATTGGTTGTAGGGTTGTAGATCTATGGATTTGAACTATAACTTGTAGAGGGTTACAATCTTGTAGACACTTGATTTATAAAGATGGTTCATGGTAGAGGAAATGCTAATAATGCTATATTAGATTAATTAAGACAAATTATGGGTAGATTAGATGCTATAGAGACAACCTAGAGGAGAGGAGTACATCTTGGTGATGTAAGTGATGATGAAGTAGCAACACCAAACTTGAATTTGGAACTTGAAGAAGATCAAGATGAGGAAAGATTGTTGTGAGTGTTGTCTAGCAAAAATTCAAAGCGTACTGTAGAAGTTGTTCCTTATGATGGAAAATTGGATACCAATGTTGTTTTGGATTGGATATCTAATATGGAGAAGTTCTTTGAGAATAAAAACACTCCTAATAATAAAAAGGTGAAGATTGTAGTTACTAGAATGAAAGGTCATGCTTCACTATGGTGGGAGCATTTGCAAACTGATAGACAAAGGAGAGGAAAGGAAAAGATCATAACTGGCCAAATATGGTGAACAAGGTAAAGAAAAAGTTCCTTCTTGCTAATTACCAAGTTAGATTGTTGAGAAAGATGCAAAATTTGAAACAAAAGGACATGACTGTGAAAGAGTATACTAAGGAATTCTATAGATTGGACATCAGATCTAGACATGTGGATGATGATGTCAAGAGAGAATTGCAAGTTACATAAATGGATTAAGATCTAGAATTCAAGATGAACTAAGTTTTGTGAAGTTGGAAAGTGTATAAGAAGCATATCAATATGCCTTGAAGGCTAAGGAGATCTTGACAAAGAAGAATGAACAAAGACAAAGAGGTAGAGGTGGTAGATTCCAGAGAGGTAGAGGTAGATCTTACAAAGAAGGTGGTAGATCTAATAGTTCTATGCATGATAAAGGAAAATCTAAATGGAAGAATGATAACAAAGACAAAATTGAGTGGAAAGGTGGTAGTTCATATCGAGAAGGAACTAGATCTTACCATGGAAGAGGTAATTCTTATTCTAGAGGTAGTTTTTGTGGTAATTGTTTCAGATGTGGTAAAGAAGGCCATAGATTTTTTGAATGTAGATCTTCTAAAAGTGGACAAAATAATAGGAATGTTGTGATTCAAGAAGACATTGAGAGTTCACCAAGTGGACTTGAGGTTGGAGAAAATCTAATTGTGAGAAGAACCTTATGTAATAAGGGGAGTTATGAGGAACCTATCCTTAGAAGAAATCTTTTCAATATTAGATGCAAGATGGATGGAAAATGCTACAAGGTAATCATTGATAGTGGAAGTTCTACAAATTTTGCATCAGAAGAGTTGGTTACAAAGTTGTAGTTGCAGAGGCTGAAACATCCCAAACCTTATCATGTTTCATGGATCAAAGATGAGCATAAGATATTGGTAAGTGAGTAATGTATTGTGAACTTCAAAATTGGGCATTACTTTGATGAAGTTTTGTGTGATATTATGCCCATGGATTGTTATCATATTTTTTTTGGTAGACCTTGGAAATATGATAGATATGCTGTACATGATGGAAGACTGAATCAATATACTCTTTGGGTAAATGCGAAGAAACAAATATTGTTGCCTTTTATTGAAAGCTTAGATGAGGTCAGTTGTACTGCAATAAAAGTTTGCATGGTTAATGGAAAGAAGTTTGAAAATAAAGTAAAGAAGAATCAAATTTTGTTTACTATAGTTACTATAGGATTGAGTGTCAGTAATAACGAATAAGTAGTAGAAGTTGGTAATGACAGAGTGATAGAAAAAATTGTAGAATTTTTGAATGAGTATAAAGATATTGTTGCTGATAATATTCCTAATGGTTTACCCCTAGTATGTAGTATAAGGCATTGTATGGATCTGATTCCTAGAGCTAGTTTTCCAAACAAAGAACCATATATATATTGACACCTATAGAGAATGAAGACCTTAACAAACAAGTGCATGAGTTGTTGTAGAAATGTTTGATCAGAGAAAGATTTAACCCATGTGTTGTACCTGCTATATTACAACCTAGGAAGAATGGAGAATGGAGAATGTGTATTGATTAAAAAGCTATTAAAAAAATCATAGTTAAATATAGGTTTTGTATGTCGAGGATGGATGACATAATGGATTGTTTGAGAGGAGAAAAGTATTTTACCAAGATTGGTTTGACTAATGCATGTAGTACTTTCATGAGGTTAATGATTGAAGTTCTGAAAAGATTCTTGGGTAAGTTTGTGATTATTTATTTAGATGATATTTTTATATTCGGTAAGACTACGGAAGAACATCTTAAGCATATTAGAAAAGTATTGTAGAGGTTGAAGGAGGAAAAGTTGCCAATTAATCTAAAAAAGTGTTCTTTTATGTAAGAAGAGATTGTATATTTGGGATTTGTGATTTTAGTTGATGGAATGAAGATGGATCATGAGAAGGTTAAAGAAATTTTGGAATGGCCTCCACTTGAGAATGTGGGTAAGGTAAGATTATTTCATGGTTTGGCTAGTTTTTACTTAAAAGAATTTCAATGTTGTTTGAAATGCTATGACTAAGACAATGAGGGAGATAAAAAGGAATTCAAGTGGACGCATGGAGCTAATAAGAGTTTTGAAACTTTGAAACAAAAGGTTGTTGAATTACTTGTATTGGCTTTGCCTGATTTCAATAAGGTATTTCAAGTTGAATGTGATGCAAGTGGTAATGCAATAGGAGTTGTATTAAGTCAATAAGGTAAACCTATTGCTTTTTTTAGTGAAAACTTGAATGATGCTGAAAGGAAGTATTATGTATATGATCAATAATTTTATGCTATTGTCCAAGCATTGGAGAAGTAGAGACATTATTCAATTCCTAAGGAGTTTGTGTTGTATACTAATCATAAAGCTTTACAATACTTGGGAAATCAACATAAATTACATCAAAGACATATGAAGTGGGTTGAGTACTTGCAAAATTTTACATTTGTAATCAAGCACAAGAGTGGAGTTACTAATAGAGTTGTCGATGCATTGTGTAGAAGACATTCTTTGTTGACTAAAATGAAGGTTGAAGTTCTTGGTTTTGATGAAATGAAAGAGTTGTGTGATGCTGATCCTAATTTTTTTGAGGTGTGAAGAGAGTGCAGAGCACCAAATTTGACCAATCACATAAGCATGTATGATGAGTACTTCATTTAAGAAGGTATGTTGTTCAAAGGTATTTAGTTGTGTATTCCTAGAAGTTCTATGAGGTTGAATCTAATTAATAAAAAACATAGTGGTGGATTGGTTGGACTTTTTGCAATTGACAAGACATTGAGTTTGTTTAAAGGGAAGTACTATTGGCCACAAATGTATAAGGGAGTTCAGAAATTTGTAAAGAGTTATGGAGTTTTTCAAGTTGCAAAAGGAGTGAGTCAAAATACTAGTTTTTATACACCTATTGCTATTCCTGAGAAACTTTGGAGTGACATTAGTATGGATTTTGTTCTTGGATTACCTAAATCAATGAAGGGGTATGATTCTATATTTTTTGTAGTGGACATATTTTCTAAGTGGCTCATTTCATACCATGTTAAAAGACATTAGATGTTGAGCATGTTGCTGAACTTTTCTTTAAAGAGATTGTGAGATTGCATGGACTACCAAGAAGTATTATTTCTAATAGAGACAATAAGTTTGTTGGTTACTTTTGGAAGACTTTGTGAAAGAAGATGGGTATTGAGTTAAAGTTTAGTTCTACATTCTGTCTATAGATAGATGGATAGATAGAGATTATAAATAGAATATTAGATAATTTACTAAGATGTTTAGTTGGGAATAAGCCAAGTAATTGGGAGATGGTATTGGCACAAGCTAAATTCACATATAATAATTCTATTAAATAGGAGAATAGGAAAAACACTTTTTGAGATTGTTACTAGAATGAAGCCTAGAGGAGTATTAGATTTGAGAGATATTACAGATGAAGAAAAGAGAAGTGTTTCAAGAGAAGGATTTTATGATTTTATGAAATCTTTACATAAGGAAGTAAAGTTGAGGATAGAAAAAAGTAATCAAAAGTATAAGGAGAATGATAATCATTCTAGGAGACATCATGATTTTGAAGTTGGTGATGAGGTGATGATTCATCTGAAGAAAGGGAGATTTACTATTAGAACATATAGTAAGTTAAGGAAGAATAAATTTGGACCTTGTAAGATCTTGAAGAAATTTGAATGTGGAAATGCTTATGAAATTGAGTTACTTGATGACATGGATATATTTTCTATATTTAGTGTTGCTAATTTATACAAGTATCATGAGTCAGATCTTGAATTTAGTATATAAGAGGATTATCCTAAGAAGTAGATTGAAGAAGTTGAACAAATATTTGACTAGAGAGTTGGTAAGAGCACAAGGAGAAAAGATTATTATGAATATCTAGTGAAGTGGAATAATAGACCTATGGAAGATGCTTCATGGATTTCTCAATCTAAGTTGGATTTGGCTTAGGTTGTGACATCTCAATGATTTAGGAGAATCATTTCTTCCAACCCTAGTTTTCTTATGTAGGAGAATCTTGGGTTACACTACTATACTATATATTTTCAATTTTTATCTTGCTACTAAAACTATGTTCTCCTGAAACTATGTTTTCTAATTTCTGGGTGCCTATTGTAGACCATGTAAATAAGTTTTTGTAATAAATGAGATGTTGTACACTTTAGGGACTGAAGAGGCCTAGAGTAATATCTATGGTCCAAGCTAAAAGTTCTAACTCCATTTAAGTTGGGAGATATGGCAATTCTCCTAGAGTATCCATTTCTGGTAGTTCTGTGCAATAGTTTTCTATGCTTGACTTTTAGGTTTGATGCACACTTTTCCTTTGTGATTAAGCCTTTTAGAACTTAAGGGGTTTTAGAGAACCTAAAATACTACTGATAGTTCAAAGCAAAAGTTTTAATTCAATCAGAGCTAGGAGATATCACAATTTTTCTTGGGCATCGATTTCTAGACATTTAATTGTTGATGTAGGTTGACTTGTAGCTCTTCAAGAATCTAATGTTAGTTTTCTTCATTTAATATTTATTGAGAGTCAACTTGTGGCTTCTCTATGTTCTAGAATGACCTGCAAGCCATTTTTGCTAGTATAAATAGAGTGTTTGGGCTTAGAGCTAGGGTAGTTTTCAAGAGAGGATTGGGAGCACAACTAGAAAGTGTGAATTTGAAGTTGGATCATGGATTTGAATGTATTTGTATCTGGCTATAATCCACAAGGCCTTATTGTTGGGCATGCATGTTGAATATTTGAAGAGGCAATGAAAGTGTTTGCACTGCCTCCTTTGGTTGTTGATTCTATGTGTTAGATTTTTGTTGTGTTAACTCTTGTAGGGTGGTTTAGAGAACTAGGTGTGCCATTGGCTCTAGTCTTCCCTATCCTTCCTTGCATCAAATATAGAGATATGCGCTCCTAAACAACTATCCTTTCTTTACAATGAACATAAGACTTCAAGAAAAAATCAAGCAGAAAAATGAAAGCTCTATGAAGAAAGTAAAATAGGATTACCAAAAAAATCATAGAAAAGGAAATGATAACTCACCAAGAGCCTAGGAATATAGTAGATGGGAATCTAGTAGTAGGAACTAATCCTAGTTTTGTAGGGAATCTGAATGCAAAGAATTTGGCTGGTGATTTAGGGAATCTGAATGGAGGGAAATTGACAAGGATTGATAATTCCTTAGGGTCGAGTGTTAATGGTCTGGAGCAACAAGAAGATAAATTGTTTCTTGGTTTCTATTCTGGAAGATGTGGGGTATCAAATATCTATTATTCTGACCCTTTGACTAAGTGAGTGTCCTATCTAGATTAAGGACCCACTATAGGAGGGGAATATTTTGGTGGCTATGGGCAAGGGTGCAAAGGGATCACAAGTGGAGGGCTTGAAGAAGGATGAGTTGGAAACAAGTCAACGCACATGGTCTTCATTATTTGGAAGCAACCCTGGAAGCAAATCATCTTTTTCTTGTATTACTTCAAAGTCCTACTAGAAAAAAGGTGAGTTTCAAATTTTTATCCTAGATTCAATTTTTGATTATTCTATTTCAACTTTGGAGTTTACCCTAGTTGGAAATTTTTTTGGGTTATGTATAGAAGTTGATAGTCTAAGAAACATGATTAGAAGGAAATGGGCTCTTTGTGGGCAAGTGGATATTGCATTAATGATGAATAGGTTCTTTTACTTTGTCTTTATGTGCAAGGAAGATTTAAATATGGTTCTTTGTGGTGGTCTTTGGTTGTTTGGTAATAGTACTCTTACAATCAAGAAGTGGTAACCCAATATTGATCTCTTTGATGCCTTTTTCCTTATTACTCTAGTTTGGGTCAGATTACCGGGGCTCCCATTTTAATTTTAGCATGAAAACATTTTTAAGGGGATAGAAGGTTCATTTGGTTAGCTAATAGCTATTGATAATGGGATGACTCCAAGGTCACAACTTTGTTATGCCTGAATCTATATGAGAGTTTCTCATTTGAAAAATCTACCCTAGAAAGTGGAATTAAATTCAAAACTTAGAAAAAGGATACAAGAAATAGTCTTTGAGGACCTTGTTAAGGCCTCTTTTTTCTATAAAAATTAGGAACACTGGGATAAATTTTTTTTGATGAAAATAATAAACAAACCAATGATGGTGAATGGGGAAAAAAGAAGGAACCAAACAAAAAAGAGTATGGAAACCAAAAACCATCCTAGAAAAGACAACTGAAATTAAAGCAGTTTAAGATTTTCAAAATAAAGAGATGTTGGAAGAAGAGGAGAAATCCTAGAATAATGAAGTCTCTAGGACCATGGAAAAAGAGGAGTGTGATCCCATGAACTAGATGGTAATCTATCAAAACAAAGATCCCAAAATGGAAGGTTTTGTAGATTTAGAGGTAATAGAGGAAGCAGAAATCCTTGAGGAAATAAGTGGTCAACTCGATGAGTTGGAAGTTTTGGAAGAGCCTTAGCAAGAAGACCCTTAGATCCTTTCAAGACCCTCAAGACAAGAGCTTTTGAATCTTGAAGATGATCAAGAGCCAAAATGCTTGGATTTGATTTCTGTTAAGATAAAATTTAAACAAAATCTAGTTCAAAGGAAGAAAATAGAGATAAAATATAATACTAACCTAACATATTTAGGAGTGGAAACTCAAAGAAGTAAACTAGAAATTGACTCTCTCAAATTGAAATCAAATGTTGGAACTCTAGAGAAACCTGGTAGGAAAATTACTAGGAAGACAAGAGAAAGTGAAAACTTATAGAATATTGGTGATGAAAAATAGTCTACTATTTTGGATTTTACTTTAGAAAATTTACTCTGATAGTGATCAATGGGAATATTAGAGGGATGAACAATATTTGAAAGCTTGATATTGCTCAAAAAAAATTTAGAGAGCACAAACTTGCATATTTTCATGCTCTGGGAAACCAAAATGTAAAAAGAAAAATCTTTAAAGCTTAAATATTTTAATAATTATTGTATTATGGCAAGTAGTTCTAAAGGTGCTTCTAGAGGAATGATCATCTTGTGGAAACAATCTTTTTTCTCTGGTAATTTTCTTGATGCTAATAAACATTTTTTTGGTGGTCAAGTTAAAAAGTAATGCCCAAAATAACTACTGGTATATAGTTAATTTGTATGCACCCAATAACAAGAAATCTAGAAAAAAGTTCTGGGAGTCTTTATCTAAGATAAAGAGTGTTGACTATAATGATAGATGGCTTTACTTGGGGGATTTTAATGTTCCTTTTTATGAGCATGAAAGAAAAGGTGGAAATGCAAGTCAACTGGATGGGAGATTGGACTTGATGGATTTTATAAACAAGGAAAGATCAATGGACTTATATCTTCAAAGGATTTAGTTTACCTTGAGTACCAAAAGAGTATGAAATTAAGCATCCAAGCTCAGTTGGATAGAGTCTTAATATCTTTGGACTAGACTAAAGATTTTTTTTGTAAGTTGAATTCTATCTAGATGACAGCCTCTAACCATTTTCCTCTTTTATTTATGGCAAAGGCTAGTCAAATTAGGAAAAATTCCTCATTCATATTTTAGAAATGTAGATTCAACATCCACAGTTTGAGGATCAACTTGTGGAATGGTGGAACATAAACATTAAAGTAATGACCTTATACTATGTGGCTTCTAAACTTAGACATGTTAAAAATAAAGTTAGAGAATGGAATAAAAGAAATTTTAGGAATATCTTTGACAATAAATCCTCTATTGAGGATGACTTCAAAATAATCCAAGATAGAATCTAATTGGAGGGATACTCGATGGAGTTAGTGAAGCAAGAAAATGAGAAATTGGTGGAGTATCATTACAGAATTTCAAAAGAAGAGACCTATTGGAGACAATGATCTAGATCTATTTGTCTTGAAGAAGGACATAGGAATGAAAAAATTGTCCATCTATCCACTCTAAAACACAAAGCCAAAAACTATATTCCCAATCTCACTAAAGGAAGACTTCAAATCACTGATGAAATGGTTTTTTTTTTTGAATTTTCTATTTTTAGACCCTAATATTGACCAATCTAAATAGATCAAGTTATTACATACTATTCCTTATTTGGTCTTTGAGGAGAATAATAAAATAAAGTGTGCTATCCCTAAGTGAGAGGAAATCTATAAAGTTGTTGTTCACTTAAAGGAGACAAATCCCTAGGGCTAGATAGTTTACCAGTGCCTTTCTTTTAGAAAGAGTGGAAACTAGTTGGAAAAGATGTCTATGATTTTGTTAAAGAATTTTTTGGAGCCAAAAAAATGTTGAAGGAAATTAACTCTACCCTCCTTTGTCTGATTCTAAAGAAGATTGGAGTTGATTCTTTGGATCAGTTTAGACCTATTAGTCTCTGCAATTTGATTTATAAAATCATCTCAAAAGTCCTCACTTTGAGATTGTTGAACATTCTTCTAGTCTTTATTTCTGAGCAACAAAATTGTTTTATTCCTAGTAGATAAATCCTTAACTCCATTTTTTTTGTGCATGAAAATATTCATTCCTTATCTCTTTCTAATAATTAGGGTTTTATTATGAAAGTTGATATAGCCAAATCTTATGATAGAGTTGAATGGTCCTTTCTCCAAAAGATCCTTTTATCTTTTGGTTTTATTGTTAATGTGATTGAGCATATCATGCAGATGGTTTCTACTACCTCAATAGTTGTTCTGGTCAATGAGAGCTCTATTGATTCTTTTAATCCCTCTAGGGGACTAAGTTAGGGTGACCCCTTATATCTAATTATTTTTAATATGATGGTTGATTGCTTAGGAAAATATATTGGAAATATAGTTTCTAAAGGGGAAATTAAAGGTTTGAGACCCTTGTCTCATCCTCTTATCTATTCTCATGAAAAATTTGTGGATGATACCATTTTCCTTGGAAAAGATGATGTTAGAGAATTGAGGAATATTAAAAGGGCACTTCACCTTTACTCCTATGTAGCTAGATAGCTTACTAATTGGAACAAGAGTTCCTTATTTTTAATTAACACTTTAGTTGTTATACAGGGTAAGATTGCTAAGATTCTTGGGTGCTCTATGGGATCTTTTTCATGTGCCTATCTTATATTACCATTAGGGTTGAGTCCTCTAAATTTTTTTTGGGAGGATCTTATTAAGAAATTCAATAAGAAATTGGCTGGGTGGAAACGTAATTTACTAAGTGAAGTTGGTAAAGTTACTCTCCTCAAAGCCCACCTTCAGAGTATTCCTATGTATGCTTTGAGCCTTTTCAGGATCCCAAACAAATTTGAAGATGCAATTGACAAAATTCAAAGGAATTTCCTTTGGTCTAGAATAGAGTATAATAAGAGAATAACCTTAATTGCTTGGGATAAGATTTGTAAACCTAAATTGAAAGGGGGTTTGGGTATAAGATATGCTAGAAGTATGAATAAAGCTTTATTAGCTAAACAAGGTTGGAGAAACTATCATGATAACAAGGAATGGGGTTCTATCTTGAAAAATAAGTATCTTTATGAGGCTCCTTCTTTATCTAATTTTCTTTCCTACCCTATTGTTCCTTCTTTTGCAATTTGGAATGCAGTTCATGGAGCTAAACATGTTTTACAAAAAGGATGCAAATGGAAACTAGATAATGGGAGTAAGATTAGGTTTTGGGATGATGAATGGCTATTGGATCATCCTCTAATTAAGGATTTTTATGAAAAGACTTTTATGGATAGGTATAAATAGGATATTGGTAAATATGTGGATAATATTGGGTTTAGAGTAAATGGTTCAATATTGATTCATTAATCAAGATTTTTCTAGCATCACATTGGCCTTGAATGTTGTTATCGACTACCCTCAAAAAGAAGATATTTTGGTTTGAGGGATTGAACCAAGAGAACACTTCAAGGTCTCTTCTATTTTCAAATTAGAGGATAGAGGAAATACTCCTTTGTGGTCTAAAGCATGGATTAAATGGCTTACTCCAAAAATCAATGTCTTTATTTGGAGTTTGCTTCAAAACAAAATCTTAACTCTAGATCACTTACAAAAGAGAGGAGTCTACCTGGTGAATATATGTTGTCTCTATAAGAAGAACTTTGAAGACATGAACCATCTTTTTTTAAACTATTGTTTTAGCCAAATTTTTTGGATCTATCTCCTCAAATACTAAAATTTAGATTGGGTCGAGCATAATGACATTGAACAATGTTTTTAGGGTTGGACATGTCCTAGTAAGGATGATGATATTGGTTTTCTTTGGAATATTTATCTACCTCCTCTTTGGTGGGGTATCTTGAACGAGATGAACAATATAATTTTCAAAAATAAGGAGACCCCTAATTCAATTTTAGGTCAAAATATAATCAAATCTATAAAAGATAATTTCAAATCCAAGAGAAATTTTTTGATGAGATTCAAATGAGTAATCCTATGAATTCTAAAGATACTAAAACAAAACAAAATGACTAGAGATAGAATGTTAAGTTGAGATCTCCATGTATGGGCTAGATTAAAGGTAATTTTGATGGCTCTACTAATGGGAACCTAGGAAAAGTAGGATGTGGTGGTGTTTTGAGAGACCATTACAATAGGGTTGTGGATGCTATTGCTATGCCTATAGGGAAGTCTACTAGTCATAAAGAAGAGGAAATGATTTCTCTATTCACTATAAGGATGGTAATAGAATCCAGCTTTTAGAATGTTTGGTTGGAATGAGACTCTCTTAACATCATTAACATGTTGAACAACAAGAGTCCAATAACCTAGAGTATTGAGGGAACTATAATGAAAATAAAAGGCCTTATGAATAAATTTGACAATGTCTATATCTCTCATATTTTTTGGGAGGGTAACAAAGTTGCTAACTAGATTGAAAATCATGTGGTCTATAGGGAAACTAAGTTGAGTTAGCAAGATGACCTAAGAAAGGAACTGGAGCTGACAGAAACTTATGATTATGATACGACATATGCTAATGAAGGAAAGATCACACAAGATTGAGGGATTTATTAAGGGAAGTGATGGGTTTGTGGTAGATTTTTTGAGTATCCCTAGGTGGCACTTTGTATAATTATGGATTATACTTGGCACACACGCAAGGTTTAAGGTTTCTTGGAAATCATTAAAAAATTAGTCTCCTTTTTGGTGACTATTTTTTAGTCTAGTTGTAGGTGCAAAGCTAAATATGAAATGGAAGGGTAACCAAGAAAGTAAGAGCTAAATAACTATAAAGAGTGGAGGGAAAATTCAAATGTTGGTAAATACTAATAAAAGGGAAAGTCATGGCTTATATAGAGAAAAATCAAGGGTATAAGCCACACAATACAAAGTCCTTCAAAAATTGGATTAAAGACATGGTTACATTACATGGGGTCACTATGAAGTTGTCAGATGAGTTCATCACTGATATTATAGGTCTTTCAATGGAGGGTCTAAAATTTAGCAAGGAAACTAGTATCTCAAATACTAGCTTCAAAAAATTCCCTAAAACTAATGAGGAGAAAAAGTTGGAGAACAATAGTGAATTTTTTTATTTGAGGTAGTTTAAGGTAATCTAGAGGGATGTATTATCATGAATGCATGAGTATTTTATCCTTGATGGTGGAGCTAAGAAATTCCATAAGTTTCATTTGGTGTTCTTAGATCATTTTAGGTATAAATATAGAATTCATTTCCTATTCTACCTAGAGTAATCTCTAATACAAAGCCTCCAAGCACGTAGGGAGAAGGATCCTTGTCATGTGCTCCATGAGGGCTTAATCCTTCTTATTGGTAAGTATTGTAAAAGTAAGGTTGTTAAAACCTCTCCAATTTTGGAGAAAAAAGGGAAAGTGCCTAGTAATGAAACCTCAAAGAACAAGGTTAAAAGTGAGGAAGTCACTAGTGATAGTAAGAGCACTAAAAAGGGTCACAAGTGGGAGATTAAAAAGAAGAATGTTGAGGAAGTGAAAAATTCTAAGAATTCTACCAAGGATGACAATAAGACCAAAATGGGAGACATTAGCTCAAACCTAGAAGGTTATTCTAGAAGTAAGGGCATGTCAACTGGTAAGGACCATGTGGAGGAAAGTAAAGACAAAAAATTGAATCTAATGCTGGGTTTGAAGCTTTAAAGGATGATAAGGGGAAATATAATGTTCTTTCTTCTCCTTCTAATACTAAGTCTACTGAGGAGAAAATGGACATGGACATAGAAAATAAAAATGAGCGTAATGTCCTTATTATGAAAGAGCATAGCTTGATTAAGGAGAAGGAAGAGGATTTTAAGGAGAAGTAGGATGTTAACACTAACATCCAGGTCAATAATAGTACCATTGATAGTGTAATTAGGAATAAAGATGGTAATGGGGATGAGACTCACCACGTGAAGCTCTCTTTTCTTCATACTAAAAAACTTAAAGTAGAGGAATCCCTACATGTGGACACATGGCTATATAATGAAATCATGGTGCTCAAGAAAAAAGTTGGAGTAATTCAGAAAGATTTGGACCATGAACATGTTATGAGAGCTTACCTAGATAAACCTTTTGGTAACATCACTTAAAAAATAAAGGACTATGAGTTGGAACTCCATAAACTTATTAAGGATAGTAGGTAGAGAATGGAGTAGGTCACATCTAGTTTGTGTGATGTGGTGACCAGTTTGGGCAAGAAAAGCAACAAGGATATCATGTCTCTAGACATTGTTGTGGTGAGGAGTCTAGGAGGGCCTAGGAATAGAATGAGGTAGAGTATGAGGAAAAATATTTTTGAAGCTCCTAAGGTTCCCATTTATACCATGATTGATATTATCTAGACTACTACTAAAGCAAGAAAGGAGGTGGAGAAGAGCATCAAGGAACTATTGTAGGTGCTGGTCCTGGTCGTTGGTGTGCTAGTTACTAGTTTAGGTGGTTTTGTTGGTTTTATTTTTTATTTTCTAGCTTTCCATTTAAAACTTTAGGTTCCAAGTCCTTGTAAAACCTAGCTAGTTCCTAATGCTGATATTTTTCTTTTATTAAAGGCTTTTGGGTCCTTTCATAACCTATTTTTACCTTAAGCTAAAAGTCACCAAGAGCCCTCAAAATGGATTCTCTCATCTAGTTAGAAAGTGATGGATGGATAGGTCTATAAGGATTTCCAATGTCTCTACTAGTGGAATAATTTTTTTTTCTCTAAATTGCTAGATACTTATGATAGATGACCCTTGAGATGTCAATGGGAATAAGAACACTAAGAACTCAATAAGATTGAAGATTCTAAAGTATTGAATTCCAAAGAACTTGAAAGTTGCTTTAAAAATATGGAATCCAATTGTCACTTGAGATATGTTAGAAGAATGTTTTTTGATAAAGAAATATCTTTGTGGTTTATTCTCTTTCATTGGGGTTATTTGTTGTGGCTCATAAATGTACACCCCATTTTGAGTCACAAAATTGGGACCCCTTGTTTCAAAATCCTCTATGAGGTACCTAGTCTAGCTCCTTGGTCAATTAAGAGCATCCTTTGGGTCTAGGTAAAGCCTTCGTCTTTGATTGGGCATTGTAAAACATGATAAAACCATAAGAATTAGTTTATTAGCCAAATTTCACTTTGCAAGCAAATATTGAGACTTCCACACTCTCTAGGGGTGCACATTGGCACCTATGGTCTACAAATATACCGTCTCCCCTTTCACTTCCTCACTCTTTGCTCCCACACTTTCACACCTCCTCCAAATATGCTGATGTATTGCTCCACCTCCTATGTTATAACCATAAGGTTAAAATAATACACTTGGAGGTGTGCACATGCACACTTGCACATGTGTATACCCTCAAGAGGTGCACATGTGTGCACCAAGATAATCACCCCTTAAGGGACATAAGCAAATCTCAATTGTGCATTTTCATTATCGTACATATTGACACCTATGCAATGTGTGCAAATTTACATTTTGTTATCCCAAAGAAAATTTAGATGCATGCTTGAGAACCATGTGCACTTGTTGAGGTGTTCTAGTTTTTCTAGTGTGCGAAACAAGATTTTAAGGGCGGTACTCAATATTTGTCAGTTTTGATTAGTTTTTGCTCAATTTTTTATCAATATAGGTACTGGTGAAGTCCTGTTAGAGTTTTTAGACATTAGATTACTAATGTTTTCCTCTTTCTTGTAGATTTAATGACACCATCATCATCCTCTATGGCAGAGAAAATGGCACCTAAAATTTTTAGCATTCAAATACCAAGAAGCTCCAAACAAGTCCCAATTCTAGGATGAACAAAGAGATCTAGGACACATAACTTAGAAAAATTTGTTGGAATGATTTCCTAATACTATAAAAAACTAAAGGCAAGATTAGTGATGGTATCTCATCTAATCTAGAGTGGATTAATAAATTCCACTCCACACCTTTCATCCATCCAATCCTCCAAACTAATTATGACACTAGCCCAACACAATGTAATAAATGAGAAGGTCATGAAGAGCATGACTAGAGAAATAGTCCTTAACCTCTGACCAATAAACATCAAGAAGGTTTTTTGTTCCCCTAGGGAAGATAAATATCTTTGGATATGCTATGAAGGTTCTGACAGATGGTATAGGGAAAATGAGAAATAGGTCAACGAATTTGTGCAATGTATATTCTTGATTGATAGGACACCCTTGGGATGGAGAATAGGAAAGGTTGATATGACATGATGGTACTATTAGCATGAATGCTCATGGTATTCCTTTGGGGGAGTATCCTAAGAAATGTAGAGTATTGACATGTTGCATTCATGACTATGTTTTTCATTAATGTCAACATAGCGGTAAATCTATGAAGAATAACTGAGTAAAAGGCATAGATATTTTTTGTAAGGACAAGTATTTGATTCTCTTATAATGTGTGATCATAAACATGCACTATTATATATCCTAATGAATTGATTCAATGTGGAGTAAGTAACTTGACATACCTAAGAATTAGTTTCTAATGATTGTATTATATCTTTTAAGAGAGACATAATATATTGATGCATGGTTAGCTAGTGGCAAAAGACATTCTGATAATGACATCAGTGAGTGTGCAAGCCCTAGTATTGCACATGTGAGAAGTTGTATAGATTGTGAGCTAATAGTTCTATTGTAATTGAGAATTAATTAATTATCTTATTATAATTAATTGGGAAAGCCTTAAGGACAATTCAAGGAATTATTTAGAAGATATGGTATAAAGGAAATATGTTTTCCTTGTTTGTAAGATATATTGAATGTATTGAACAATTGTAATGTGCAAAAAGGAGCAGATTGTGTTGGGAATGCAAGTAAGCAATCCAAGGGATTATTGTATGTGGGATTTGTGATTTGGTTGCAAGATTAGAAGGAGAAGAAGAATAGATGACATGAAAAAGAATGAGGAAGGAGTAGCACTATTCATTTTTATTATTCTACAAGGAATAAATGAAAGATCATTTAGATAGTAGATTCATTGGTCTTAACCTTGAAGATGTTTGGGCAGTGGGTCTAGTTGTCTTCTACAACTCCTAATAGGGTTAGAATCTCTTAACAAAGATTCAAAGTCTCCTAATAAGGACTCATATGTACTGAATGTTGTTATGGACTCCTAACAAGATCCATCCTCCAACAAGGAATATTTATATTAGTACATCATTTTGTGGGTACCATTCTTGTTGGGGTTTTTCCCTTATGATCAATGGCTTCCCTAGTTAACATATCTGGTGTTATTGTGCATGAGTATCTTGTTGTGATATTTTATAATATTTCCCATATGGTTAAAGTTTATTAAGGTTGATTATTGTGATAATAGTTGGATAACGTATTCATCCCCCCTCTTAGTTATATTAGTGGATTATATACTCTAATAGGTACATGAAAGATGATGTTGGATATTCAATTATTCTCCTTAGTAGAGCTATGGGTCTCCATGAAATAGATCATCTATAGGAATAGGTGGTGCAGTTCATTGAGACCATTAGAATAACCAAGATGCCTATTGATTGGGCCACCAACAACCTAGATGAGTAGTTGATCTTAGTAAAGGCTGATCCATGCTTCTACATGACATCTCATATGGTGTATCTACTAGTAGCTAGAACTATATTCTATGTAGGGTTGTAAAAGAAGGGAAGCATGCAAGAAAAAAATGCTTGGCCTTACATGGTATATCCACAATTGGTGAAGAAGAGGCTCCCACTACAAACTTTGGAATAACAGATAATGAATGATGGTTTCATATTTTCCATCATCATATTTTTTGAAGGCGATGATGCAAAAGGGATGTCAGTAGAGACTACATCTAGTTCAAGACCTTTACCTATATCTAGGTAGATAGTACTCTTTTGTGCCCCAAGATATCCATAAGACTAGTTCATACTATCAGAGATAGCTCACCAACTCACTTCTACATATGATAGAGTGAGGAAAAAATGTAAGAAAGCATGGATTTGGCTGATCACCATTGGAGATTTTGAGGTAAAGTAGAAGCAATAAATTTCTACCTTTGGCTGAGAATTGGATTAGTATCCCTTAGAATATTATTTTTCTCCACACCCATACTTATATAATATTAGGATGGTACAACACCTAGTGTGGAAGAAGTTTGTACATGAGGAAACCCTAGAAGACCATTGGGTGAATGTGGTAGATAACTATGATGTCTGCATTAGGGACTATTATAGGATAGTCTATATTTGGTAGACTAGGTGCTAAAAAAGTAGATACCCCTAAAGTCCTTAGGAAAGGATGTTCATAAGATAATGAATCCCATGTACAATAGTGATAATTTCTATGATATGCCCATTATGAATGTTGAAAGAGGGTGCAAGGAAAATGATGACATGGATAATCAAGGATGACATGTATATGAATTAAAAGGGAATAGATCAAGAAACTATTGTAGATGGATCAGCTTCCCCATGCCATACCTTTCTAGGTTACAACAAGGCCCAAGAAAGGAAAATGAAGTAACATCATAATACTTACCTACCCTACTAAATCACTAGTGAGGCGATAAATGGTACATCAACATAAGAAAGTGGTCAAGTATTTTGAGACTAACAAAAGAAAGATTATGAGGAGGATGGAAGTGCCTAGAGTGAGGAATAAAGTGGTAGAAGCCCAACAAGCCGAGGTAGAACAAGAGTCAGAGAAATCTTAGCAGCAACAACAACTAGAAGAATATAAGGATCCTATTTCAGAAGTGCCAAAAGAGAAAGGGGTCCCACTACCTAGAGCCTCACAAGTAGAAGCATCCCAATTAGCATGAATGCTAATGATACTATCTTGGGGGAGTATCATGAACTTTAGAGAATATTGGCATGTTGCATTCATGACTATGTTTGTCTTTGATGAAAACATAGTATGATTTCTATAGAGAATGGAAGAATAGTAGTTATAGATCCTATGTTGTGAAGTAACTGAGTAAGGAGATGCATAGTTAAGGAAATGTTCTTGAGAGTGTCCTAATGACTTGGTTATGTTGAAGATGTGTGACAATTATGTTTGATTTAGTATGAGCAGTGTAGAAATAAAGCATATGGTTAATAGTTTTTGATGTTTGCATTATATCTTTTAGCCAAGAAATAATGAGCTAATGCATAGTCAACAAGTGATATAGGACATTCAAGTGATGATGTTAGCAAGTGTGCAAGACCTAGAGTCACATGGGTAGAGTTTTATAATAGACTATGAGCCAATAGTGCTATTGTAATTATAATTAATTATATATCTTATTTTAATTAATTAGAAAAGCCTCAAGGCTGACTCAAGGAATTACTATGAAGATATGGCATAAAGGAAAGATGTTTTCCCTATTTGAAAAGGATGTAGAAATATTATGATCATTATATTTGAAAAGTGCAAAAAGGAGTAGAATTTTGATTGGTTGTGAGTAAGTGATCGAAGAGATTATTGGATGTGTAGTTTGTGATCTAGTTACAAGGTTAGAAGAAGAAGAAGTCTAGTTGATAGGATAGTGATAGAGAAAGGAAGTACAATTTAGTTCTATTATTCTACAAAGAATAATACAGAGATCATTTGGACATCGGGTTCATTGGTCTTATTCTTGAAGCTATTTGGGTAGTGGGTCCAAATGTCTTCTACAACTCCTAATAGGGTTGGAATCTCCTAATAGGAATTGAAAGTCTCCTAACAAGGACTCATATGTGCTAAGTGTTATAATAGACTCCTAACATGGTCTATGCTCTAACCAGGAATATATATATATATATACACACACATCTTGTGGGTACTATCCCCACTAGGGTTTTCCCTCTAATGAAGGGTTTTCCTAGTAAACATATCTGGTGTTATTGTGTATGAGTATCTTGTTGTGGTTTTAGTTTTCATTACTCATTAGGTTAAGATTGTCTAAAGTTATTATTTTTGGTATTAGTTGGATAACTAATTCACACCCCCTCCCCTTTCAATTATATTAGTGGACTATATATTCTAACAATAGGAATCAGATATTTAGGTTCTTGAAGGATAATCTTAAAATCTTTGGAAGATTGATGGAAAACCTTTTCAAAAAGGATAGTCCTAGATTCAATGGGGAAAACTATGATAGTTGGAAGGAAAAGATGAAGGCTCATCTATTCTGCATGGGTACAAGATATTTTCTCTTGACAAAAAACTCAATGATAGTCATTAAAGAAGAAAATCTTGAAGTTTGCAGTGAAGAAGGGAGAGATCTATTCATGTGTAACATGAGAGCAAGAGAAGCCCTACTAATAGCTCTTCTAGAGAATGAGTATAGTTAGGTAAAGCCATTTGCGAAATCTTATAAATTTTGGAAAACATTAGAATCTACTTTTGAAGGTGATGATCATAAAAAAAGAATGAGATTACAAAGTTGGATATGTGCATATCAAGATGCTAAGATAATGGAAGATGAATCTCTAAGAAGTTGCATTGGTAGAATATCATAAATGGTTGTAGGTATTCAATCTCATGGTGGAACCAAAGATGATGATGAAGTCATATGGAAGATCTTGAAAAGTTTGTCACAACCTTTAAGGCCTATTGCATAGATGATTTAGTTAGTGATGCCTTGCACAAAGGATTTCA
The DNA here is from genome assembly GCA_028749045.1 of Cupressus sempervirens. Classification (NCBI taxonomy): domain Eukaryota; kingdom Viridiplantae; phylum Streptophyta; class Pinopsida; order Cupressales; family Cupressaceae; genus Cupressus; species Cupressus sempervirens. The sequence goes on along the minus strand of CM053787.1, from coordinate 717,582,768 downwards.
CTATGGCAACAATACTTGGAAGATTAGAATCAATAGAAGTAGATCATAGATAGTCTAGTGAAATTCAAGAGCCAAAACAACCTTTAGTACCCTAAACATTTGACCTAATTTGACAAAGAGTGCAAGCATCCATGGAGATTTTTCTAGTAGCAATAGATATGATGAGGAAAAGAATATTGAGGTAGGAGTAACCCTTTTGATGAGAAGAGAAAAAGATGGTAAAAAAATATTTAAATGTTGGACTTGTAATGAATTTGGTCATTATGCATCTAAATATCCTAAAAGAGAAAAGAAGTATAAGGGAAGGTTTAACCCTAGAAGAGATAGAGATAGAAATTTTTTGTATGCAAATTTAGATGAAGAATTTGATGAGAAAGGACAAAGTGAAAGTTACAATGAGTTATGATTTGTGGCTATTAAGGAAGACACTATTGATAGAGAAATTAGAGAAGAAAGAACTCTAGTTACCCAAGTAGAAAAGAAATATGATTAGATAATTGAAAATGGTTGTTCACATCACATGACTAGTGATATGAATAAGTTTATTAGGTTGAAGAATAATGATGGAGGTATTCTTAGAGTTGGTAACAATGTAGCCTATAATATAATAGGAATTGGATCCATTAATCTTGATGGTAAAACTAACACTGATGATGTCTATTTTGTTGATAGATTGAATCATAACTTATTGAGTTTTGAATAGTTACTAGACAAAGGTTATTAGTTGTAGTTTACTAAGAAAACCTACACTATAAATGACAAAGATCGTAAGATGATTGGAACTGGAATTAGATCCAAAGGTAATGTATTTTAGTTGAATCCTACTAAGATGACAAGTTTGGTAGAAAAAGTTGATAATAGTTGGTTGTGGCATACAATATCTTTTCATATAAAATTTGATAATATTGTGAAGTTTAGTAGTACATTTACAGTAAAAGATCTACCTAAGATTGTTAAGCCCACTAATGTTGTGTGCAAGGAATATATTTTGGCTAAGTAGAGGAAAGTGTCTTTTCCTAGCAAGGAGTTCTCTACTGCAAAGAAATTGGAGATTGTTCACATAGATCTGAGTGGTCTGACAAGAACTAGAGGATTCTATGGTGAAAGGTATTTTATGATTTTTTTTGATGATGTCACTAGAATGATGTGGGTAGAATTTCTTAAAGAGAATTTTGAAACTTTTGAGAAGTTTAAGATATTTAAGAATATAATTGAGAATGAATATGGTGTAAAGATAAAGCATTTGAGATAAGATAGAGCAGGAGAATTCACCTCTAGATAGCATAACATATTCTATGAAGAGAATGGAATCAAAAGATAATTATCTTCACCTAGAACACCTCAACATAATGAGATTGCTAAGAGAAGGAATAATTTAGTAGCAGAAGAAACTAGAGGAATGTTATTTGAGAATCATATTTCTAAGACATTTTGGAGAGAAGCAATAAACACAATAGTATATACTTTGAATAAAGTATAGATCATAAAAGGTATGGACAAGACATCTTATGAGCTATGGCTTGGACATTCACCACCAATCAAATATTTTAGCATATTTGGGAACAAATAAGAGCGACAATGAAATTGGTAAGTTTGATCCAAGAAGTGATGATGGTATATTTCCTAGATACTCTTTGAAAACTAAGGCTTGTAGATGTTTAAACTATAAAACTAATAAAATAGTTGAATGCACAAATATAAGGATTGATGAGAAGTTTGGAACTAGAGAAAAGATGGTAGATTATAATCTAGATGAAGAAGAGGATAACTCTAGAATTGTTAGACAAAAATGCTAAAGTTTTATTTAAGACTAATAATGACTTGCAGAATGACATGCTAACTTTTGAGCATAGAGGATAATAGAGATCTAAGCCTAGAGAAGAGATAAGAGTTGGAATGTCAACTTCTACTATGAATGGAAACCTAACAAGGAATCATCCACCTAAGTAGATAGCTGGAAGTAAAGAAAAAGGTATTATGACAAGAAACATAGTAAATGAGGAGAAATGCTTGATATCTCAAGTTGAACCCAATTGCATAGATGAAGTAGTCAAAGAAAATCATTAGATCCAAGTAATGAAGGAATAATTGAACTAGATAATAAAGAATGATACATGGGAATTGGTTCCCAAACCTAAAGACAAGAATGCGATGGGAACTTAGAAATTAGTTTTTAGGAATAATATGAACAAGCAAGGAGAAGTTGCAAGAAACAAGGCTAGACTTGTTTGTAAAGGTTATTCATAGAAAGAAGGCATTAATTATGAGGAGACATATGCACTTGTATCAAGAATGGAAGTAGTAAGGATGTTCTCGGCATATGCAACAAACAAGAAATTTAAGGTTTATCAAATGGATGTTAAATCAACAATTCTAAATGGAGAATTAGAAGATGAATTTTATATTGAGTAGCCTAAAGGATTTCCCATGTTATGCAGACTAAAGAAATCTCCTTATGGTCTGAAGCAAGTACCAAGAACCTAGTATGGAAGGTTGGATAGTTACTTGGCAAAGCTTAGATTTTCTAAAAGTATAAAAGATGGTAACTTGTATCTAAAATAAATTGAAGATGGTTTATTAATCATTGTAATATTTGTTGATGATATCATTTTTGGAGGAAATATTGACACTAGTGATAAATTTGCTAAAGAGATGAAGAATAATTTTTAAATGAGTATGATAGGAGAAATGAAGTTTTTCTTAAGATTGCAAATTGTGCAAAATAATGATGGTATATTCATTTTCCAAAACAAGAACCTAAAATATTTGTTGAAAAGGTTTGGTTTGGAAAGGTGAAAACCTATTGGCACCCTTATGAGAATTAGTCACAAGTTATCTAGCAAGGATGAGACACCTATAGTAGAGAAAAAGAAGTATAGATCAATGATTGGGGACTTGTAGTATCTAACTCACACTAGAATAGATATAGAAAATTTATTTGGGATAGTCACTATTTTTCAAGTTGATCCTAAAGAATATCATTTTGTAGTGATAAAGAGAATATTCAAATAACTGAAAGGGACATCTAACTATGGAATTTGGTATGATACAACAAATGATTTCACTTTGTGTGTGTATACTATTGGTGATTAAGAAGGTAGTATGGATGAAAGAAAAAACACTAATGGTGAAGCATTCTTTCTTGGAGGAAGATTGGTTTCTTGGTTAAGGAAGAAGCAAGATTGTATTTCATAGAGCAATGTTGAGGTAGAGTATGCTATAATAGAAAACAACTAGAACTAGGTTATTTGGATGAAGTAGATGTGTAAGGACATCACAATTGAGATTGAAAAACTTATTATCATTTACTATGATAACAAAATTATAGTGAGTATGTCTAAGAATATTTTATTTAATTTTAAGACAAAGCATATATCTATTAAGTATCATGTGCTCAAAGAGAAAGCAATAAAAAAGGAGATCAAATTGAAGTATGTAAGTACTAAGGATCAAATTTCATATATCTGTATGAAGCCTTTTCCTAAAGATATTTTTGAGTACTTGAGAGGTATGCTTGGGGTGATGCACTTTCCTACTTCTAAATAGTTGATGTAGAGGATGTATCATTCTAGTGGCATAGAGTACTATTATTTGACTGGACTGTATGATGATGCTTCCTTTATGGGGGAGTATTTGGTATATAATAAGTCATTGAGGAATCTTGGTATTTGACTTTTGGTAATGAATAGTGTATTTGGAGACTCGAGCTAGTTAATGATTTCAAGTAATATATTAGCAATTGGTATTGAGTTTGATACCTTAAGATATCTTTTGTAAAGAAGATGAGGAGTAGAAATAGCAACAGAGTTTAGTTTGGTATTCTTGGAACTTAGATGTTTTTCATCTATGTTCCCATCAATGCCAAAGTGGGAGATTGTTAGCATGAATGATGTTGTTACTACTTTGGGTGAGTATCTCAAGCTTTGGAGAACATTGGCATGTTACATTCATAACTATGTTTTTCATTGAAGACAAAAATGTTTGGTTTCTATAGTGACTGCAAGAATAGAAGTTAGACATCTTATGTTGCATAGTAACTAAGTAAGAGTTAAGAGATGCATAGTTAAGGACATGTTCTTGAGAGTATCCTAATGATGTTAGCGAGTGTGCAAGACCTAGATTCACAAGTGTAAGTAATAGACTATGAGCCGATAGTGCTATTGCAATTATAATTAATTATATATCTTATTTTAATTAACTAGGAAACCCTCAAGGCCAACTTAAGGAATTATTATGAAGATTTTGTATAAAGGAAAGATGTTTTTTATATTTGAAAAGGATGTAGAAATATTTTGATCATTTTATTTGTGAATTTTCAAAAGGAGAAGAGTTTTGATTGAATGCGTGTAAGGGATTCAAGGGATTATTGGATGTGTAGCTTGTGAACTTGTTATAAGATCAGAAGGAGTAGAAGTCCAGTTGACAGGATAGAGATAGATAAGGGAAGTACAATTCAGTTCTATTATTTTGCAAGGAATAATACAAAGATCATTTGGATAGTGGGCTCATTGGTCTTATCCTTGAAGTTTTTTGGGTAGTGGGTCAAATTGTCTTCCACAACTCTTAAGAGGTTTGACAAAACTCCTAATAGGGTTAGAATCTCCTAACAGGAATTCAAAGTCTCCTAATAGTGACTCATATGTACTGAATGGTGTAACAGACTCCTAACAGGGTCTATCCTCTAATAAGGATTATTTATATTAGTACATCATCTTTTGGGTACCATCCCCACAAAAGTTTTCTCTCTGATCAAGGGTTTCCCTAGTTAACATATTTGGTGTTATTGTATATAAGTACCTTCTTATAGTTTTAGTTTACATTACTCATATAGTTAAGATTGTTCAAAGTTATTATTTTAAATATTTGTTGGATTATTGATTCACCCCCTCAAGTTATATCAATGTGCTATATATTCTAACAGTCCCTATTAGTACTTTAGATAGCTCAAATAGAAAAAATAGTGGTATGTGTAAAAAGGAGGAAATTGAGGAATAAGAGAACTTCTTTGCCAAAAATTCTAGAATCTATGAACATGAAGTAGAGGACAAGGAAGATGGGGAAAAAGTTGAACTTCTCCCCTTAAATAAAATATCTCACTTGGCTAAAGGCGTAGAGTGGTAGAGAAGAAGTTAGGCTCAAACATCTCCATCTCAAAAATTGCATACCAATGAAGTATCTGAAGAAGAAGAAAATCAAAAAGTCCCTCTGAATATAGAGCCTAGATCCTTACCCCAACATAACACATAAAGTCTATCCAAAGAACTCCCTCAACATGAGAAGACTCCATAGAGAAGTAATAAGGGAAATGATCCTTCTTTAGAATAAACTTATTTAGCTAAATATATGTCACCAATGGAGACTACACCATCATGGGTAGAGAAGGAGGTCATATTTTGAGAAAAGAAGTAGATGAAACTAACACAAGAGGAGAGGATGACAAAGTTCATAAAAGTGACAAAGAAACCCCAGCCACCTAAGTGCAATGCTGGAACATTTGCCTTCATAATGAGTAGTCAACATTAGGACCTTCTAGTAAATATCACCATTCCTCCTCCTCATTCTAACACTAAGGTACTTAATCCAAAGGATTACCAAATGAAGGAGGTGATATTGGGAAAGACCACAATGGATATGAAAAAATTATTGATCAATATAGGCCTCAAGAAAGTGTTCAAAAATATGGATTAGGATAAGTTAGAGCTAATAATGTTGTAAAATCAAAATGAGCTATGAATAGGATACCTAAATGAAGTGTTGGGACCCATAGACCTAGATAACCCTAAGATCATTCTTTGAGCCACATTAGAAAAAAATAGGTAGAACCATAGATGGATTCATTTTTGGATGGATGTTAGCAATGGAATCATAGTTTTGAGGAAAGAGGAGTATAGATAATACATGGTAATTTGAACCTATTTTTGAACCTATTGCACAACATCTAGACTAATGTCAAAAAATTGGTTTCTATTATAAACCAATATTTTGGGCTAATTGATGAATTATATACCATGGCTACTGATCTACAAGCACTTAGATCGATAAATGGTCAAAGGTACCAAATGATGATGGAGATATAATAATTAGAGGAGCTAGACAAATTAGATGATTGGATAGAGAAAATATCCTCAAAGAATAAGGTTATGGAGGGACTACATGAAGAGATCCAACAAATAGAGAATAAAGCTCAAGAGAAAATTTTGGAAGCAGATAAATACTATAACTTCACTATCCTTGAGAATTTTTAAGATGAGTCAAAGACCAAGCTTTCCTTAGTGAAAATAGTTGCTAAAAAATGTAAGGATACATTCAAACTTGCTTTTTCTGAAGAAGATGCATGAAAATAATTCAAATTGAAGAGGCATTCCTAGAACTAAACACCAAGCTTGAGGATTTTATGGATACTATGATAGAAGTAAGAAACTACTGACAAATAGTTAAGAATAAGTATGAATCATTAGATTTATTAGAGGGTAGTGAAGTTGTAGAAATGATAGAGAATTTCAAACAAAATGGTCTAGACCTCATTTTGGTATAAAAGGGAAGAAAAACCAAATGCTAGAAATTTAGTTTTGACACCTAGAAGCTTTTTTGGATTTTTGGAACCTTTCATCAAGGTGTACATGCTCTTTTCTTAGAGGTGAGTTGAAGGTTTTGAAGAGAAGTAGTCAACTAATAGTTAACTACCAATTCCTATTTTATAACATTCCATGCATCATAAATGCATTTTGATAGTACTTCAACTTTCATAAATGCCTAAAGAAGGTTGAGCTTTCATTTTTAGAGCTCCAAGGGACTTCTCAAATTTTCCACGACTTCTATCTTCTTATCTTTTCATTCTTTTATTCTATAGTTCATGCAAAGGCTTGTGTACCCATTAATTGATATAAACAAGGGTGGATACATACTTAACACCATTTAGAGAGTTAGTTTGTATATAATTAATATTTATTTTATTATTTTTATAGTGAGTTTTCATTTAAAGAGTTTTCACTCTTTAAAAAAAGGAGAGGATTTATTTTAAATACATGGATGTAATATGTACTCTAGGCCATTATTTTGATGCAATTATATATGCTATTAGTGCTCTCATAATGAGTGTAGTTATTCTTGTAGGAATGCATTATTTTTGTGAGTGCATGTTCATGAATAATAATGGAGCCAATGGTTTTATTCTTTTTTTATGATTGTGTGATCTTTTAGTTTTTTTGTTTACCTCGTGTTAAAAAATTCTACTATTGTGACAAATTAGAGAAAGGATCAACTTTTTTCTCTGATAGCATTTTGTCTCATGTGAGTGTAGTTTTTGTTGTCTCATGATTTAATGAAACATGAAACATAATTCAATTATTAGTGAAGTTCCAATCGACACTTGCATCAATGGAGTTGAGAAAGCATTTCTCCTAATTTCATTGGTTTCCTACCTAGATCCTTTTGATAATTTAAGTCGTAAACTTGTTGTTACTTTGGCTTATGTCCATTGTGAATTTTCCATTAAGTAATTTTCTCAAAATCTTTATTACTCTATCTTTTTTATTTTCTTTTCAAACACTTGGTTAAAATAGGAATTGATATAGTTGCATTGATAAAATGCATTATTCATTAAGAAACAGGTGTGAAAATTGATTCATACTAGCAAAGGTTTCCTCATGAACATATAATTTTATCTTCAATCGAGTTACCTAGCAGGTTGAAAACTAGGACCTGAAACCTTGGAGTTAGTCATTGATTAACATTTCAAGAGACATATTTGAAAGGATTTCTTTTGTTCAACATCATGCAAAGTGATAACTCAACATATTCTAATTTGATCAAGCACAAAGGCTACTCTCAAATCCTATACTACCACTAACAACATGTCACCCCTCTGCACAAGGTCTATGGCCTCATCTACTATCATTGTTTATTGTCTAGATCATATGCCAAAAAATTCTCTATAAGATCTTTTGTTTTCTCTTCATTCTCCCCAATTTTAAACATTAGAGTTAATCCACTCTATTTTACCTTATATAGGAAGCTCTTGAATTATTCTAATTTTATAAACCCATCATCTTTCAAAAACTTTTCTTCTTGAATTGACCTATCATCTATTCTTGTTGTAGTTAATTGCAAGTTTATCAAGGAAATTTCAGTTTTTTTAACTCTTTTCTATATAAAACTTTTTCTCATGTTAGCAAAGTATTGGTGGCTTCTGTTAGGCATCAATTGCAATGTTCTTTCTTTTACATTTTTAGGCATATGAGCAATCATTTTCCTCTTGTTTCCCACCTAGGAAGATGTCTCAGGTTGGTCTTCCTCTTCTTCCAACTCCATATCTAGTTGTAGAGAGTTTGTATTTGCTGCATCTTCCTCTCATATATCCTATGGTAATTGTGAGATAATGTGATAGTAATTTTGCAACATTTTTTTCAGGCCTAAAAGGATAGGAAACATTTGAACAAAAACCTTCAAAGTTAGGGTTCTTTTGCTTCAAACTCCCTCTCTACTCTTTTTATATCTTAAAACTTCCTCATCCTATCTTCTATATCACTCTCAATTAGATTATTTCTGATTATATCTTCTTGAGGTAATTTCCTATTATTAGGGAGAGTATAATTTCTTGTTTCTTCTAAAGAATTTTTTACCATAATTTCAAGATCATAAATTATGTATGGTGTAGAAGATAGATTGTAGTGTCTCAAGTACTCATGAATTTTATCAATCACTTCCTTTCCAATTGTAAAATCCTCATTATTAAAACATCTACACAAAAGTGTTCCCTTATGCAATTTAGGGCCTATGTACTCCCTATCCATCTTAATAAGCTACCATAAAACTCCACTATTCCTAACCTAGTAGGTATATACTTTGGTAGTATGTGTAAGGGGAGGGGGAATGCATAAACTCTCATGACTAAAACATTTTGAATTAAAAAGGCATCTCCCTAGTTATGGTCAAGTTTAGAATCATCTTATTGTTGGAAATACAATGGAAAAAGTGAACACTAAGAGGGGTGGGGGGCATGAATCAACACTTAAAACTTCAACCTTAAAATCATTCATCACACATCCATCTGACAATCTATGCATGTAAACTAAATTACCAAATTAAGCACATACATTCATAACTTGAAAGTAAATAACATTCAACACATGTATGACACAAGATATTTGGTTACCTAGAAACCCTTAAAGGAGAAGGTAAACTAGGGTAGGGATGACACCCACAACTCTCCACTACTATAGTAATAAAGTGTATCTAATTAAGGTTATAGTGTTTGATCATGAAATATGATCTACTTTGTGAAAGGTCTACCCTGTTAAACGAATAAAAGACTATTGGATCTTACCTTGTTAAAGGATTTCAACACCCTATTGGATGTGTGCCTGGTAAAAGGACTTTAACCTAAAATTTAGTAAAAACCCTACTAACAGATTTACAATAGCCTATTAAGACTACTCTATTAAGAGATTTAATTGATTCACCTATTAGAATGTCTCTTCAATGATCCTATGGTTTGCAATCTGCTACTAGATAACAAATCACCTCTTTCTTGATGTGTACTTGATCCTCGCTGATAAGATGTATCTTTGTTGTCTTCTAATTCCTTTCCTCTATTCTCCTCTAAATGATTCTACAATATTTGTCAATTCACAACTCCATAGTCACCATGAATGCTCTATTTGTGCATACAAACTTCTCTCTTTTCTCCTTTTACATTCATAAAAGGTTTAAGATTTTTCCTCCTTATGAAGACCTAGGTGACTTAGAGTTAGCAATGACTCAATGATTATGATTCACCCATGTTCTCACTATGGATTTTACCAATGTTGAGTGCTAACTATATTTTCTGACACTTGACACCTACTGAATTCTTCTCACCTAAACTAAGTTTTCTTGACTTAGATTATTTTCTTGATTAGGCTTGATAGACACTTTTATGAAAAAACTTCTTCTTGGCTTATTTAAAGTAACCATTCAATTTAGCCTTAATTAGATCAATAATACACTATATCATCAATGTCTTACTTGGTCTTAGTGCTCCTTTTATACACCATATAACTCAACTTTTCCAAAGGTACTCTTGTTATGCTTTCCTTTCAAATCCTCTTCATCAATCAACGAAATGGTAACATTTAGGCAAAAAAAATAGTTTACTTAAGTTAGCAAGTAGGAGGTTTGACATAATGGAAAAATATTGATTTTTCCATGATAGTTTCCACACTTCAAATAATCACTTTTTAATATGAACTATAATAACATCTTATAATTGACACTCACTTTCCTCAATCTACCTTTGCCCATCAAGAACACCCCTTCAAATATGTTAATGGAGTTGGCATCCCAAATGTAATATACATGGATCTTTGATACAAACTTGAGAAGATATTCAATAATGTACACCATGGTATTGTATACCATATATCCCTCAACCATGGAACCCTAAGGACATGCTCTTTTTAAAACAAAGACCATCGATAATTTCAAGTGGTTCTAAACTATCCACATTGACCTAGTTGGTATAGGTCCACACAATTGAATCTACTCAACTCGATGTATGAGGTAGTGTTCTTGTGCTTGTGCATTGAATAAAGTTGAAGGTAGACACTTTTGCATCTCACACAAAAGCTAAGGAATTTTTCTCTTCCAATGATTTATGTCTTTTTTATCAATTTCTTTAGATGATAACCAACTAGAAGATATTAATCACACAAAAATTTTTAACAATACTCTACAAAATATTATAGAAAAGATTATATAAAAAATTACAAAAAAATAAGATCAAGATGCAAAAATAATATCTATACAACAAATATAACAATAACACATCTAACCTCATGTATTTTCCAAGGTCATATATAACGTGTTTGACACTCATGCTATTGAAGTTGTGTGCAAAAGATAGAAGTAGAATGTATTGCAATAATAAGAAAATAATTTTGTCAATATGCTATTAAAAAAATAAAAAAATCAAAAGTATATGATGCTTTACAAATTTATTGTAAATAGAGAAGAACATGACCTACCATGAAAAAGGTATACCAATCATCCATTTTCAACCCTAGCCCAAAATCACCTTTCTTTGATATCAGACTGGTTATCTTTGCAACAAATGCTATGGAATTTTTTTTTTTTTTTTATGGATTCAAATATGGGATTAATTTGTTTCTGTATTAATACCAAAGGAATGACACTAATATTAATCTAATTTCTATTGCTATTTGATTCAAGGAAAACCTTCTATACATGATTGTATTCATCAATTTCATTACAAATTTTGACCAATTTTTCTTTGGCATGCCTTCCATCCAATATTTTCCATAGTGTCTTTGTTGCATTCTTTTCAATATGCATAGCATCAAACAAATACATGATTGGGAGATGTTTGTATTACCAAAATGTACTAAGTTTTCTAGGAGAGCTTTTAAGTTCTTTTGGAAGTTTATCATCAATGCGTTGCTGACCTTCATGAACATCAATTACACCATTACCAAAAAAAAAACAAAATCAAAATTTTAATTTCATACAAAAGCCTGCATCAGATGAAATTCTATTAATTCGATGATTCACTCTATTTATTCCAACTTCCACATGTGAGGTGTCATTCTTTGTGGCTTTGATGTTGGCTCTTCTTTCTCATCAAAAATATTTTTTCTAGAATTTCCTACTTATGGTTTTTTGGATAAAGTGTCTACTCTCATTGAACACATGATTCCCTACAATTTTTGAATGGAAATATTTCATCTTTGGACCACAAATTGGACATGCAAATTTTCCATTTGTTTGAAGACCTCCAAGATCATGTATAATTGGATGACATGTATACTAGAATATTCATATTTATAATTATCACATGTATTTTTCATGCAAGCATTTCACAAAATTGAAATTGTCTTTCACTAATTGGTTTATAGATGTCATACATAGTGAACCCATTCCATATCTCTAGCAACTCATCAATCAAATTCTCAATATATATATTCATATCTTTCACTTGGTACTTACCTAGTTTATTGAACATAAACAAAACATAATTATTATGGCCATCTTTATGCTATTATTTTAAGTTAATTTAAATGACTATTAAATGGAAAAATACATAGTATAATGATTGCTAACATTATGTGCTCCCTCTTTATAGACATCCAAGGAGGAATTTTATTGTTAATAACAAAGGTAGGCTAGATCAAGTAAGTAGTTCTCATCTCTCCAATGGATTGACACCATTTGCTGCCAATGAAAGCTTCAGATTAGGAGGTTCTTCTTTAAATACTAACAATCTATCTTCTATGTCCTTAAATTCAAAACCATCCATAGGTACTCACATAATCTATTGCATGCATGGTATTTCATAAATTGTGTCATGCTTGTATACTTGAATAACCATTACATATGTAGAATAATTGGAATGTACTGAAGAACCCTAAGAGACATCTTTCTTGTTATTTGATCTTATTGATATCTACTAATGTGAAAATCATGGCATTTTTCTGCAAATTCACATTATTTATGATATAATATAATCATTATGACATGCATGTATTATTTGATACTCAATTCTAATATCTTTCATAATGGTCGATAATTCTTGACAAGAGTGAGGTAGAATGTTTGATGGTGGTAATAAAACTCATCTATCAACCTATCAAAAATGATTTTTTAATATGAATAAGATTAATGGTATAATAACTTAGAAGATTATAAAAATGACACTATACCTTAGCATATATGAGATTGCTACACTGGATATACCATTCATAACCTTGAAGTTTATTGACAACAATACAATAGAGAGAAGCGTTGTTTGGGATCCTTGGTAAAGGGGATTATATTACTTTTCAATTATGGGTATATCAAGGTTCTCTTCATCATCATCATTAGATGTGTGACTATCATCATCTTCATCATCTTCATTAGTTGTGCTAGTAGCATCTTCTTCAATACCATTCTCTAGCACATTATCAGCTATGCTAATACCAACTTTAATTGTGTTCCTTGCCTCAAGATCATCTTCCATGGGAGAATTACCTTCTGCTTTGGTATTAGCACCTCCATGTTCCACCATTTTGAAATCCACATCCACCAAAGAATGAATTTACTTTTCACCTTCAATGTGATCGTGTTGCCTACAATGTCTTTGAGCTATTGTGATTAGAATTATTTTAATTGGGACCACAATCTAGCAATTGTCTCATTACTTTTTTTTGAGCTCATAGTGCTAGGCATGGACTTTCTTCATAGGAAAATATTTTGGCTATGAAATTATATAAAATATAAACATAAAAACATTAGTTGTATCTTGTATATAATAAAAAATAATTAAATAATTAAATATTACTATCTCTCTAGTAAGCATGACATCTAAACAAATCAAATAAATTATACTATATATATAATAATAATAATAAGAAGAAGAAGAAGAAGAATAAGAAGAAGAAAGTTTGGTGCCTAAAAAGCTATGATAATTCACACATTCCCCATGCTATTGAGCTACCCAAAGGAATTAGAAAAATCACAAGAAGTTTTCATGAATGTAGTGAAAGATCAGTTTGAATTAGTTTGGAGAGAGAGAGAGAGAGAGAGAGAGAGAGAGAGAGGAGGAGGAAAGGAGTAAGGGAGGATTAATGTCTCCTAGGAAATCTACGCTTGTATCCAATAGCCTAAATAGCAAACCCACAATTTTTCTTTATCTACCCTTTTTATTGCTTTAATTCTATCAAGCACTATTCTTCAACATAATCCCCAATGATTTTATTGTATTTGATTCATTGATTAAACCCACCCTAAAGTTTACCTAGATTCTCTTTGCCTTGGATTTTCTATGTTTTTAAATTAGGTTGATCTTGTTTCTTTTTAGATATTCAATGCATATTATATTCTAGTCATGAGATGTGTAGGTGAAAGGAAGTAGAATTAGAATTCATGGCTACTAATGTGGATATCATTTTAATCATACAAGTATGAATACTTCTTCTTTCTCTTCAATCACATTGAATTCTGCCCATAGTTCTATTGGTTTTAGTTGCCCTTTTGGGTGGTTTTTCAATGGGGCAGGATATAGTAGTGATAAAAGAAACATAAGCAATAAAATCAATTCTATATTTGATTAGAACCCACGATAAAATCTTAATGGTTTTAGGAATCCACAAGAAGAGAAAATTTTGAGCAATGAGGAGATACAAATGAGTATACTTCATCAAATATTTTGGCCCTTATAACTTCAAGATCGAATGATTACAATGTCTCACAAATAAAAAAATTGCTTCTTGTTTACAACTGAGTGTGGTTATTGTTATATCTGTAGTGCTACAACCACTTATATGTTTCCCTTTAATTTGATTTATTCACTAATTTATCTCTCATTTATCTTTATATTATTTGAATGATAAATCAAAGATTGATTTAAAATATTAACATAGAAATTTCAATACAATTGAAACATTGATGCAAAAGTTTTCTCCTTCTCTAGTCGTTTACCATCCTAATTATGGAGTTTGATTTTAGATATTGGCAAAGATAAATTATTGTGGCCTCTAGCTCCCAATTATTGGATAGAGTCTAATATAAAAAATCAAGATAAAATTTTTCTTCTTCTCGACCTCTCTATTATTCTAATAATAGCATATCATTTGAAATCTCAATGCAAATTCTTTCTTCTCCCTTAACTCTAGATGTTATTCTAATGATAGAATGTGATTAAAAATCTTAATGTTATATCTTTCTTCATTCATAGCTCTCTACTAGTTTAATGACATAATTGTAAATTGAAATGTTGATGTAAAAATTCTTCTACTCTAATTCTATATTATCATGATAATAGAATCTAAGACAATGAATTACAAATGATTTCATTTTCTCTTGTTTATATTGTCAATAGTATGAATGTTATTCCTCCCTATCATTACATAGGTTTTTAGAAATGAATATTATTTTTGATGTAGAAAAATTTGTGATGCAGGAGCATCCTAGGTATAAGAGCAATCTTGCATCACCCAAAGATATTTTCCTTTTAGTCTTTTTAATTTTAATAAGGATGAGTAGATAGGGTGGTTTCTATTTATGGAAACCTTCTATTTTATGTAATTTTTCATATAAGCTTAGAATGTTCTCATTTTCTACATGAAGGTTTATTTTAGAGTTATAAGCCTATGATAAAAATCTCATTACTCCAACTTAAGTATTAGAGAAGTTATTTTTGGAATTATTTTGGAATAACTAAGAATGGGGGGGGGGGGAGGGGGTGAGGGGTGAGTGGTGAATTAGCTATTCAAGGTCCAAATGTACAAATAAAACTTTTCACAATTTAGTGAACCCATAAAACTTTCTTAACCATGCATGCATTCATTGTGTGCTAACCAAAACTAGTATGTTACTGTGACATTAACATGTAGAAGTATAAAGCATAAAACATAACACATCCATCAACACATTAGACACAATGATTTAACATGGAAACCCAATTTGGGAAAAGCCACTAGTAACATGCTATTCCTTTTTCACTCTTCTGAGGTGATGCCCTATTAAAGGCCAACCCTATTAAAGGTTACAACAAACACTATTAAATGTGACCTCGTTAAGGGATATCAATCACCTTGTTAAAAGTGAGCCTTGTTAGAGGACTTTAGGCCATTCACTTGGAACACCACTTGGTTAAAGAATTTTCCAGTGATTATTTAGTCAACCTTCCTCCAAAGGATTTACCCTAATCTGATACAATTTTTAGAGAGTATAAATAGAACTTTGATCTTCTACAACTTATAACTTTACTTGTAGACTATAGATCACTATTCAGTCCATAACTCAGCTTGGCTTCTAATATTTGTAGCTCTGATAGCTTGTTCACCCTTCAAGCATTCATCCTCATTAAGCCTTCTTGCTTAGTTTTCCATTGCAAACTTTTCTTCTTGAGTCACTTAATGAAGCAAACTCTCTTCCTTCTCCTTGTTATATTTTTGCATTCAAAACTCTCTGACCTCCATCCATTGTTGTTTCATGACCCTCTTCCTTCTCCTTGTCATATTTTCCCATTCAAAACTCTCTAACCTCCATCCAACATTTCTTCATGACTAGACATCCCTACATATAGGGTATTAGAACTCTTTTTCTCACTAATTATCCATCTCAAAAATTAGGGTTTTTGATGGATTAGGTAGGATACAATATATCTACCTCATATCTTGTCTTCTCTAGAAACTCCTCCTAGAATCCACTTGAATTCACCTTCAAAATGGTTTACATAAGATTTTGACCTCCAGCTCATTAATCTTATCTTCCTCCTAATTTACAAGTTCCAAAAAGAAAAGCTTGATAGCTTTTATTTGGTGAATCTTTGATCTTTATCATAATACAACAACTTGGCATTATCAATTTACTAATGCTTGGCACATACTATTTTTCTTAGCATCTATTATAAAATCACTCAGCATCAACTACATTTTACTGGTGCTTGGCATCAACTGAAAATCACTCAACTTCAAATACCTTTCTTAGCACCTACTAACTTGCTCGACATCCACTAGTTTACACATCATCCACTAGAAATTCCTTTCACTTGGCTCCAACCAAATTTTTGCTTGGCTTGCACTAACTTTTCTTGGCACCTTCTATCAAATTGGTCAAGCTTAGCAAATGAAAATTTTCCAACCTTATTCTTCTGAACTTTCTAAGTGTAGCCAATCATTTTGTAACCTCAAGTAGATCATAAATACATTATGTTATCACAATCTTAACTAATTCTTGCACTTCAATACATAATCATAACTCAACCATTCCTTTAGGTACTTTTATTACATCTTCTTTATCAAATCCTCCTCATCGATCAACTAAGTGATAGTGCTTGAAACATATAAGCAATTATCTTACTAGCATATAGTAGGTTTGACATTAGTCTTTCAACATTCTTCTACTCAAATGATCTTTTCAAGCATATATCAACAATCTCCCTCTTTAGCATTGATGGTGAACCACACTGATCAACTAGTCAAACAAATGATAAACACCTTGTTCTATAAAACTAACTAGGTTAAAGTAGTAAGACAATACCAAAAAGAAATCTTTTAAATAAGACTTCCCCCTCTATTAGGAACTCCTATAATTCTTATCTGATTCTCTTCTGTCACGAATTAGCAGAATATTAAAATATCTCCCTCTTTCTTTCTTTTAGTATTCTAATCTTTTGATGATGGACTCTCACATTATGGCTCCTCTCGTGTAGTGAACTTTCTATGTACTTTCTCCCTTGATTTTCTACTTTGATCATCTCCCTCTTGATCAGTATGCACTTGATGTGTTTACTATACTTTATCCCTCTTTGACAACAATGCCAAATACATATACTCAACACTTTGCATCTTGTGTATATGAAAATATAAGCTTTTGTAGACTCTTTAATTTGCTCCCTCTGTCACCTTGCTTGTCACTTATTTGAAGTTTTCAATTCTATGATTACTTTAGGAAATTTCCTAAGGTAAGATCTATTGCATCAATGTTTATGAAATGAATATCAACTTGTTTGATGTAGGGTACTCCCTCTATCTTTTACATAGCCTTTGATAGGGGTATCATCCCAAATTTACCTTTCAAATACTCATAAGCATCCTTAGGTAATGCTTTGGTGAAGATATCAGCAATTTGCTTTGTTGTGTTGATATGTTCTATCTTCACTTCTTTGTCTTGAACCAACTCCCTTACATAATTATACTTTATTGCAATGTGCTTTGTCTTTTTATGCATAACAAGATTCTTTGATATATTTATAGCACTTGTATTATCACAATAAAGTGTCATTGGTTCAGTGATTTCTTCCTTCATTCCCTTTAATTATTGTTTGATCCATACAATATTTGTGCAATTAATAGCAGTAACAACATATTTTTCTGTAGTAGTAGATTGGGAAGTACAAATCTACTTCTTTCTTATCCATGTAACAAGTCTTCTATGTAAGAAAAATGTTCCTCCACTGGTGTTTTTTCTATCATCAATATTTCTAGCCCAATCAGCATCAGTGTAGGCTTTGAGTTCAAACTTTTCATTCTTCTAGTAGCATTCTACCTCTTAGCTTTAGTATCACTATGTGCATCTCTGTCAAGTGTTTTAGCATCTCTTTCATGTGTGCCAATCTCAGAGTTAGATTATGTATTCTCCTCATTCTACAACTTAGCATTTGAATGCAACTCGACCTTCATAGGATGTGACTTAGCAATTGTTGAAACTTGTTGTTGACTTGAAGCATGATTTGTAGCATCTTCTTGAGTAGGCATTCCATCATAATAGTATGCAAATGTCTTGCAATCTTCTAATTCTCTTGTAGTTTCAGCCTCATGTGCTTTTGTAAACTCATCAAAATTCACATTTGCACTTTCCACAATTTTGTTAGTGTTAGTAATTAAACACTTATAAGCATTACTTCTTGTGAAGTAACCAAGGAATAGACCTTCTTCACTTTTTGCATCAAAATTTACACTCCTAACATCTTTAAGAATGTAGTATTTTCTTCCAAATACCTTAAAATATTTCACATTAGTTGGATGACCATACCATAGTTCAAAAAGTTTTGAGTGAGTACCTTTCATTACTTGCACATGGTTCAAAATGTATACTGTAGTACTTACAACTTCTCTCTAGTATTTTAGAGTAACATTTTTCTCCATCATGAGTCTTCAAGCATAGTCCATTACTCACCTATTTCTTCTTTCAGCAATTCCATTTTGTAGAGGGGTCCTAGAAGCTAATGTATGTCTCTTGATTTCTCTGTCATTGTAGAACATCTCAAACTCATGTGAAGTGATTTCACCTCCTCTGTCTAATCACAAATATTTCAAGCTCTTACCTATTTCTTTCTCAACACTTGCCAAGTACCATTTAAACATTTGAAAATAATCTAATTTTTTCTTTAGGAACATAATTTTCATCATTCTAGAGTAATCATCAACAAGTAGCATAATATACCTATCTCTTTTATAGCTTTGCACTTCAAGAGGTCCACACAAGTCAATATGAACAATTTCAAGTATTTCTTTAGAGGTATAAGCTTTAATTTTAAAGCTTGACTTTGTCATCTTACCTAGTTGACATTGTTTACATATTATATTTTGGTTTCTTCAACTTAGGAAAACCTCTAACTCTTTTCATGTTATTGAGACTAATCATATTATCAAAGTTAACATGACATAATCTCTTGTGCCAAAGCCATACACCATCAAATTTTGCAATAATACAAGTAGCATCTTCTATATCTAAATAGAATAGATTACTCCTAGTTTGATCACCTTTTCCAATCAAGTTTCCATTTGTATCATATATCTTGGCTGATTTATTTTCAAACTCAACTTTGCACCCCAAGTTATTCAATTGTGACACACTTAACAAGTTATAATTCAATACTTGAATATAATAAGCATTATCACATAAAATCTTGTTGATAAGTTTGATAAACAATTTTCCTTTTATTGAACATGGTGCATCATTACCAAATCTTACACTATTTCCACCATAACAGGTTAAGGTAATGAGCTTAATTTTGTCTCCAGTAATGAGATGTGAGCATCCACTATCAATGATCCATTTGTCATTCTTGTTCACACAAGTCATTAGTGTAGTAGCTTCATCCTCATCTGTTCATCCTTCATTGTAACATATACCACTTCATCATCATTTTTATCAGAGTTCTACTCATCAACAATGTAGCATGACTTCTTGCCTTTATCTCTGTAGTCTCTTCCATCATCTTCTCTTCTTTTTTTGTGCATGTTCCCTTTTGTGAAGTTCTTCTATGTACATCATGCTGAAATATGGCCAACTTCATTGAAATTGTAACAAATGATAGGTAGCTTACCTTTAAATTTACTTTTTCCTTTGTGAAATCTTCTGCCTAGCAATGCTTCCAATTGTTCAATGTTGTCTTCATTTCTACTACTACCATTGGATGCATACTTTATCTTTCTTTTCTTCTTCTTTGGCTTTACCTCCTTTGAATCCTTTAATAGTAATTGTGCTTTGAAACCTAATTTAATACTTTCTATTTTGTAGTTGTCAAAATTAGATAATTCAAAAGTAGTGAGTCTTCCTACCA
Organism: Cupressus sempervirens; assembly: GCA_028749045.1. Lineage (NCBI taxonomy): Eukaryota > Viridiplantae > Streptophyta > Pinopsida > Cupressales > Cupressaceae > Cupressus > Cupressus sempervirens. Next base: position 717,562,721 of record CM053787.1, on the reverse strand, counting down.
AACCTTTGTTGAGATAATGGGTGTTGCACACATTGCATAATATTATTATATTTTATTATTTTATTTTAATATGCAATGTTGTGCCTAGATGGATGTGCAACATGTAAATATTCCTATGGAATATTTTTGATGAGTTGTATTGTAACATTGTGATAATATTTCATGTAATTATTGAATATTGGAGAAAAGAATTAAATGCCCAATATTAAATGTGGGGTCAGTGGGTTAGGTAGCACGTGGTTTTAGCACATGGTTTATGTAATACCACTTAGTGGTTTTCTGGGACTTGCTACTATATAAGTAGCCACAAGGGTAGTTGTTGTAGAGAGTAAGAGTGAGAAAGGCAAGAGTCGAGTGGGACAAGGCTTGATAGGTTAGCCAAGGGAGCATTTGTGAAAGTTGAAAGCATGGCATGAGATGTGTAGATTCATGCTTGTTCACATAGTTTGCTCGGTTGTGGCTATGGCCATGAAGGCTTCCATGGTTGTATGGAAATAATATTTTTTGCTGAATAATACATGTTGATGGTTGCTTTTGGAGGCTAGATTTTTTCCTCAATGATGGTTTCCCAGGGTATATCTTATGCCACATTTATGTGGGTATGTTGTCTATTCTCTTGTATGTGGATTTTAATTTTGTATTTATTTCAGATCTATTATGGGTTATATGGAAATAGTTATATTCTTTATTGCCAAGTTTCCTTACAAGTGGTATCAGAGCTATGGTTTTATTGTTTGTAACCCTAGATTGAATCTATGGGAATGCATGAGAGGATAAAAGAAATGGCAAGATATATGACTGATTTATTGCAGATCTAAGGGTTTTGGATTTACTGTTATGATGGGATGTTAAAATATTTAGGAATGTGAAATTGTTGGAGAAAAGAATTTTTTAGATGTTTCATTTTAAATGAGTTTTTTTTGGGGGGAGCTTGCAAAAATGACCTCCTAGGCAAAATCAGACCTCACCATTGGATTTGGGTCAACATTTCCATAAATTTTGATATATAATATACCCTAGTTTGGCAATGTTCAGAGGAAATGAAAGAGTTTTTTGATTTCAGCCTAGGATGGCCCTCAAATTTAATCTCATCGAAATTTTCGTCACAAAAAAAAAAATTTAAAATGAAAAATCATAGTGAAAATGGTAAAAAGGATGTCTTAGTAAAATGACCATAACTTTCTCTTAGAATATCGAATTTCAGAGTTCTTATAGGTGTTGGAAAGCTAATTCAGAGCACTCCAACATGGTATAGGTTTGGTTCTATGATTTTGACATTTTGTTTGGTTTTAAGAGCTCTAAAGTTAGATATTATTTATTTTGAGCACAGATTAGGGCATAACTTGGGAATACAGAGTCAGATTTTGAAATTTGAGTAGTCAACAGAAAGCTCTTGGAGAGCTTTACACATTGGTTTAGATTTGATGCAAGTTTGGTATGATTTATTTTGTGATATATTGATATGAACAGTTTATAGATATATTTTGACTATGGTAACATTGTGAGTTTATGGCATTGGAAGATTTAAGATTTGATGTCATTGTATACTCAAGTTTGGTCTCATGATGATATGGTTATTAGTGTTTGGTTTGGATATGTATAATGACTTGTTGGATCTAGAAGTTGTGTAGTGTTGTAAGCGGTCTATACTTACAGGTTGCATTTATAACTTTGTTATGGGTTGTCTTTGCCCATTGATCTTTCATTATTGATGCATATTCATATTGGTGGCTTGGATTTGGGTTGTCTATGCCTCGAGTCACATGATCTTTTGATTTTATTCTTCATCTAAAAGGAATGAGATGTTGTTACCAGGTACAATCATGGTGGAGGATTGTGGTTGACTATTTTATGCTAATAGGTTGGACACTTTAAGAGACAGATGCTCATTTTATGGATGTGATCATGGTGTCATAAATTTGGGCATGACATGATTGGATATATAGGTACATCCTTGATATTCATTAGCTTGAATTTTTTATTAAGTTATGGTGGTATATCTTCTTAGTTGAGGATCATGGTTATTTGGTTTCTTTTGAGGAGCTCATGATGTGCACTTTGAGTTCTTTGATGATTTGATGCCTTGGTTGATTCTCATGGTTAGAGGATGGTTTTTTATCATTATGTCATGGATAGCTTGGATACATGGTTTAGTGGGAGCTTGTGATAGTGATGGGGTGACAGTGCAGGATTAGTTCCTGGTTTGGTTTGGATCTTCATGTAGGAGATGGATTTTATGATGCCATCAGTGACTTGCTACCATGGTTGAGTGGGAGTTTTTTGGCATTGATATATTTATTGAGTGTTTGCAGATGTTGGAGGTTTGTCTTAGATCCTATTGCTACAGAAGCGCCTTTGACATTTGCATGATGCACTTGTTATCTTCATGGTGTGTGAAGATGGATAGATCTTAAGGACTCATGGGGTTCTTGGTTATCTTCATGGTATGTGGAGATCGTTGCATCTTGAGGACTCAAAGGGTTCTTGGTAAAGGTGTGGTTTATGCTTCTATTTGGCATGTTATCCTTGGTGTGAGGATGGTTTCATTATTATGTCATGGTATACTCTTGATACGCATTTAGAGTTGTGACATGTTATAATATATTCATGTGAAGCATGTTATCTCTCTGGTTGAGATGGTTTAGATCATGTTGTCATGTTTATGTTCCTAAGGCCATGGTTGGAACTTTGACATTGATCTTGGTTTAGTTTCTTGGTATTGAGTACACTGATCATAAGCTGGATACTTCATGATATTGCTATGTTGCATTTGGAGTTGGCATGGATTGATTGGTTATAGGTACTTATGGATACTTAGAGATGGTGGTGATGTTGATTTCTCTTGGGTTAGAGAAGTATTTGTTGGGTCGATTGATTGTTTCAGTAGGAAGTCCGAGGGGCAGTCACCTGATATGGACTTGAGAGGAGATTGTTCTTAGATGAGTCTTGGTTGAAGACTTGGGTATCTTGATGAGCATTCTCATTCCTCACTCTTGGTCTACTCGGTGGTTTTCTACTTGAGACGTGTAGCCCATTGTTTCTCTCAGTTGCATTATATTTATGCTTGTCTTTCATGGATATGGATTTTGAGCTATGATACATGAGTTAGTTCTGGAGGGTTCATTTGAGAGATGGTTTAGCATTGGTTATCTCCATTTGCATATTTTATTATGCTGGTTGAGTTTGGGAGATGGTTTTATATTGGGCATATTCCTTGGATTAAGAATGGTTATTCCTTGATTTAGGAATGGTTTTATGAGTTTGATCTTCTTGTGAGAGGCTTACATCCATGATTAGTTATATGGTATGCTTTGGGTGTTGTTGAGGCTTCTTGTTGGGGTTTTATGGAGGAGATCATACTTGCACAATTTACATCTAGAGGTGTGTGTAGAAGGACATGATACAGGTTATGATTTGCATGGTTTCTCCAGTCTTCGTTATCTTCTTGGATGTTCAGTTTTTCTTACATTGGATTTGAGATTGGTTAGAGATTGTGATCATTGGTTTGTGTTCATGTATGTCATGTGAGAGATGACATGGTTATTACTTTAACTCTTTCCTCTGTTGGTTGTGGAGAACTTGGAAGAGAATTCGAGACTTGTTACAAGAGTTGTTCTTGCATGATACAAGTTTATGTATTACAGATGTCCTTGATACTACATGGATTCACTTCTTTGAGATGTTTTGAGTGGATTGGCTATAGATTTGACATTATCTTTTGTAGTGGGAGCTTCTTGGTATATATGTGGTAGGTATTGCTCTTGAGGCTTGTGATTGTAGGTTGCAGATTGGATATGTTGGTGATATGAGATTCACTTGTTATACCTTTGAGGTATGGATAGTTGGATGGGTTTGGCACTTTCTGTGGGTGCTATTTCAGCTATGGATATTTTGACAACTATGGATACACGTGATTACCTTTGGATCAGGTTTTTTTTCCTTGGAATTTCAGTTGGTACAGGATTTTATGATCTTCTAATGCGACAGGTTGGGTGGCTTTTTCTTTGGATGGCTTCTATGTATGTCCAATGGTAGTGGCATAATAGGAGGTGATATCATTCATGTTTGAGATGCTAGATACTTTGATTTTGTTGCAAGTACCAAGATGGAGCACTTGGTGTATTTTGATCCATGATGGTGGATGTGCTGGGAGGGATTGTTCCCTTGTTCATTTATGTGGCTATGGATTGACCCTATGAAATGTATACAACAAGTGAGAGATTGTTGAGATAATGGGTGTTGCACACATTGAATAGTATTGTTATATTTTATTATTTTATTTTATTATGTAATGTTGTGCCTAGATGGATGTGCAACATGTAAAGATTCCCATGAAATATTCTTGATGAGTTGTATTGTAACATTGTGATAACATTTCATGTAATTATTTAATATTGGGGAAAATAATTAAATGCCCAATATTAAATATGGGGTTAGTGGGTTAGGTAGCACATGATTTTAGCACATAGTTTATGTAATACCACTTAGTGGTTTTGTGGGACTTTCTACTATATAAGCAGCCACAAGGGTAGTTGTTGTAGAGAGTAAGAGTGAGAAAGGCAAGAGTTGAGCGGGACAAGGCTTGACAATTAGCCAAGGGAGCATTTGTGAAGGTTGAAAGCATGGCATGGGATGTGTGGATTCATGCTTGTTCACATAGTTTGCTCGATTGTGGCTATGGCCATGAAGGCTTCCATGGTTGTATGGCAATAGTAATTTTTGCTGAATAATACATGGTGATGGTTGCTTTTGGAGGCTAGGTTTTTCCCTCAATGAGGGTTTCCCAGGGTATATCTTATGTCACATTCTTTTGGGTATGTTGTCTATTCTCTTGCATGTGGATTTTAATCCTGTATTTATTTCAGATCTATTATGGGTTATGTGGAAATGGTTATATTCTTTATTGCCAAGTTTCCTTACAACCTTCAAGTGTTAGATAATTTCCTAGCATACATCTTATCTCTTGGATTGTAGACACTCTAATGGCATACATAGGCAAAAATGTTCTCAAGACTTTACTTAGCACAGTATCATCATCTATTTTACTAGTTACACATTTTATTGCACTAACAAATTCATTTATTCTAGCAACATATTGAGCAATGTTTTCACCCTCTTCCATTCTCATGTCATGAAACTTTCCTCTGAGGCTCTCTAACTTTTCTCTTTGAACATTTTTGTCTCCTCCATAGATGGTGTTTAGGGCATTCCACACATGCTTCACACTTTTAAGGTCTTTGATATCATTAAACTCAACATAGCTTAGGGCAGAGGCAATCTCCAACATAGCCTAATTGTGCTCTTTCTTTTTTCTTCAAATCTTCAGTAGTAAGTGCTCCTACTGGATCAATATGTTCTGCAATAATGCAAGTTTGTGCATAATCTCCAAGTCCTCCAAGGTGTAGCTTCATCAAAGTTTTCCATGCAGGAAAGTTATCTTTTTTTAACTTGGGTACCTCTCTTTTTGACATCTTGATCTGTATGCTTTAAGTACATTAAAAATAATCTCTTAAGCAACTACGCTCTGATACCAATTGTTGAAATTCTTTTAGAATAACTAAGATAGGGAGTGAATCAGTTATTCAAGGTTCAGATGTACAAATAAAACTTTTCACAATTCAGTGAACCCATAAAAATTTCTTAACCATGCATGCATTCATTTTGTGTTAACCAAAACTAATATGTTACTATAACATTAACATGCAAAAGTATAAATCATAAAATGTAACACATCCATCAACACATTTGACATAATGATTTAACATGGAAACCCAATTTGGGAAAAACCACCATTAACATGCTACTCCTTTTTCACTATTCTAAATTGTTGCCCTATTAAAGGCCAACCTTGTTAAAGGTTACAACACACACTATTAAATGTGACCCAATTAAGGGATATCAATCACCCTGTTAAAGTGAGTCTTATTAGAGGACTTTAGTCCATTCATTTGGAATGCCACCCTATTAAAAAAAATTTCAATGACTATTATGTTAACCTTCCTCCAAAGGATTTATCCTAATTTGATACAATTGTTAGAAAGTAATAGTAGAGCTTTTATCTAATACAAATTACAACTTTACTTGCAGACTACGAATCAATATTCAGTCCTCAACTCTGCTTGGCTTCTAATATTTGCAGCTCTGATAGCTTGTTCACCCTTCAAGCATTCATCCTCATTAAGCCTTCTTGCTTAGTTTTCCATTTTAGACTTCTCCTCTTGAGTCACTTAATGAAGCAAACCCTCTTCCTTCTCCTTGTCATATTTTTACATTCAAAACTCTCTGACCTCCATCCAACATTACTGTATGACCCTCTTCCTTCTCCTTGTCAAATTTTTGTATTCAAAACTCTCTGACCTCCATCCAAGATTGCTTCATGACTAGACATTCCTACATATAGGGAATTATAACTCATTTCCCACTCATTATCCATCTCAAAAATTAGGGTTTTCAATGGATTAGGTAGGATACAATATTTCTATCCCATATCTTTTTTTCTCTAGAAAATTTTCCTAGAATCCACTTGAATTCACCTTCAAAATAGTTTACATAAGATTTTGCACCACGAGCTCATCAATGTTATCTTCCTCCTGATTTATAAGTTTTGAGAAAACAAACTTGTTGGCTTTTATTTGGAAAATCTTTAATCTTTATCATAATGTTACAGCTTGGCATTATCAATTTATTGATGCTCGACACATACTATGTTACTCAGCATCTATGGTAAAATCACTCAACATCAACTAGATTTTACTAGTGCTTGGCATCAACTAAAAATCACTCGGCTTCAACTACCTTTCTCAAAACCTACTAACTTGCTTGACATCCACTAGAAATTGCTTTCACTTAACTCCAACCAACTTTTTTCTTAGCTTGCACTAACTTTGCTCGACACCTTAACTTGGTCAAGCTTAGCAAATGAACTTTTTCCAACCTTATTCTTCTAAACTTTCTAAGTGTAGCCAATCATTTTGTAACCTCACGTAGATCATCAATACACTATGTTATCACTATCTTAACTGATTCTTGCACTTCAATACATAATCATAACTCAACCTTTCCTCCAGGTACTTTTATTACATCTTGTTGATCAAATCCTCCTCATCAATCAACTATGTGATAGTTCTTGAAACATATAAGCAATTGTCTTGCAAGCATATAGTAGGTTTGACATTAGTGACAGAAAAATGATTGAAAACACAGTCTCCTTTCAACATTCTTCTACTCAAATGATTTTTTCAATCATATATCAATAGTTAATGCATATTTTATGTGGAAATATTTGTAGAAAAACAATTAGGATCATTGTTGGGTGCCTTAGAGCACCTAGATGAGGTCCAAAAACTAGAGAGAAGAGTGCTTACATAATTTCAAGCCTATAGATTAGATGTTGGTATTTTCCAAAAGTGGTTGTAATAGTCAATCAGAGCAATGGTTCATGAGTTATGGCCTTTCAAAGTTGGGCTACCTAAAAAATCTATTCTTGCATCGCTTGCATTTTCCTCTAGAGGGTTATAAAATCCTCAAGTGTAACACCTTTGACTCTTCCACCATGCTCTCTTCGTGGAGGCATTTTCATGCTTCTGTTGAAACCTTAGTGCAAACAACCTCACTATTGGCAATCTATCTACATGCTCAGCCCAAACTATAGTCTTGTTGCAAACTGCCTCACAATTGGTAATCTATCCACACACTCAAGAACTCTAGCTCAGATACCATTTGATGAAGGGTGGTCCCCTTACTACCATAAACCATAATAGAAAACAAAGAAACAAAAAAAAAATACTAGAAGAAAATATGGACTTCTTATTTGCGCCACAAATGTCAAATTAGATAATTTGCAAGTACAATATGCTAACCCACATGGGCATCTTGATTACAATAATTTGCAAGACAAATTGTGAACTATCACCCAAAGATATCATAGACAATGTTCAAAATAGGCAATTTTATGCCACTTGAGATGGTTCTAGACAATGAAACTTAATGCCTAGGGTTGACAAACCCTAACAATACATATAGAGTCAGCCAAATACATCTTCGATAATAATTTTAGATATTTTGGGTAGCCCAACTTTGGAAGGCCGTAACTCTCGAACCTTTGCTCTGATTAGCTATTATAACCACTTTTTGGAAATGCCATCTTGTGATCTACAAGCTTAGAATGGTGCCAACACCCTTCCATCGAGCTTTCAGACTTCATCTGAGCATTCTAAAGCCTCCAACAGTAAGCCTAAAGATTTTTCTACAAATGTTTCCACTAAAAATCCATAATAACTTCTTTGATACTTAAGCTAGAGCAATGAGATTTTTATGGTAGGCTTATAACTCTAAAATGAATCGTCATGTAGAAAATTGGAACATTTCAAGCTCCTCTATCAAACTTACTAAAAATAACAAGTTCCCATAAATAGTAACCACCTTCTCTACTAGTCCTTATTAAAATAGAAAATACTAAATATTTTATTTTTTTGGTGATGCAAGATTGGCTCTTACACATGGTATGCTCCTACATTAGAGAAGCATAGTAGTGGATTGTTGTGGCATTTTGGTAGAGATAAAACCATAGGTTTGGTTGCTGAAAATTATTACTTGCCACAGTTGTAGCAAGATGTGAAGAAGTTTGTACAAAGTTGTAGAGTATGTTAGATGGTGAAAGGATAGAAGTAGAATATAGGGTTTTATCAGGTATTACCTATACCCGACAAGCTATAGGAGGATGTTTGCATGGATATTGTTCTTGAATTACCAAAGACACAAAGAGGGCATGATTCTATTTTTGTGGTGGTTGATATTTTTTCAAAGTTGGTACATTTTATTCCTTGTAAGAAGAGTAGTGATGTTATATCATGAGAAGATTTTCTAGAGCTTGATAGTGTCACAATTTTTTAAGCATCAACGTTTTAGATCACACACAGTGATCCATCATCAAGATGACGAGTGCAAGAGAATCAATGTGTGTGATCCAAAATGTTGATGCTTCAAAAAGTGTGACACAATCAAGCTCCATAAAATATTCTCATGATATTACTAATGGATTGTGGAAATCAAATGACATTAAGTAGTGATGTTGTTCATGTGGCAGAGTTGTTTTTCAGAAAAGTGATGAAACCATATGGTTTGCTAAAGAGTATAGTTTTAGATTGAAATGCCAAATTTGTTGGGTATTTTTGGCATACATTGTGGAAGAAGTTGAAGATAGATTTGAAGTTCATTTCATCACGTCATCCACATGCTGATGGAAAAATAGAAGTGGTAAATAGGAGTTTGTGAAATTTACTAAGATGTTTCGTTGAAGACAAGCCAAAAGGATGTGATATAATTTTACCATAGGTAGAATTTGCATATAATAATTCTATCAATAGAAGTACTGGTAAGTCATCATTTGAGATTATATATGGGAGTAGTCCCAAAAAAGATTCTAAATTGAGGTAGTTGTATAAAGGAGAGATAAGGAGTGCTGAGGTAGAACAATTCTCTAAACATATGAAGAACATCCATGAGGACGTGAGGAAGCACATCATAAAAATGAATACATAGTACAAAGCTAAAGTAGATGTGAAAAGGAGAAATAAGGAATTTTAGATTGGAGACAAAGTCATGGTTCATTTCAAAAAAGTTTCTTTTTTAGTGGGCACATATAATAAATTGAAGATGGAGAAGTTTGGATCGTGCAAGATAGTGAAAAGTCATCATTCTAGAAATGCTTATGAAGTGAAGTTGTCTACTGAATTGAATATTTCACCAATATTTAATATTTTAGATTTGATAGAGTATTATGAAGGAAGTCATGGAGATGAAGTTTCAAATGTGTAGTGAATATTCTAGTAGCTAGTTTGACTACAAAGGAGATTGAAGAGATACTAGATAGTTGTGTTGGAAAAAGTACAAAGATCAAAACTTATGTAGAATACCTAGTCAAATGGAAAGTGAGGCCACTAGAGGATTCATCGTGGCTAGCAAGGGAGGAGGTTCATCCTCTTGGTTTTCCTCTAAACACTTGAGATGTGATGGAGTCACTTCTCAAATTACCCTAGGTGTCTAATGTAGGAGCATCCTAGGTGTAAGAGCAATCTTGCATCACCCAAAAATATTTCCTTTATAGTCTTTTCTACTTTAATAAAGACTAGTAGACAGGGTGGTTATTATTTATGAAAACTTTCTATTTTTAGTAAGTTTGTTATACAAGCTTGGAATGTTCTCATTTTCTACATGAAGGTTCATTTTAGAGTGGTAAGCCTACCATAAAAATCTCATTGCTCCAAGTCAAGTATTAGAGAAGTTATTATGGATTTTTGGTGGAAATATTTGCAAAAATATCTTCAGGCTCACCATTGGAGGCCTTGGAGTGCCCAGAAAAGGTCTAAAAACTTGATATAAGGGCACTTGCATAGTTCCTAACCTATAGATCAGGAGTTGGCATTAAAAAAAAAGTGGTTATAATAGCCAATCAAAGCAATAGTTTGTGAGTTATGGTCTTTCAAAGTTGGGCTACCCAAAATATCTAAAATAATTGTCAAAGATGTATTTGGCCAACTCTATATATATTATTAGGGTCCATTGGCCCTAGGTATTAAGTCTTAATGTCTAGAACCTTCTTGGGTGGCAAAAAATTGCCTATTTAACAAAGGCCCAAACATTGGCTAGAATAGCTCTGGGTGGTAGTTTGTAGCTCATCCTACAAATTATTGTAATGAAGACACCCATGTGGGTTAGCATATTTTACTTGTGAATTGTATAATTCCACATTTGCAGCACAAATAAGAAGTCTATGTTTTGTTCTCGCATTTGTTGTTGTTTATTTGTTTTATGTTATGGTTTATGGTATTAAGGGGAGCACCCTTTATTAATTTGAGACTATGATGAGGGTGAAATAATAATGTGTGGATCTTGAGAAAAGAACAACTTTTCATACAATTTAGAAACTTCATCTTCTCTCCTTTTAGTTATGCTAAAGGCCAAGCTTAGAGGAATTTATGTGGCTTCATTAATGTAGGATCAATCATTTTCTTTTGGACACATACAAGTTCAACCTACAAATATGTCTAATTTTATTACTACATGGTTGATGAGAGTTTGTTGTGAGCTCAAGCATCCAACCTTCAAAATCAATGATGTGATAGGTGAAGGTGAACATTGATTGTGAAGGTGTTTTGCAACCAATCTTGCAAAATATGGAGGCAAACGTTGATTGTAATGGTGTTTTAATCTAAATTATTAGCAATGAGAAGTGACTACTATACTTATCTTTATTAATAGACATTAGACTATATGGAAGGATACAATTGCTAAATTCTACTAAAAGACTATTTATTTATTGTGAAAAAAATGTTATCTATTAAAATAAAATTGATTAGTCTTTACTAGAATAATAATTTTTTTGGTGATTAAAGGATTAGATGTCCTAAATTTACATCTTCCTAATCCCCAATTGTCTAAATCTTTATGAATAGTCAAGGGAACAATGCTTTGGGATTAGATTCTAATTTTTTTTAGGGAAGTTGACATCCCAACACACAATATGGATTAGGGATGTCAATATCTCTAATCAAGAATTATTTTGTTTACCAATGTATGCCTATAACCAATGGATTTAAAATCTTTTCATTTTCTTAAGGGAAATTTTAGGGGAGTCACCACCCTCAAACTCCAAAAAGGGTTGGGGATAACAACACCCTAATTCCCTAAAAGCATAGGTGCTATAAATAGATGCTAGCATCTTCAACCATAGTAAGTTTGCATTTTCCAATATCTTTCAAGCTCAAATATATTATTTTTCTTATAAATTTGTTCTAATAATGGTTAGGGCTTAAGGTTATTACCCCTTTCTTGGTGGAAAAGGAGATATGTTAACTACAAAAGTAATGAAGTACAAGTTATAAGGAAACTTGAAGCCCTCCAAGTTGGGTAATGGGAACCAAGAAATCATCAATATGTGGTTGGGGACATGAATTTGATTGCATTCACAACCAAGATAGTCAATCACTTTGGGGATGTCATTCAAGGTCGCCTCCTTGGTCTACATTGGACCAATAGATGTAATTGGGTTTTCTATTTCCCTACAATCTTTGAATTTGGTTATGGCCTATGGAGAGAACTACAAAATGGATCAAATGAATGTCTTTGGGAGATAAGGGAAGGCGATCTCTGAAATCACCACACACAATGTAGAGTTCATGGTGTATATAACCCCACCTATGATACCTATCATAAGTTCATTATGGACCATAAAGATATATACTACAATTTGGAGAAGGATTCCATTATGTATATCAATGAGGAACTCATGGAAAGGTCTAAGAAGGAGCATATTTTTGACAAATTCAACATATAAAAGGAATGCTTGTACGAGGATTCTAAGAACCATATTACCCTCCTTAGTAAAGAGTTAAACTCTATCAAGATAAGCAATTGGATTTGTGGATATTCCTCTACATTAAGACCTTTTTTAACATGAAAGATAAAATTGAGTAGAGAAAAGTAATCAACAACAAATTGTACACCAAATTACTAACAATGAAATTATTTTCAAGTTTATATATGATCTTCTATTAGTCTACTTTGCTACCCAAGCCACATTTCTAGGGCTAAGGATAGAAGTTTCGCTCACTAATCCTACTACCATGATTTATAATTATTATATTCATTTCACACTCAAGAGAAGTATCAAGAAGTAAAACTACAAGGTCCATGATATGTTTGTGTTTGTGGTGATTAGAAAAATGAAAGGTGATTTTGCATAGATGATGTCTCCAAAAGCTATTGTTCAATCTATAAATTTGGGTGTTATTCAATCTGATTCAAAACCATTTATCTCAAGGTTACTAGCTCTCCTCTCCAACCCCCCTACAAGCTTCCACAGTTCCCACAACTAGTTGAATACCAAAAATAGTGCGCAAAATTATATAATTATTTTTGAAGTCATAGTTATAATCTTACATCTAGTCTTAAGGGCACATTTTTTATGGTAGGTATAGTGCTAGTCATGTATAATTACATTTTGATAGTACACCATCTATAGTTGGTGCACTTCATGCTCTCTATGGTAGATAGTTTGTTGGAAAAATGATTATGGCAACATTCATGGCATGTTAGTTGACTTTTACAAAGATACAATTTGTTTTTGTAGGTCAAGTTATTATACTGTGGTTTAATTATTTGATTTGTGTTGTTTCTCATACACCCTCCCTATGGCTATGAGACAAAATTTCATGATAGAAAATGATTGAGGTGGATCAAATATTCAAAATTATTAGGCTTTTTAGTTGATAGCAACATCAACTTCTCATGATTACACAAGGCATTGACAACAATATTACTTGATTTGGATGAGAACAAAAAAGAAACAAGAAACACCTTGTAAGCCACACACCTATACTGACCTAGCCTCCTACTACTCCTAGGGGCCCTAAATGTGTAGGTTGAATTTAAACTACCTATACTAAATTTTGTATACAAGAGCCTTCCTTTTCCTTTTGGTTTTCTTCCTTTTCCATTCACATGATAGACATGGTTGATAAGAAGGGGAATATCAATACCATGTTAACAAAAAAAAATCAAAATCTAATAAATTTTAGTCATCTTTAATAGTGCTAAGAAGTAATTCCCCTTCAATCCTCCTATGCGCCTACACTTTTCCACATGAAAATAATATGAAGTTTCACTTTTTTTTCTTTATATCCTGACAACATCAAAATTTTGGCAAAAGTACTTAATTATTGCCAAGATTATTATAAGAAACTTAAGTGCCATCAAATTTTTTACAAGATACTTAAGTATTGCCAAAAAATTAATTTTTTGGGATCATATTAAAAAAAATGTCAAATTGAGAAGTCAAACTGGCCTGTTGTAAATAATTTAGTTTAAAAATGAGACCCAAATGTACTAGCATACTAGTTTTTTGATACTTCTAAAAAATTCACTTTAGATCCTTTCCTTTGATGGCATAACAAACTCTATTTGTGCATTAAATAAGCCAATTGATTGTTCCTTATCATCCACACACTTTGACTAATCCAAAAATTTAACTATGTTAGCCTCAAACACGATTCTTTCACAAACTATTTTTTCGCTAATACTTAGTCATCATTTGTGTTCTTCTACTTGATGAATGCTATATAGCTTGATCTCTAATATTTTTTCTCACTTCACTTTAATTGTCTTTCTTAGTATTCACTGCATTTGGTCATTAATTTTCCTTCTTCAACTTGGTTGGCCATAAATATCAATAGACTAATACTATTTACTGAGCTATCTCTTAGGTTCCTTACTCTTTTACTTCATATCCTTGTAAAACTATCACTTAATTAATCTTAGGGAATTTACCAATTTCTTATCTTCTCTTCTAAGAATCAAATCAACTTTCTTATTCACTTTGTATAATGATTAAACAACACATTATCTCATCAAAGACTAATTGATCATGTTCCTATTATAATTCTATCATACTTTTTCATCTTTAATCAAGCACTTCATTAGTTCATCTAGTAATCTCTTTCTTCAAATCCTCTTCATCAATCAATAGATATGACACTACAAATTATAATTAAATGTCTCTTGGCTAGGTTTGACATCAATGACAATGTAACAATTATTCCAATTTTAGTTTCCAACAATTTCCCTCTTTGGCATTGATGGAAACACCTCCAGTTATCACAAAAACACAAACAACATTCTCACAATTGATCACTAATAGCTCCCTCAATAATTTGATATAAATAATCATTAATATCCTTAGTTTCATTTTTATTCTCATCTTGAACTCAGTTACACTTCTCCCTCTATGATACCAATTGTATATTCTCCAATACTAACACCAATTGTATTATCAACTATATCGGCTCCCTCTTGTCATATCTCTTCTTGTGATTCAAATTCAAATTTTGATTATTGGATGGAAAAACCTGTAATATTTATTTTCCTTCACTCATTTTGACATAGGAATGTAATTTTACATATCCTCCTCTTCTATCTCAACACATACTTGCTCTTTGAATATGTAACATATATGGTAACTTGAACATATTCTTCTTCTTTGACAACAATGTGAAACATCATCTATTTACATAGAAAATATCCTCATGTCACTATTTGACTAATATTTCAAGATCACTTTCTCTTTCATCTTTACCTTGACTCCTTGTAGTCTCATATGCTTCATGTTTCAGTCCATCATTTCAAAATCTTTAGGTAGTCTAAAGAGGCTTTCTCAATCAACATGTAAGATATTTCAGTCATATCATTTGATGTAATGTTGCATCACTTCTCAACTTTCTTTAGATATGTGAATTATCCTTAACTTTCCTCTTAGATACTAATGAGTATTATTAGGTAATGCCTTAGTGAATATATAATCTATATATTGCTTTGTGTTAACAGGCTCTAGTTTCACTTCTTTGTATTGTACCAACTCTCTCAAGTAATGATACTTGATAGCAATTTATTTGGTCTTTGTGGGCATCACAATAGCTTAAATAATATCTTCCTTCATACTTTTCAACAATTACTTGATCCACACAATAGTATATTAATTAACTATTGCAACAACATACTTAGCCAATACTGTAGATTTAGAAATATAATTATGCTTCTTTCTTGTTGATGAAATTGATATCCTTTCTAGAAAGAAAGTGCTCCCACTTGTACTCTTTTTGTCCTCAATATTTCCATCCCAGTCAATATCTATTTAAAAATTCAACTCAAATTTGTTACTTTTCTTCTACTATTTAATCCATATTCTTCTATTCCTTTCAAATATCTTACTATTATTTTCAAAGTCATTATGTGATTTTCACTAGAAATAGGAAAATGTCTAGCAGTAATACCATTTGCTAATGCAATATTAGGTCTACTATGTACAACATATTGCAGTTTTCCAATCATTACCTATATAATGTTTGATTCACCTTACCTCAACCATCATTCTTTGAAAGTTTGTAACTAGTAACCATAGGTGTTCCAACTATTCTTGAATCCTCCATTCCAAAAGTCTTTACACTTGTAGAATTATGGAAAATAAATGACCATGTATAAAACTTATAGTTTCAAGACTAAAAGTTTTAGGCACATGACTAAAAGTGATCAAATTCTATTAATGTTTTGTAATTTATAGGTATAAGTGACTAAATAAATGACTAATGTTTACATCAGGTAAGATCAAAAGGTTTGACAAAGATAAGTGACTAAACAAGTTATCAAATAGATGACTAAACAATTGGTAACTAATAATTACTCAACTAAATGAATAATCAATGATTTTTTTATTATCATATTAATAGATTCTTTAACTTTCTTTTATAATTTACTACTTACTAGTGGAGTCATTATCCTATCAATACATCATTATTAGTTAACTTCCTTGAATGTCCTCTCAACTAATATTTATATATTTCTTAACTCATCAATTCAAAACTATTATTTTAATTAAACTATCATAGAGATTATTCCAAGCATCAACCTTATGTAGTCATTAGTTAATTAATTTTATATCTATGTACTTTTCATTGTATATATGTGTAATTAGAGAGAAGATTATTTATTGTCGATATGATTATTTAAGTTTTCCTTTACCATATTCTAGTTTGTGGAAATATGTCACCATTTTTACCATGAATATGTCACACATTCATTCAAAGAGGGGCAAATTGTAATACCCCAAAATTGGCTCATTGCCATGATCACCAATTCTGGTCTATTTTGATCAATTCTAAGACCTATTCTAATAGGCAATTCTCATTCGAATTGTTGCTACTTGACTTAATTGTTAGATGTAGAAAACCCTAATTTGCATTCATCATGCTTGTTATTTAATTCCTATAGTATTTACTCATATTAGTCACATCGAAACCTATTGATTATTGTTTAATTTAATTATTAAGTATTTATACTTTAATCAAATTAAATTATACCTTAAGGCTAATGTGCTAAGGAATTAAATTTATTTAATTTAATAAATATGCTTATTTTGATTAATTAAACAAAGTCATTTAATTAAATAGGAAGTCATCCCTAATTAATTAAATAAAATTATTTAATTAAGTAAAAAAGGCATTTATGAACTCATATCTCACTTATTAAATTAAATAATCTCTTCAAAATTCTCTCTTTAGTTCTAAATGGAAACTTTGAGTGAGATCTCTCTCGAATTGGAAACAATCTAGTTAACTTGCTCTCAGACTTATGACAAGTTCAGTTAACTGCTCATCACACTCAGATCAGAAATAGTCTACTTCACCTACACAAGGAAGTTTCCATCTTAACTGAATATTTGCTTCAATCCTAATGGTTGATCCGAGTTGATCTCACCCATTGATGGATTCCAGGAATTCTATTTAAGGAACTCCTAATTCCTCATTACAGAGGTTGGATTTTCATGCTATTGAATTGCTGTCGCATTTTGCACTCACTTAGCTCGATACATTCTCACATATTTTCATCATTTAGCTTAATTTCATTTAGCATTTAAAATCTATGCATCTAGTATAGTTTCTTTTACAAGTTCTTAAGCTAGTTTGAGATTATACATTTAGAGTAAATTTGCACATTCATATAGCTTAATTGCATTCAAATCCTTTGTTCTTAGAGGGTTTGGTTGCCTGCACCTCAATTCTAAGGATATTAACAGGCAAAATCCCTTTAGATAGAAGGCAACAGGCCGACTAGTAGGGCTAATCTTGGGTGAACAATCTCATGTTCATTCTAGGATGAATCCACGTATAATGACCATGTTGAAGTGTCTATGAGGCTCAGAGGCCCACATTTCACAGGTACAATGCTATTGTTACATCTTTTGATCAAATCTTCTTCATCAATCAACTAAGTGATAGTACATGAATTTTATAAGCAATTGTCTTACTAGAAAATAGTAGGTTTGACATCAGTGACAAAACAATTATTCAAATACATAGTCTTGCTCAAAAATCTCTCTAAACAATGATCTCAATAGTCTCCTTTTATTAGTTTTTCAAACCATTCTTAACTATCTCCTCTTTGGCATTGATGGCAAACCAAATTGATCAACCAAATCAATCACATGATGAACATCTTGCTCAACCAAACTGACTAAGTTAAAACAATAAGACAATACCATAAAGAAAACTTGTATCACAATTTCTCCCTTTATCAGCAACTTACATCTTCTATCTTTTGATTAGGTTACAATATTCTTTCTTATAGCTCCCTCTGAGTTCCTTCTTGTTTGTCCCTCTTACTAGGTGGATTAGGATTTCTCCCTCTTTCTTGTATTTTGTGTTCTCCTCTTATCATCAAAATATCAAAAATTATCTCCCTCTAAGATTAGTAATGCTCTTCTACTTTTCGACAGCAATCTCTTAATATCTCCTTTTGATATATTTTCTCCTTCTTGAGTAATACTGCTGATCAGCAATATTATCTCCCTCTTTGACAACAATGCCAAAGACATATCATCTTTATATGTAGATATAAGCATTTTTAGTTTCTTCAATTTCTACCTTTGTCACCTTGCTTGTGACTGATTTGTAGTTCTAGCACTTTGATTATTTTAGGAAGCTCCTAAAGTAAGATCCACTGCATCAATTTGTAACATATGAACAACATCTTTCTTGATGCAAGGCACTCCTCTTATTACTTAGATAGCCTTTGATAGGGGTATCACCCCTAGTTTACCTCTTAAATATTCATGAGCATCCTTAGGTAATGATTTTGTGAAGATATCATCAGTTTGCTCCTTTGTGTTGACATATTCCATCTTCACCTCTTTATTTTGAACTAATTCTCTCAAGTAGTGATACTTGATTGCAATGTGCTTTGTCTTTGTGTGCACCACTAGATTATTTGATATACAGACAACACTTGTATTATCACAATAAAGTGTCACTAGTTTTGTGATCTCTTCCTTTATTCCTTTGAGTAGCTATTTGATCTAGAGAATGATTGTACAATTTATAGCAGCAACAACATATTCTAGTTTAGTAGTAGATTGTGAAGTGTTTCTTTGTTTCTTACTAGTCCATGTGACTAGTCTCTTGCCTAAGAAAAATGCTCCTCCACTAGTGCTCTTTCTATCATCAATGTTTCCTACCCAGTTAGCATTAGTGTAGGCACTCAATTGAAATTTCTCATTCTTCTTATAGTATAGACCAAACTCTTCTATTCCTTTTAGACATCTCTTTATTCTCTTCATAGCCATTAAATGATTGTCCCTAGGATTAGCAAAGAATCTTGCAACTATCCCTAAAGATAATGCAATATCAGGTCTGCTATGTACTACATATTGTAATTTTCCAATCATAGAGCTATACAGTGTTTTATTCACCTCAGCTGAATCATCATTCTTTGACAGCTTGTGTCTTGTCACCATAGGTGTACTTGCTAGTTTGAAATCCTCCAATCCAAAAGCTTTCACTATTTCCTTGACATACTTTGACTGAGTGATGTATATACCATATTTCATCTAATATACTTTCAAACACACAAAAAATTGATCTCTCCAAACATAGACATCTCAAATGCTTACTTCATCTAATTTTCAAAATCTTTATATAAAGAATTTTGACCTCCAAATATGATAGATCATTAACAAATATTTCAAATAACAAAATACCTTTTTCTTTTTCCAGTCTTCATTTACAGATTTTTGTTATCATCAACCCTTTCAAATCCAATCTTGACAATATAATTATGAAGTCTCTCATACCATGCTCTTGGTGCTTGCTTCAAACCATAAAGAGCTTTGTGTAATCTGCATACCATGTTCTTATTGTTAAAATCAAAAAACCTTTCTAACTATTCTATGTAGACTTCTTCCTCTAATATGCCATTTAGAAATGTAGATTTAACATCCATTTGATAAACTTTGAAACCTTTATATGCCGAATAAGCAAGTAGAGTTCTTACTCCCTCCAATTTTTCAATAGGGAAAATGTCTCTCCATAGTCAATTCCTTCTTCTTGTGAATATCCCTTGCAAACTAATATTTCTTTTTTTGTTGTGACTTCACCATTTTCATCTAGCTTGTTTCTAAATACTCACTTGGTGCCAATGACATTTTTGTCTTTTGGTCTAGGAATTAGACTCCATGTTTTGTTCTTCTCAATGTGTTTGATCTCTTCTTCCATGGCTTTACTCTAGTCTACATCTTTTAATGCATCTCTTATTAATTTGGGCTCCTTCATACTCAACAAACACGTATAATTTCTTAATATATTTCTTGTCATTGGCCTAGCATCTTTATGTCTAATGACTTGAGTAGCAGGATGATGTCTTTTGACATATTTAGCCAATCTATCTTCAACTCTTGTTTCTTCATTTTGTCTTTTAGCTTCAAAATCACTATGTGCATCTCATCCAGGTATCTTGACATATCTTTCATGTCCACAAACTTTAGAATTAGAATGTGCACTAGCTCCATTCTATAACTTAACGTCTGAATGTGGCTCAGTTCCTATGACTCGACAGTCATTGAAACTTGATGTTGGTTTGCAACTTGATTTGTAGCATCTTCTTCAGCAAGCATACCTTCATAAAAGTATACAAATGATTTGTATTCTTTCAATTCTGTCATGGGTTTAGCCTCATGTACTTTTGTATATTCATCAAAGTTCACATTTGCACTTTCCAAAACTTTATTAGTGTTAGAATTCAAACACTTATGGGCTTTACTTCTTGTGGAATATCCAAGGAATATACCTTCTTCACTTTTTGCATCAAGTTTACTATCCTTGAAATCTTTAAGAATGTAACATTTTCTTCCAAATACCATAAAATATTTTACATTGGGTGAGTGTCCATACCATAGTTCAAAAGGTGTAGAATGAGTACCTTTCTTGACTTGCATACTATTCAAAGGATAGCTAGTTGTACTTACAAATTCTCTCCAGTATTTCAAAGCAACATTCTTCTTCATCATGAGTGTTCTAGCATAGTCCATTATAGACCTATTTCTCCTTTCAAAAATACCATTTTGTAGAAGGGTTCTAGGTGTAGATGTCTATCTTTTGATTCCCTTTTCATTACAGAACATTTCAAACTGATTTGACGTTCATTCTCCTCCTTTATTTGATCTTAAACATTTTAGACTCTTAGCTTTTTCCTTCTCAACTCTTGCTAAGTACCACTTAAACATTTAAAAAGCATCAGATTTCTATTTTTGGAAATATGACTGTCATCATTCTAGAGTAATCATCAACAAATAACATAATGTACTTATCTCCTTTGTAGCTTTGTACATCAATTGGTCCACACAAATTAGTATGAACAATCTCTAGTATTTCTTTAGAGGTATAATATTTACTCTTAAAGCTTGACTTTGTCATTTTTCTTAACTAACATTATTTGTACATTGTATTGTCAAGTTTCTTCACTTAGGAAAACCTCTAACTTTCTTCATGTTACTGATACTAACCAAGTTATCAAAATTAACATGACAACTTTTCATGCCATAGCCACACATCATCAAATCTTACAACAAGACAAGTAGCATCCTCCATACCAAGATAGAATAGATTACTAATAGTTTGATCACCCTTTCCAATCAATTTCTCATCAGTATCATATATCTTAGAAATTTTGTTTTCAAACTCAACCTTACATCCCAAATTGTTCAATTGTGACACACTCAAAAGATTATAATTTAGTCCTTCAACATAGTAAGCATTGTCACATATAATCTTATTTATGAGTTTGATAGAACTTTTTTCTTTTATCAAATATGGTACATCATTTCCAAATCTTACACTATTTCCTTCATAATCATTTAAGGCAATGAACTTACTTTTGTCTCTAGTCATATGATGTGAGCATCCACTAGTACTAATCCATTTTTCCTTTTTGTTTACATAAGTCACAAGTGTAGTTGCCTCATCTTCATCGGATTCATCCTTTGTTTCCTCTTCAGCAATGTAGCATGACTTCTTTCCTTTGTCTTTATAATCTTTGTTATCATATTCTCTTCTATTTTTGTACTTGTTGCCACCTCTATAGTTCTTCTTTAGTGTACATCTTACAACAATATGACCAACCTCATTGCGATCGAAACAAATGATAGTTAACTTACCTTTGAACTTGTCTTTACCTTTGTGGAATCTTCTTATCAGTAGTGCTTCTAGTTGTTCAATATTTTTCTCATTTGTATCAATATCACTAGACACATATTTGATCTTTTTCCTCTTCTTCTACTTGAGCTCTTTAGAGTCCTTCAATAACAACTTAGCTTTGAAAGCATATTCAAGACTCTTCGGTTTGTAATTGTCAAAGTTAGATAGCTCAAAAGTAGTGAGCCTACCTACCAGACCTTCAAGGGTTAGATTATTTCTTGGAATAAATCTCAGTTCTTGAATTTTAGAAAATCTAATAGCATAAATAGGAAATAGTGTTCTCAAGACTTTTCTTAGCATAATATTATCATCTATGTGACCAGTCTCCTTTTATTGCACTAACAACTTCTTTTATCCTAGCAACATATTAAGCAATATTTCTCACCTTCTTTGATTCTTATATCATCAAACTTACCTCCAAGACTCTTAGATTTGGCTCTTTGAACTTTTTTGTCTCCTCCATTGATAGTGTGTAGGGCATCCCATATTTTCTTTACAATGTCACATCTTTTGATATCATCAAATTCAGCATAGCTTGGGGCAAAAGACATCTCCAACATCACCTAGTTGTGTTCTTTCTTCTTCTTCATATCCTCAATAGTTAGGGCTCCTATTAGATCAACATGTTCCACTAAAATGGTAGTTTATACAAGATCTCCAAGTCCTCCAAGGTGTAGCTTTATCAAAATTTTCCATGTAGGAAAGTTGTCTCTATTAAGCTTGGGTACATCTGTTTTTGACTTGATCTTTGTGCTTCTCATACCATCAAACTAGTCCTCTTAAGTAGATGGCTCCAATACCAATTATTGGAATTCTTTAGAATTATTAAAAGTGGGGGGGTGGGAATTAGTTATCCAAGGTCTAGATGTATAAATATAACTTTTCACAACTTAGTGAACCCATAAAAAATGTATACCCATGCATATATCCATAAGATTATACAATCACTTAAAACTTGTAGGTTAATGTCAAATCAACTTGTAGAAATGTAATGCATGAAACGTAACAGATTCATCAACACACATAAAATAATGATTTATGTAAAAACCCAATTTGGGGAAACCAATAGTATCATGCTACTCTTTTCACTCTTCTAAAGTGATGCCCTATGGATGGCTAACCCTGTTAAAGGTTTCAATATACACTATTAAATGTGACCCTGTTAAATGATTTCAATCACCCTGTTAGGAGTGAGCCTTGTGTAGGGGACTTTAGACCATTTACTTGGAATCTCACCTAGTTAAAGGATTTACAAATGACTGATAGGTCAACCTTAATCCAAAGGATTTATCCTAGACTGATACAATTGTTAGAGAGTAACAATAAGGCTTGATCTGATACACCTTACAACTTCTTGGTAAATAGATTATTCTTTCCAATGTAACTCTCAAATACCCAAACCTATGAGGAACAATTTGATACCAAAAATTGGATAATTTATCATGAGGTTGATAGATTTCCTCTAAATTGAAAGGTACAACTCCCTTATCAATGATATTCAATGAATTTTTTTGTTCCTAAACTAATTGGGTATGTTCTTAACTCATGAATGGAAAAGGAAAACCAAGCTAGCCCTAAATAGAACTAATTCAAGTAGATTTTAGTTCCTAAACCTAGCCAATGCCAAGAACCCATAATTCCTATGACTTCTTGATACCGGTAATGCAATATGGATGTAGATTATATGAATGCAATGAAGAAATGAAGATTTAATATTCAAATTTTTGCAATAGGAATACATGAAAATACTCTGATCTACAACACATTCATTACTTGACAATAGATGGAAGATAATGTCCAAAATTGAATACAACAATGATATGATTGAATATATTCAAAAAATAAAACCCATATTCTTTGATTCAAAACAAAACTCTTCTTCTTTTTTGAACACAACAAATACAATGCTCTAATTTTTATTTTCCTACAACTCTGGCAAAATCTTTTACAAAAATCAAAACATAAAACCTGTAAATGCATGAAATGAAATACATGACATAAAAAACTATATCCCCTCTACTCAAGCAATATGTACTCTTGTAGAAAAGAAGAACCCCTTACAATTGAAAAGGTTTTACAATAAATACATTCTCCAGTAATCATTTGGTTTCTTCTAGTGACTTTTCACTTCTATAACTAACTCTTGTCTCTTTGACTTCTCATCTTTTTCCTTTTAAAAACTAATATGCTTATTAACTTTTAAAGTTTATATATATATATATTAAATTGACATTTAAATATGTTAAATCAATATCAAAATCTTTCCTTTGTTGGGTGGACAACAAAATAAATACTACTGGTAGGTAAAAATGGGTCATGTTTCAAGGGGCATATCTTTTTCTTCCACTATTGGATCAAGCTCATTTTTTGATTTTTTTTCAAAACTTAGTTTTCTACATTCTGACCAAAGAAATCAAAAAAAAAAATCATTGAGTCAAAAGATATGAGCTACTAAATGCTGGTCATATGACTATTGCAAAATAAAAATTGATAAAATAAAGCTTCTAGCCAATCTTCTTTCAATGTTCTATAACCCAAATGTCTTCAATTTGCAACTATGTTATCTTCCATGCTTACCGTGTTGATTCTCTATTGAATTTTGAGAGTGATTTTGTATAATGCATGTGAGGGAAAATCCTGAATAGAGTCAAAAAGAATACCAAGTTCTCAATTTTTTGCTTCTTTGTTAGAGGTGAAATTTGCGCATTCTAGTAATAGCTACACTTTATAAATAATTAACAAGTAATACTTCTTCTTTTCTATCATGTCACTAGTTATATAACACTCAAATTCATTCTTGGAGGAAATCTGATTTTTGTCTTCTCCCTTTTGTGGAAAACTCCAAAACAACTATGAAAGGCATAGCAGAAAATGAATTTTCCACTTCATATTTAGTATCATGTTGATGTCCAAATCTTCAAATGACAAATCATTGTGATATTTTCATTCTTTGTATAATCAATTAAGTGCTCTTTTCCATCTTTATATTGTCGATTTGATGCTTGGTGTAAATTCCATTTTTGAGTGCAGAAAGCGCACCCAATCTTCAATTTTCCACTTCCATGGAGTGGGCACAATTTTGATGTAGATTGATTCATAAATTACTTTTCTAAAGTGATCTTGATACTAGAACCCGTGTATCTTCATTATGGATTGAGATTTTCCTTTTCTCTCCTCATGTGAAAAATTGACCTTTGACTATGAATGGCATAGCAGAAAATGAGTTTTCCACTACGCTTTTCCCTTTGGTGGAAAATGAAACATTTTCTTCTCCAATGGAAATTTTGAAAATGACTACAAAAGGTGTAGGAGAAAATGAGTTGTCCACTACACTTTTCCCTTTGGTGAAAAATGAGACATTTTCTTCTCCAAAGGAAAATCTGAAAATGACTGCGAAAGGCGTAACAGAAAATGAGTTTTCCACTACACTTATCCCTTTGGTGGAAAATGAAATATTTGCTTCTCCAATAGAAAATATGAAAATGACTACGAAAGGTCTGGCAAAAAATGAGTTTTCCACTATGATTTTCCCTTTGGTGGAAAATTCTGAGTCAACTACTCCATTGCAAAAAATTAAAGAAGTGCTTCTCCATGATAGAAAAATGAACTTTGACTTCCATTTGCTTCCACATTTGCATATCTAGACTTAGAAACAATTCAATCCTTAATGGGTGGTGACTTAAAAGTTTTAAAAATTGGGGTACTTTTAGTGGACCTATACAACTTCATTTGTAGATTACAGATCTCTATTTGGTCTTCCATTCTGCTTGCCTTTCACTGATTGCATCTCTAATAGCCTATTCACCCTTCAAGCATTCATCTCCTTAAGCCTTCTTTCCTAACATGTCATTGCAGACTCTTCTTTTAGGTCACTTGATGAAGCAAAACCTTTTGACTTCTTGTCTCCCTTAGGTTCTTACACATGACAACCTTGCTTCATGACCAACTATTCCTATAAATAGGAAATTAGGATCTTTTGTCACTCATTCTCCATCATCCAATTTAGGGTATAGATAGATTAGGTACGATATAATGTATTTACCCCATATTCTATATCTCTTCTAGAAACTTCTCCTAGAATTCACTTTGAATTCACCTGAAAATGGTCTACCTTGAATTTTGTGCCACTAGCTCATCATCCTTATCTTCCCCCTAGTTCACACAATCCAAGAAAACAAACTTGTCAACTCATATTAATCAAATCCACTATCTTTGAAATAATGTAGAACCTCAGCATTATCAACATTCTTATGCTCAACACACACTATGTTATTTGGCATCCTCTAAAGTTTACTGGTGCTCAACATCAAATAAACTTTACTCGGCATCCACTATCTTGCTTAGCATCCACTAGCATTTGTTATTACTTGGCTCCAACTAATTTTCTACTTAGTTTGCGTTAATTTTTCTTGGTAGCTACTATCCACTTGGTCAAGCTTAGCAAACAAATTTTGTATAACCTTTCTTAGTGTAGCCAACATTTGTAACCTTAAGTAGATTATAAATACATCATGTTATCACTATCTTAACTAATTTTTGTACTTCATTACAAAATCATAACTCAACCTTCCTCTAGGTGCTATTGTTACATCTTTTGATCAAATCCTCTTCATCAATCAACTAATTGATAGTACTTGAATCTTATAAAAAAAATTCTTTCCAACAAATAGTAGGTTTGAAATGAGTGATAAAACATTGATTGAAACACATAGTCTTATTCAAAAATCTCTCTCAACAATGATCTCAATAGTCTCCTTTTATTATCCTTTTCAATCCATTCTCAACAATATTATTCTTTTATTAATACTTTACCATAGAGGGCCTCTTTGACCATATCTAGAGCACCATTAGGGTGAAGCAAGGCTGCCCTCTCTCACCCACCTTGTTTAGGATCCACATTCATGAGCATGAGGATTTTCTCAATGACTCCTTGTTGTCAGGTGATGGTTGTCATCTACACCAAGTATTCATCTTCGTCCTTCTCTTTGTTGATGATGTGGTTCTTCTTGCATTTTCTCCTAAGGTTCTTTAGAGGATTTTTGATACACTTGCATCTTTTTGTTATGAGACAACTGATCATGAACCTTGAGAAGACTTGTGTTATGGTCTTCAATGGTTTGAAGACCTCACATCTTCATTTTCACTTCCAAGGTCAGGAAGTTGAGATTACATCATCTTACACATACATTGGGGTTAATTTTTTTGGATCCTGTTTCAACTTGAGATCAACCATTTAGCATCAAAGTAGTAAAGGATTGGGTTCCCTTTCCATGCTCGAGAGACAGTGCTTCAAACACCACTTTTAGGATACATCATTTAAGTTTTCCCTCCTAGATTCCTTACTAAAACCCACAGTGCTCTATGGTGCAGTGGCTTAGGGTCCTTCACTTTTAGACTTGGATTGGGCCATGATCTAGCATACCCAAACTCTTCTCCTCTATCATATTATTAGATTTCACGGATCTACCCCCCACAATATTATTTTGGCTAAGTTTGGAGCTCACCCATTTAGGCTTGTAGCCATTTTTGACTTCATTTGGTTTCTCCACCATCTTCATAGTTTTGTAGACTCATTTGAAGGCCAACATAGATACCCTTACTTATCTTACTAGTCCTTAGTTACTATTGTAGACTCAGATCTAGCTATTAGAGCTCACTATTGGCATGGTCAAGCTACTATCCTACCAAGTTCAATTAGGATCGACATCGACCGTCTCCCTCCATACTAGTGCTCATTAGATGTTCCTGCTCATCTACTCCCCTATTTGTAGGAGTTGAATAGGTATGCCAGAATTGACATCTACAAGTAGTATATCATATAGACCTAAGTGGATCCTCTAGGTGGACTACGTTTGAGCATGGCTTTCTACATTGAGCACTTCTTAGATATTTAGGATGGGATTATTGTTTGCCTTGAGTACTTACATAGATATTGGACACATGCCCTATGTATCTCCCTTAGCTCTATTAATGTGGACTCACACAGACTCTAGATCTAGGTTGATCACCACATTGCTAGAGAGGATTGTGTGTGCACACTTTGTACCTTAGCTAAGGCAAAATTTGAGACCCATTTTCTTTTCAAATGCCCCATATACTACGAGATTAAAGGGAGATTTACTATTTTGTTAGCGATTGTAGATCCCTCTAATATTTTTTAGGTACACCAATTAATGTTGCATTGTGCTTTATCTCTATGAGTCCTTACAACTTCGTGATCATACTTTACAAGCTTCATTTCCTAGGAGTTAGGCCCAGACACAACTTATTATGACCTTCTTCTTGCCCTTAACTTCACTTTGATGTGCGAAGCATCTGTACAGTTTCCCTAATGCAACCAATTCTAGATCTGTGAGACCCTGTAGGGGACCTCTTTGCCAATGAAACTTCTCTCGTAGCACTCATAGAACTTAGCTTTATCACAGGGCCTCTAGTAGTCACACTAATCAGCTTCTATTGGAATTTTTTCTTGTAAGGATGGATACCTAATCTTTTCTTTGATGTCTCCTACTTTCTTCTTTTTTTATTGTACTTTTTCTTTTGTGGACACTATTTGGTGCTCCGTGTGTTTGTTGTTTTCTTGGTGTAAGCTTCCAGTCCCATCGACCCTCATTGTGGTCTTTTATTGGACATTAATAATATTATCTTATCTTATCTTATCCTATCTATCTAATGAGAGAAGGGATCATGTGAACCACTACTCATTAAACATGGGTCAATAGATTTGACTCAAAAAATTACACAAGTCTAATAACAATATCACTACTAGACCTTCTATGAAAAATATTACCTATTGACCTTCCATTGACATATTATAAATTGCTTAGAAAACAAAATTAGGGATAACTTTAAGAAATGTCCTTTTGGAAAAATGTATAAAATTGTGGAAAATCCAATATTATTTTAGGGGCAAGAAATAATTTGAATCCACAATTTTCTTTTTCAAAATTAGAAAAATATAAATTTTTTGCTCGTTGTATGATAATTGTGTAAAATTGTGGTGAATTTTCAATTATTTCATAAAATTGTGACCAAAAGTAAAAATATATAGAAACCATAAATTTTTATCATACAAGATATAATAACCCTATTTAATGACCATTAGATGATCCTAAATCAATGGTCTAAATCCCATTTCGAGCTAAAAAGTTAAAGTATAACAAGTTTCAGAGGAAGTTTTGCGAAATAAAGACACTTGTCCATAGTATAATCTATTTTGGGCCAAAGATTAGAAGGATAAAAAATTCTTAAGAAAGTTTTTGGAATAGAGACACTTGTCAAATGTATGTACTTTACCTATATCCTAACTTAAACCTATATCCTAACTTAAAGTTTTACATTAGATTGGCAAATGTGACCATAATTTAAGACATGCCTCAGAAACAGTGGGCAAAAACATTTAATTTACCCAGTGGAAAGATTAGGTTCCATTGGCAAAGTCATCGTCAAAATTAAAATGGTTATGTATCATTATTGGTGATTGGTTTGAGCATGCAACCCAATTTTCATAAATTGCAGGCCACCCAAAAAATGCCAAAAAAAATCACCAAATTTAGGATATTTGATGAGTGAGATTATCCATTTGGCGAATATTCACCACTAAAGTAAACCCACTATTACAAAATAAATTTTATTCATTATTAGAATTTCATAAGTTTTTATAAAGAAGTATAACCATCTTTTTCAAAGTAATACGATATTATTTTGACTTACTTCTAGCAATTTGTTTTTCCATTTATCCAACACATATCTACATTGAATTTTTTTTTGATGAATAGTCCTTTTCAATTAATAAAATTTACTAAGATTACAATTCACAAAAAAGGGGCTGGGTGATCCAAGATCACCCGCGAATGAGTTCAGATAACATTGAAATTTTAGATAACATGAATACTAGTTCCAGACAATTTTTTGATACTCTGTAAATAAGTTTCTTGTTTATAGGTCTAAAATATATTAGATATGTAAAACGCTAAGTGACAAAATAAAAATTATTTGTAAAAGAAAATTCTCCTAATAAAAGCTTGAGTTTGGCCTACAAATCTATAACAAATTTGACATAAACCAGGAAACTAATCTGCCATCAATTTCATTTACTTGGTGGGTTACCGAACAGATATCCAAGGGATGAACCACCCCCAGGAGAAACATGGACTTTTGTTGAGTGTCAATCCATGATGAAGTTGCCAAAGTTTCACCCTTCCTCTAAAAAAATAGTTGTTAGCTTTTGTGGGGTTAAACTACACATTCGTGGGAGCTTAAGGTCTTGAAGAATCACTTGACAAAGATGCTACATTTATGTTAGGTTTATTACATTAATTAGGTTAGTTTTTGTGTTTAGATTAGATGAATAAAATTAGTTCAGTATATAGTTGCTGGGAAGTTGTTGTAAGAGAAAATAAAACTATATGAAGATGTCCATACATCAATGTAATGATTAAGTTTTATCCATATCAATATTCATATCATTCTACTATATTATTCAGTATCATTTCAATGTCATTGTTAGTTTCAATTCTGTATGTTTCTGAATACATCTAGAAAATCTAAATCAATCGTTTCAGCATTTTATATTGTTGTTCTTTTAATTTATATTTTCAGTTTCAAATTCTTCGAACCTGTTACACTGTAGAGGTTGTCCATGTGCTGGCTCATCACTTCCAAATAGGTAACTCAGGGAGCTTTAACAACTACCATGACCCATCTTTCAAATTAAAGATGGCATAGAAACTATATGTAGAATGTCTTGATGGAGCGGATGAAAGTGAAGTATTTGAAGATCTGAGAAAGTCTTCCTTCAAGGAAAAAGAAAGCAGTCCAAATCGAGTGAGTTTCAACTACAACAAGAGAAGCTCTACTTTTAGCAATTATTGTTGGTCCTACAATTTTGGAGGTTTTTTGATGATGCACTAATTAGTCTCTATTTTCTGTATATCATGTCATTTCTTTGTCGTCTTCCTTCCTCAATATATGGAAGAGTGTCATGACCCACTTAAAATATATTATGTTTATTTCCCCTCACAGAAGTCGGTTCATGAAATCCACCTCCATCGAATGCCACAAATATATATGCCCATGAATTCAAAGGATACCGTTAACAATTTAAAATTTATTTTGTTGAGCACCTCATCCATTATTTACCAGGTAAATAGCATCTGATTGCATTCATTTGGATCCCATACGTGCTCTATATCTATGAGTTTTGATATGCCTTGCTTTGCTGATCATAGGGTAAACTCTACAATTATTGTTTCTAGGGTTTAATAACGCTCTATCGATTCTAGGGATTACTCTGCTATATAATGCATGTTATCTTACTTCTGTGGGAGAAATCATTTTTTAATTGAAGTTTTTAAAATTTTGAAGGTCTCTCATACAATTGAATTTACCAAACCGCTAATGTTTTAAGGTTTATCCAACTGTTATCGCAATATCCAGTTGAATAAGCCATATTGTTTGTTTACAACAATATCCTTGTTTCTTGGAGGAAATGTAAGACCATGGCAGTGTATTTGCTGAAATCCATTTTGCAAAAACCCTCTCAACATGTGGTGAAAGGAGGGAAAGAAACATCCCTGTTGTTGAAGACTATTCTGCCATAGTCATATTTAGGTATACTTCTGATACTCTATATGTTTACAATTCTCTTTAGCCATAAAAGTCAATATTAGTATATTACCACTAGATTTTAAGCATAGTAGAGTTCCGACATCAATGTCGCACCTACGCTTGTTATGCACTCTTCACCCTGAAAAACAAAAATCAGTTAGATTTCTAAGTTAACATAATCAATAAAATTAATAATCCATGCAATAATTATATGGATCAATAAATTGCATAATCCATGCAATCTTCCTCTCTCCTTAGCTTCTCTTCAAACTAATAACCCAAACTATTGATTCACACAGTTAGTGATGTTCTCCTAGTTTAGGATCTCTTTAGCCGAGTTCCTACCTTTGGTTATGTAGTTTGTCCCTTTAGTTATCCATGCATCAGAACACATGTTGGGTTGTTCTCAGCGGCAGTATTTTTTTGATATGTTTGTATATATAAACTGTCTTATGCAGTCCAAAAAATGTAATGTTAAGATCTGAAATAATCAGTTATGCTACAATAAAAAGAATCAATTGTCTGCTCCTAAAACAAAGTATTTCTCTGCTAAACAATAGAGCTTTCTTGTTTTATGTATATTGGTATTGATTTATTTAGTTTTCTTCTAACTGCTGTTGTTTATGAGTTTCTACACGTGGACCAAGGCTATGTCAACTACAATTTTAGCCTCTCTTACATTGTTAAAGATTTAATATTCTCAATCTATAACGTTTGGAGTTGATTCAGCTCTTGGTCCGTGAAAAAACCCCATAATTTATAGTTAATTATGGAATCATTTTTATTCAAATTCGTGACTAGGTTTTAAGTCAAGAAATCTAAATTACAATGACTTCTAGACATTATAGTCATCTTTGTAGAGGAGTCAAGCTATTATCATTACCATAATTTTAAATTACTACTAGCAATCACACTTTTTGTGCAATAGGTATGCCACAGACATTTTGAAGATTAATTATGAAAAACTATATAAAAGAGAGAGGTAAATAGAAGAAAATGAAATTACTCTTTCTTAATAAATCTATGTCTCTCTTTTGAGCTCTTTCTATAGCTCTATCTACCTCTCTATAACCATTTATTTATGTTTAGCTCTTTATCCTTCTACCTTTAGCTACATCTCTCTATCTTTCTATATCTCCTTCTATCACTTTTCATCCATCTCCATCTCCACACACACACACACACACACACACACATACATACATACATACCTACATATATACACATACATATGTGTGGGCACACACACACACGCACGCATATATAATTTTCTCCCTCCTCTCATATTCACTCCATTTTCATTGCATTCCTCTCTCTATATATTCTTGTATCTATATCTTTCTCCACATCTATTTCCTCATATTTATGCATCCCTCTACAAATTTCCTATCATTTTTTATAGAGATACTAATGATCCAATAAAAACACTAATAGAAAACTTCATTAATATCAATTTATTATTGATAACCTCATTTGATCTCCCTCCCTACTTGCATCTATTTTCTATTTTATTTTCTTATTTTTCTTTATATTTTAATTTCCTAGTTTATTTTTATTTTAGTTTGGGTTATAATAATATTAATTAATAATCATCCCTCTATTGCGTTTATCTTTTGTTGGAGTCACTTCACACTACCCAAAGCTGGATGCTTTTTATGGTCAGCTTTAAAAAAGAGGGCATTAACTAGTGACTGACTCCATAAATTAAAGATTGCAAAACCTTTCAACTGCATTATGTGTGATTGTGAAGAGGAAAATGTGGATCATCTTTTTTCAAACTGCCCTTTAGCCCAACAATGTTGGACATTTATTTTGGGAAAATTGTAGTACTCTACACCTCTACCAAACAAATTATGGGACCTACTTTAGTCATGGCTAGAATTATTCTCAAATTCCTTGTTCTCCACTCTATGGTTATATATTCCTTTTTTGTTTGCTTGGGTGATTAGGGTTACAAACAATTAGCAGACTTTTTTGCCTATAACTGTGTGTATTATTCTGTAACAAATTTGCAAGGTGTTTTAATGGCTGCAAGAATTCGTTTGAATGTGTGTTGATGGAGAGTTTCCTTCGTTAAATCTGAGGTTTCTCTATGTCTTGTGTTTGATACAATTTTGATAATTTATTAACCTACACATCTCTATAATTTTGTTTATGCTTATTTCCCTCTCATTTGACATTCATAAAGTATTTCCGCATTGTTTCTTTCCTAACAAAAACTATTTTGGTAAGAGCCTATGAACTTATCAAGCAAGGGCTTAATGCAATTCACCATGACCTTGGAGAGGATATTATAGATCGTGTTGTAGAGACTTATGGGTCTGAAGTCCTCGAAAAGTCTAAGACCATCTGTCTTAGGTATTAAAACTATGAAGGTGTAGTTATGTTTCTTCAACAATTTTCCCGTTCTCACAAAGTCATGAGAAGCATGTCAAATATCATATTTGACAATATCCAAAATTCCTGAAAATCACAAGTCTAAGACCATCTGTCTTAGGTATTAAAACTATGAAGTTGTGGTTATGTTTCTTCAGCAATTTCCCATTCTCACAAAGTCGTGAGAAGCATGAGAAATATCATATTTAACAATATCCCAAAACTCCTAGAGAATCACAGGAGGAACTCATCTAGCATAGAGGCTTTGTACTAGTTCAAACTAAACATAACATTTATCACTTCCTCCTCCACGACCTTTAGTTAGGGCCTTGTTCATCTAGTCATCCACCATTGAGTTCATGCTCCTTAAAATACTATCATGCATGTTCTCACGATTCAGGATATTGGTTTTATTTAGCAGAGGGTCTAGATCTCCTAGAAGTAGCTATACGCCCAATCCTCTATTCTGTCCTCCTGTCTTGACCATTGCTGTCCTCCAATAGGTTTATGATGTTCCTCTTTTTTCTCTTCGATCCTATCTATGGAAGAAGCTCGTTCTAGATCGCTACTTCTAGAAGATTTCTTCTTGTTCGAACATGAGTTTTAGATGTTTCATAGTTTAACTATTCCAATTTTAGTTGTTTGAACTTGAAGATATTCAAACAATAGTAATTTGTGGGTTCATAGATTTGTAGACCTGACATAAATTCAAAAGTCCTCCAATTTCATTTAAATTTGAACAAAATCACAAGTCCTGCAATGTTGCTAGATAAAGATTAGATCAAGTAGAATTCTGAAAAATCTAAACATTAGATTGTATGCACTTTCAACTTTAAATACTTCAAATATAAATTTGACAATAGTATATACAATATATTCTATTGTAAGCTATTTTCTCACCTTAAACTATGACATTTTGCTGCTCACAATCTAAAATAGTAGGCTGGGACTTCTTGTTTTAATAATCTATTCATATATCATTTATTACAAACATCACTCATTTTAAACAAATAATGATTGAGACAGAGTAATGTTAAACAACTGCGATTCTTGTAAAGAAATATTTTACCAATACTTGAAAACCAAGCACTTATATACACTAAATCGAATTGAAGAAGAAAAGAAAATCCAAGCGCATGCGAAAAAATAAAAGCCAAGGAATGCAGCAATTGAACATAAAGTATTCCATTCGAACACAATTTTTAAGTGAAGTCAAACTATACGAAAATTAAACAAACACAAAAAGGATGACAAGTATATCTTCCTCGTACCTAGGTTTTCAGTCTATATATGAATGGATAGGTCATGTTACTCTGTAGATCCAGTTGTTTTTTGATTTTATCATGTTCAATAAAAATTCTCAATCCGTCCAATAATAGGGTACTGTACAAATTATTTATTTAAAAAATAAAAATTGAAACAATTTATTATTTAAGGGTTGTAAGCTGTGCACATGAGGAATTATTTATTGAAAAATGAAAATAACTGCACAAAATACTGCTTTGATAACAATAAAAAAAAGTATACAGCATTTTCTTCTTGATTTGATTTGATTAAACTAGATTTTACTAAGTTTTTGCATTTTTTTTTCCCCTTCCAAAATGTGGTCAACAGGAACCTGCAGAATAGGTATATATATATATATATATATAGACTGTACCACTAAGAAAATGTAACAGCCAATACCAATACTTGATTTTAGTTTCACATCTAAAATAGGTTCAATTAAATACTTTTAAAATAAAACAGTTTTCTTTATTTTGTAGAACTGATTATATAAATTCCCTGGTTGAATATCTAAACTTGGAAAACGAAATACTGAATAGCCATTTGTATAACATCAATCCGATTACAAATTCCACAAAGGGTACTAATTTCAAATAATAGGAAATAAACTCCAAATACAAACCATAGCAAATATAATAACAAACCACAGCGGTTGAAATCCCTGACTAATAGACATAACGAGAGACACACATATCAGTGTCTTTATTTATCCTAATACTTGGGAGAAATCAAAGATCATCAGCAGTCAATCGTGAAGCTACTCCACTCAACACCATTGCAATCCTGTTGACTGAAATCAAGTTGTGTATCTGCTTCACCTTCGCAATGATCAGAAGTATAAAGAGACACGCTCTCTTTTACGTACTCGAAATTATATCCTTCGTCGCCGAGTATGGTGACACAAACATTACAACCATAGTAAGTTCTAGCATCGCTGGGGCACCCTGGCCCTTCGTATACTGTAAAACGACTCCTTGCTAATGGTCTACCCACACAAGGCTTAAAAGCCAAGAGGCATACAAGCAATACGACCATAAATCTCAATACATTAATTTTTTCCATGACACAATGTATTTAAGATATCAAATGTCTAGATGTGGTGTACAGGTAGTTTTGATCAAGGTTCGTATTTATAGAGGAAAATTAGGGTTACATGTGGTCAAGTATTGAATTGTGGTTTGTGTGTATAGAGGAAGAGTAGGTTCCACCAAGAGTGATGATATAGAGAGGATGATGAGCCGGCATTGGCTGTTCGTGTGGGGCTCGCTTAACTCATATTTCTAATTTTAAAAACATTTTCTTAACCCATTTATTGTTGGGGTGTTCTAGGGTATTCATCTCCTCTCTTTCATGGATCACGTGATCTGAAATGCTGATTTGAAATGTTCATCCAAACAAAACTTACACATTGAATCTGGAAGCTACATTGCAAAATTCTATATTTAAGATATAGTAAAATATTATTTGATTATAATCAAGTCCCAAGAATTCTTTTCCAAATAGATACTATTGATTTAAAAATTAAAATTTAATTTTTAGTGAGGAACAAGTTTTTGTGGGGTTAAACTACACATTCGTGGGAGCTTAAGGTCTTGAAGAATCACTTGTCAAAGACGCTACATTCTGTAGAGGTTTTCCATGTGCTGGCTCATCACTTCCAAATAGGTAACTCAGGGAGCTTTAACCACTACCATGACCCATCTTTCAAATTAAAGATGGCATAGAAACTATATGTAGAATGTCTTGATGATCTGAGCGGATGAAAGTGAAGTATTTGAAGATCTGAGAAAGTCTTCCTTCAAGGAAAAGGAAAGCAGTCCAAATCGAGTGAGTTTCAACTGCAACAAGAGAAGCTCTACTTTTAACAATTATTGTCGGTCCTACAATTTTGGAGGTTTTTTGATGATGCTCTTATTAGTCTCTATTTTCTGTATATCATGTCATTTATTTGTCGTCTTCCTTCCTCAATATATGGAAGAGTGTCATGATCCACTTAAAATATATTATGAACAGAAGTCGGTTCATGAAATCCACCTCCATCGAATGCCACATATATATATGCCCATGAATTCAAAGGATACCGTTAACAATTTAAAATTTATTTTGTTGAGCATCTCATCCATTATTTACCAGGTAAATAGCATCTGATTGCATTCATTTGGATCCCATACGTGCTATATATCTATGAGTTTTGATATGCTCTGATTTGCTGATCATAGGTTAAACTCTACAATTATTGTTTCTAGGGTTTAATAACGCTCTATCGATTCTAGGGATTACTCTGCGATATAATGCATGTTATCTTACTTCTGTGGGAGAAATCATTTTTTAATTGAAGTGTTTAAAATTTTGAAGGTCTCTCATACAATTGAATTTACCAAACCGCTAATGTTTTAAGGTTTATCCAACTGTTATCGCAATATCCAGTTGAATAAGCCATATTGTTTGTTTACAACAATATCCTTGTTTCTTGGAGGAAATGTAAGACCATGGCAGTGTATTTGCTGAAATCCATTTTGCAAAAACCCTCTCAACATGTGGTGAAAGGAGGGAAAGAAACATCCCTGTTGTTGAAGACTATTCTGCAATAGTCATATTTAGGTGTACTTCTGATACTCTATATGTTTACAATTCTCTTTAGCCATAAAAGTCAATATTAGTATATTACCACTAGATTTTAAGCATAGTAGAGTTCCGACATCAATGTCGCACCTACGCTTGTTATGCACTCTTCACCCTGAAAAACAAAAATCAGTTAGATTTC
Organism: Cupressus sempervirens; assembly: GCA_028749045.1. Classification (NCBI taxonomy): domain Eukaryota; kingdom Viridiplantae; phylum Streptophyta; class Pinopsida; order Cupressales; family Cupressaceae; genus Cupressus; species Cupressus sempervirens. Next base: position 717,524,612 of record CM053787.1, on the reverse strand, counting down.
TAAGTTAACATAATCAATAAAATTAATAATCCATGGAATAATTATATGGATCAATAAGTTGCATAATCCATGCAATCTTCCTCTCTCCTTAGCTTCTCTTCAAACTAATAACCCAAACTATTGATTCACGCAGTTATTGATGTTCTCCTAGTTTAGGATCTCTTTAGCCGAGTTCCTACCTTTGGTTATGTAGTTTGTCCCTTTAGTTATCCATGCATCAGAACACATGTTGGGTTGTTCTCAGCGGCAGTATTTTTTTGATATGTTTGTATATTTGAACTGTCTTATGCAGTCCAAAAAATGTAATGTTAAGATCTGAAATAATCAGTTATGCTACAATAAAAAGAATGAATTGTCTGCTCCTAAAACAAAGTATTTCTCTGTTAAACAATAGAGCTTTCTTGTTTTATGTATATTGGTATTGATTTATTTAGTTTTCTTCTAACTGCTGTTGTTTATGAGTTTCTACACGTGGACCAAGGCTATGTCAACTGCAATTTTAGCCTGTCTTACATTGTTAAAGTTTTAATATTCTCAATCTATAACGTTTGGAGTTGATTCAGCTCTTGGTCCGTGAAAAAACCCCATAATTTATAGTTAATTATGGAATCATTTTTATTCAAATTTATGACTAGGTTTTAAGTCAAGAAATCTAAATTACAATGACTTCTAGACATTATAGACATTTTTGTCGGAGATATATAGATATATAGCACGTACATTTAGAGAAGTCAAGCTATTATCATTACCATAATTTTAAATTACTACTAGCAATCACAATTTAGTGTGCAATAGGTATGCCAAAGACATTTTGAAGATTAATTATGAAAAACTATATAAAAGAGAGGGGTAAATAGAAGAAAATGAAATTACTCTTTTTGAATAAATCTATGTCTCTCTTTTGAGCTCTTTCTATAGCTCTATCTACCTCTCTATAATCATTTATTTATGTTTAGCTCTTTATCTTTCTACCTTTAGCTACATCTCTCTATCTTTCTATATCTCCTTCTATCACTTTTCATCCATCTCCATCTCTCCACACACACACACACACACACATATACACGTATACATACATACATATATACACGTACATATGTGCAAGCACACACACACACAAACACAATTTTCTCCCTCCTCTCATATTCACTCAATTTTCATTGCATTCCTCTCTCTATATATTCTTGTATCTATATCTTTCTCCACATCTATTTCCTCATATTTATACATCCCTCTATAAATTTCTTATCATTTTTTATAGAGATACTAATGATCCAATAAAAACAATAATAGAAAACTTCATTACTATCAATTTATTATTGATAACCTCATTTGATCTCCTTCCCTACTTGCATCTATTTTCTATTTTATTTTCTTATTTTTCTTTATATTTTAATTTTCTAGTTTATTTTTGTTAATTCTTGAGCTAATTATAATATAACATCATATAGGTTAAAAATATTGGGAATTAACAATGGGTTAATATATGGACTATTATTTTGCATATATTAAATCCTTCTTTTTAAATCACACTATTTATTCTAATGTATCGAATGCTAAACTCGAAATTTAGTAGATTTTTATTTTAGTTTTGGTTATAATAATATGAATTCAAAATAGAGAATTATATAGGAATTATTATTAATTCATAATAAATAGATTTTTATTTTAGTTTGGGTTATAATAATATTAATTAATAATCATCCCTCTATTGCTTTTATCTTTTGTTGGAGTCACTTCACACTACCCAAAGCTGGATGCTTTTTATGGTTAGCTTTAAAAAAGAGGGCATTAACTAGTGACTAACTCCATAAATTAAAGATTGCAAAACCTTTCAACTGCATTATGTGTGATTGTGAAGAGGAAAATGTGGATCATCTTTTTTCAAACTACCCTTTAGCCCAACGATGTTGGACATTTATTTTGGGAAAATTGTAGTACTCTACACCTCTACCAAACAAATTATGGGACCTATTTTAGTCATGGCTAGAATTATTCTTAGATTCCTTGTTCTCCACTCTATGGTTATATATTCCTTCTTTGGTTGCTTGGGTGATTAGGGTTACAAACAGTTGGCAGACTGTTTTGCCTATAACTGTGTATTATTCTGTAACAAATTTGCAAGGTGTTTTAATGGCTGCAAGAATTCATTTGAATGTGTGTTGATGGAGAGTTTTGCTCGTTAAATCTAAGTTTTCTCTGTGTCTTGTGTTTGATAGAATTTTGATAATTTATTAACCTGCACATCTCTATAATTTTGTTTATGCTTATTTCCCTCTCATTTAATATTCAGAAAGTGTTTCCACATTGTTTCTTTCCTAACAAAAACTATTTTAGTAAAGGCCTATGAACTTATCAAGCATGGGCTTAATGCAATTCACCATAACCTTGGAGAGGATATTATAGATCGTGTAGTAGAGACTTATGGGTCTGAAGTCCTCGAGAAGTCTAAGACCATCTGTCTTAGGTATTAAAACTATGAAGGTGTGATTATGTTTCTTCAGCAATTTTCTCATTCTCACAAAGTCATGAGAAGCATGTCAAATATCATATTTGACAATATCCCAAAATTCTTGAAAATCTCAAGTCTAAGACCATCTGTCTTAGGTATTAAAACTATGAAAGTGTGGTTATGTTTCTTCAACAATTTCCCATTCTCACAAAGTCATGAGAAGCATGAGAAATATCATATTTGACAATATCCCAAAACTCCTGGAAAATCGCAGGGGGAACTCATCTAGCATAGAGGCTTTGTACTGGTTCATACTAAACATAACATTTATCACTTCCTCCTCCACGACCTTCAGTTAGGGCCTTGTTCATCTAGTCATCCACCACTGAGTTCATGCTCCTTAAAATACTATCATGCATGTTCTCACGATTCAAGATATTGGTTTTATTTAGCAGAGGGTCTAGATCTCCTGGAAGTAGCTATACGCCCAATCCTCTATTCTGTCCTCCTGTCTTGACCATTGCTGTCCTCCAATAGGTTTATGATGTTCCTCTTTTTTCTCTTTGATCCGATCTATGGAAGAAGCTCGTGTTCCTATTGCCCTCCTCAAGTCACTACATTCTAGATCGCTACTTCTAGAAGATTTCTTCTTGTTCGAACATGAGTTTTAGATGTTTCATAGTTTAACTATTCCAATTTTAGTTGTTTGAACTTGAAGATATTCAAACAATAGTAATTTGTAGGTTCATAGATTTGTAAACCTGACATAAATTCAAAAGTCGTCCAATTTCATTTAAATTTGAACAAAATCACAAGTCCTGCAATGTTGCTAGATAAAGATTAGATCAAGTAGAATTCTGAAAAATCTAAACATTAGATTGTATGCACTTTCAAGTTTAAATACTTCAAATATAAATTTGACAATAGTATATACAATATATTCTATCGCAAGCTATTTTCTCACCTTAAACTATGACATTTTACTGCTAGGCAGGGACCTCTTGTTTTAATAATCTAGTCATATGTCATTTATTACAAACATCACTCATTTTAAACAAATAATGATTGAGACACAGTAATGTTAAACAACTGCGATTCTTGTAAAGAAATATTTTACCAATACTTGAAAACCAAGCACTTACATACACTAAATCGAATTGAAGAAGAAAAGAAAATCCAAGCGCATGCAAACAAATAAAAGCCAAGGAATGCAGCAATTGAACATAAAGTCTTCCATTCGAAAACAATTTTTAAGTGAAGTCAAACTATACGAAAATTAAACAAACACAGAAAGGATGACAAGTATATCTTCCTCGTACCTAGGTTTTCAGTCTATATATGAATGGATAGGTCATGTCAATCTGTAGATCCAGTTGTTTTTTGATTTTATCATGTTCAATAAAAATTCTCAATCCGTCAAATAATAGGGTACTGTACAAATTATTTATTTAAAAAATAACAATTGAAACAATTTATTATTTAAGGGTTGTAAGCTGTGCACATGAGGAATTATTTATTGAAAAATGAAAATAACTGCACAAAATAATGCTTTGATAACAATAAAAAAAAGTATACAGCATTTTCTCCTTGATTTGATTTTGATTAAACTAGATTTTAGTAAGTTTTTGTATTTTATTTTTCCCTTCCAAAATATGGTCAACAGGAACCTGCAGAATAGGTATATATATATAGACTGTACCACTAAGAAAATGTAACAGCCAATACCAATACTTAATTTTAGTATCACATCTAAAATAGGTTCAATTAAATACTTTTAAAATAAAACAGTTTTCTTTATTTTGTAGAACTGATTACAAACTGATTATATAAATTCCCTGGTTGAATATCTAAACTTGGAACACTAAATACTGAATAGCCATTTGTATAACATCAATTCGATTACAAATTCCACAAAGGGTACTAATTTCAAATAATAGGAAATAAACTCCAAATATAATAACAAAGCACAGCGGTTGAAATCCCTGACTAATAGACATAACGAGAGACACACATATCAGTGTCTTTATTTATCCTAATATTTGGGAGAAATCAGAGATTATCAGCAGTCAATCGTGAAGCTACTCCACTCAACACCATTGCAATCCTGTTGACTGAAATCAAGTTGTGTATCTGCTTCACCTTCGCAATGATCAGAAGTATAAAGAGACACGCTCTCTTTTACGTACTCGAAGTTATATCCTTCATCGCCGAGTATGGTGACACAAACATTACAACCATAGTAAGTTCTAGCATCGCTGGGGCACCCTGGCCCTTCGTATACTGTAAAACGACTCCTTGCTAATGGTCTACCCACACAAGGCTTAAAAGCCAAGAGGCATACAAGCAATACGACCATAAATCTCAATACATTAATTTTTTCCATGACACAATGTATTTAAGAGATCAAATGTCTAGACGTGGCGTACAGGTAATTTTGATCACGGTTTGTATTTATAGAGGAAAATTAGGGTTACATGTGGTCAAGTATTGAATTGTGGTTTGTGTCTATAGAGGAAGAGTAGGTTCCACCAAGAATGATGATATAGAGTGGATGATGAGCCGGCATTGGCTGTTCGAGTGGGGCTCGCTTAATTCATATGTCTAATTTTAAAAACATTTTCTTAACCCATTTATGGTTGGGGTGTTCTAGGGTATTCATCTCCTCTCTTTCAGGATCACGTGATCTGGAATGCTGATTTGAAATGTTCATCCAAACAAAACCTACACATTGAATCTGGAAGCTACATTGCAAAATTCTATATTTAAGATATAGTAAAATGTTATTTGATTATAATCAAGTTCCAAGAATTCTTTTCCAAATAGATACTATTGACTTAAAATTAAAATTTTTTTTTTAGTGAGGAACAAGTTTAACCTATTTATTTAATTGTCTATTAGAAAAACAAAATTTAAATTACTTTCATCATTTTAAAACATAATTGCAAATAAGATGTCAATCCATCTCTTTTATTTCTCACATTATGAATCTATTATAAACTTTTACTGAAAGTTAGTACGGCTATAACCTAATTCTTTTCAAAATTAATCATTTTTACTATTTAGAAATTTGTAATAATGTATTTATAACCATTTGAATACTTTGAATAATAAAGAATTATATCTTGGAGTAGAAAATATAATTAACTTGTTAAATACAAGTGATTAATAACATAATTAAATTAATATAAGACTATTTCACATTTACATTTATAGGAGCAGTACTGGTATTTAATTATTTATTTAAAAAATAATATTTTATTAAATAGATATCATAATTTTAAACAAACAATATAATTAATGTCAATAGGCAATTTACAATGGCAAAATGGGTGGAGCAAGAAGGTGTGAGTGTGTTAATGTTAACATTTACTTCTTAGATTAAATTTGACAATTGTCTACATGTCAAAATCTTAATATTTATTAGAAATAGAGTATATTATTTTTATTAAAGTTTAATAAATGGTTCATAAAATATTTTAAAAATTAAAAATTAAGAGATATAAATAAACATTTTTAAAAAACAAAAAGATAAAATTAAAAAAAAATAAGAAAGTGAAAATAAAATTAAAAAATGAATAGAAATAAAAATATTTTTAGTGGATATCTACCAGCATTTCTTTACATAGATTTATTTAAGATATCTATACTACTTACATATATTTTAAATTATGATAAGAAAGCAAACCAGATAGGTAGGAAGTAATAATAATTATTTTTATTCAAGCACTGCAAAGTGCTACGTGAACGGTAACGGAAAATGTAAGACAAGCGTGGAATTGCACAGCAACTAACACGAGTTAGGAAATGTTGAAAATAACGGAAAACATAGGTTAAGGGGCCCCTCATGAACCGGCCATGTAGGTTAAAGTGCGTTGTTTTAGGGGATCACTCGAGGGATGAGTTGTTCCCTCTGGGTTTACAAGCGCAGGCCATCGTTTCAAACAATCTACCACTTCTTACAAGAAATATGTTTTATTCAACAACTACTTTCGTTGTAATCAAGCTAATTAAATTGCTTTTGTCTTCCTTTAGCAGTAGCTATTATTGCATCCAAATCTATTTGACACAGATTACAGCTGTGCATCATTTTTAATGCAAAGCCATCTCATCTCTAGTTTATATACATATTATATATTTATATAATATATATAATGAAAGCTGGGAGATATCAACGTTTCAATTTTTTAATATGAATAGTTTTTTTTGATAAATTAAAGTCACAATATATCTCAACTTCCTATGTATATATTACATAAATATATAATATGTATATAGCTAATAGCATCTGCAGGGGATGTTAAAAGAATACAATTCTAATATTTAAGATATTATATTATATTATTATTATGGATAAGACAAATTTTTGAATTTGATAAATTTCAATACATTGATTATCTCCATAACACAATGTAGTTTAAGAAATCAAATGTCTAGATGTGGTGTAGAAGTAATTGTGATTGTGGTTTGTATTTATATATAAAGATTAGACTTAGATGTTGTCAAGAATTGAATTGCGGTTTGTCTCTATAAAGGAAGAGTAGGTTCCACAATAAGTTTTCTTGTTTCTTTGGTGATGATATAGAGTGGATGATGAGCCGGCAATGCCTATCCATGTGGGGCTCGCTTAACTCATTTTTCTATTTTTTAAATCAGTTTCTTAATTCATTTATGGTTGGGGTGTTCTATCAGAAATTTTCATTTTTCTTTAGAGTTTTCATTTACCCTCTTTCGTAAATCACTTGATTTGAAATCCTCATGTAAACAAAACTTATATAGTTAAAATATAAAAGTTACATTACATTGCAATTTAGAATTTGCACTAATTAAATACATACTTCATTAGGAATTTGGATTCCTTTCCATGTGTACCAAAGTGAATCTATTTAAGACAGTAATATATCATTTCATTATAATCAAGTCCTCACTTTTACTTTGCAGTTCTTCACATTATTAATCTATTATAGACTTTTGTTTTGAAGTATTTTTTGAAAGTTAATATAATTATAAACTAGTTTTCTAAGATTTATTAATTTTTGATATTTTGAAATATTTATGATTTAACACTTTGAATAATCAACAATTATATCTATATCTTTGTATTCATTTTTAAAAAAAAACGAATTTCAATTCGATCGTGCTTTAAATACAATAACAATATTTTTTTTCTTAAAGAAATTAATTAACAAAGATTTATATTCATATACGACTATTTCACATTTATATTTAAAAAAACAATAATAAAATTTAATTAATTATTTAAGAACTAATATTATTGAAAAATAGATATCATAAATATTAGAAAATATTTAAACAAACTATATAATTATATATTTTTTCAATTATTGATGATAATAATAATAATAATTGTTATTATTATTCAAACTCTGAAATAAGACAAACTTGGAATTGCTTAATAACTAAGAGGGGTTAAGAAAATGTTTTGAAAAACGGAAAACACGAGTTAAGGGCCCCTCGTGAACCAGCCATGTGGGTTGAAGTGTATTGGTTAAGGCGATTACTGGAAGGATGAGTTGTTCTAACTTTTGGCAGGCCATCGTTTCAAACAGTCTACCTCTTACAAGAAATATGTTGTTTTAACAACTGTTTTCGTTGTTATCGAGTTAACTAAATTGGTTTTATTTATTTACCTCTATCAATAGCTATTATCGTATTCAAATTTATTTGACAGATTACAGGCGTGCATCATTTTTAATGCAAACCCATCTTGTCTAGTAAAATCAATACATATAAATACTAATAAACTAGTTCAATATATTTAATAGAATATAATAGAATAAAATATATATATTCTCACTTCCTTCTCTATATTTATAATAGATTATATATATGTTTGTAGCAATGACATGTAGACAAGGAAGAAGCAAAAACTTATTTATTGGTAATTTTCATGTCCAATAACTTATTTCTTTTTGACCACTTGTTGGTAAACAGATTTGTCACTGTAGAAATTGCGCAACGGAGTGTATGTGGCAAACTGTTCACAACAGTTGGATAGGCCCTTGGTATCCGACCTTCCTCTACGTTTAGAGGGGCAGCTCCTTCGTAAGATAAAATTTGTGTTTTTTCAATAAAGATAAGTAGGACTTAGAAAATAGAAAGGAAAACCATTGACAGTGAATGCACCACACGCCTTCAACATTTTCATAAAAATGATGTAAACTATTAATGAGAGCAATCAAGGACTACGCTTGAGAACTTTCACCAACACAATGCTAATTTAACCATTCATGAATACTCACACTATACCATGAAAATACTCATAAATGAATCAACACCTCAACAATTCAAACCCTTAGAGAGAGAACACCAAATGTACTTCCTTTTATTTCTTGCACCAAGAAAGAAATAAATAATTGATTACATGAAAACAACAATCGTACACACTTTCCAAAAATTGCTTTGATATCAGAGCATCAGTGTTCCCTGTATCCAAGTCCCAAAAAGTGCCTTATTACATTCATTTTTAGGAATTTATAGCTATTCTAAAATAACTAACCTTTCGGGTTCGCAACTACCTCAAAAGTTAGAGTTTTGAAATTGGAATCAATTTGAAAACTGACTCTAACTCTAACTTCATATGAGTAAAAACTCTAAATCTTAACTCTAGTTACAATAAGTGACATAAGTCACTTTTAGCTATAAGATAATTAAAATATAGTGCAGAGAAAAGGCCATGATTCTGATTTTGTTGAGGTAGCCTCTTTGTGCCAATTTAATGATAGACTTTTTGTTCAACAAGAAACCATTTTTTTGTTTGAAGGAAAGCTCATCTACCTCTACCATCCATTCATCCTGTGTGATAAATTTGCTGTGAATTTCATGGCACTTATATCCTCTGAAGGTAAAGTCTCTAGTTTGAGAGAAAGTTTCTCGAAGACTTGAAAACTTTAGCAACTTCCTTGCCCTTGAGTGTCTCTTCTTTTTGAAGGTCTTTTTTGTATAGGATAAGATTGATATTTTCACCTGTATTGACCATGTTGCAAATACAATGGACTTCTCTTATGTCACACTTAGCATGATCATCTTTAAATACCAAGAGAAATTCAGGCTCAACTCTCAGCTTGATATCCATATCTTTGAGCTTCAGTGAATATTCATAGGCACTAAAGAGTTTATAGAGATGCCTCGGTCTCAACCTATCCACACTGGATATGTCAAGGTATTGGGGAAGAGTGTTTCCAAATTTTTCTACAGGTTGAGGACCAAGATGAGGAGGAATGTGCTTATATTGGCCATCTGGTGTTGTGCGCAGCATATGGGTAGACCAATCATTTCCATCATCCATGATAACTCTCTATCCTGTTTTCAAATATATGACTTTTTCTATGTCAGACTCATTACATTGGACCCATATAGTTATCTATAAAGTTTCCAATCTCACTGGATACATTTGAAATGGAGAAGTGCTCTCCTAAAAGTGACAATTTAGAAAGATTCTGCCACTTAAATATTCCTCCTCCTAAATTAAGCATGTCGATTTTGTACATAAAATCCAAATCAATAGACTGAAGAGTGAGAGCATATATACACTGATCACTTGAGAGAAACCTGACAGATTCACCAACCGTGCCAGGAGGAAGAGGAAGCTTTCTCAGGATCCCATCCTGATATATGTGCAGAGCAAGGTGTTTGTCATTTTCCATCCTTGGAGTATGGGCATATATGATCACTGAATTTTTCAGAGCATATGGCTGGTACTGAGAAGTTGTATACTGGGAATTGCGGAGAGCATGAACTTTACAATGATACCCATTTCATTTTAAGTCAATATCACTTGAATATCTTTTATCTACCCAACTTCATTGGATGTTCAATGAGTGCATTTTCAAAATCCACAGTGCTCATTTTGTCAAACATATAACTACAAGTCTAGCCGAGTCCATTCCTTAAGGATTTCATTCAACACCGTTAGCGATCTTTTCTTATCAAGGATCTCCATTCATTTTGTTTTACATTGCATATCCAAAAATCCACCCATTCACATGGAAACATGATCGACCCTATAATGAAATCAACTCCATATCAATTATTTTATGGAAGTATCATGACATGAGCCACTTCACCGGTCACTTCCCTTTGGTATTTAGTGCAACTCTTCCATATGTAGAATCTCTCACCATTCCAATGCTTTCCGTGCATTGTATCAAACAGTTAGCTACATCTCGGAGGGTCAACAGTTTATACTAGTGGCTTAGTCAAAGAGATCACATGCCTTCAACAATTTATGTGCTGCTCTAAAGTCTGTGTTAGCAGCCTAGAAACAACTGGTTTAACCAAGACATCGAATGCCACTATCTATATTATTTCACATTTCCTTGTGCCATCGTGGTAAAGAGAACAAACTATTTAGACCATGCAACTGTTCTTTGTTCAATCCGCCAACTGTATGATAATACCCTCGACTGTATACGTGCTAGTGTTTGTCCATCAAGCCACGGGTTTGGGCTTGCCTACGTGGTGCACTTTACATGGGAATTTCTTCAAACACTTGATACTCATACATGTTCAAACATCATCTAATGATTATGAGCTATGAGTTTTTGCAGGTGCAGTATCAAGCAAATCGCACACTCCCTCCATTTCATTATTTTTACAGTCATGTTGCACTTACAATGATAATAAGATTCTTCTGGTGGCCCCTCGCATATTATTTGTGTATTTCCCATTGCGAGACCTGCTTGTGTGCTTTGCAGGAGCACCCCCAAATAGCCTTGTTGATGTCATTGGCACCCTCCTTGCTCCCAGCTTGTACCATCTCCTTAGATATTTCTCATATTAGGAGACTATGAGCTCTGCGTAATCTGCACTAATCTCAATGAAATTGGAAGCAAATAATATTATTATTTATAGTAGAGAGTACGGCTCAAGGTGGATTAGGAAACATGAAAATGCAGAATGAACCCAAGATCCCTCCTATAGATAGTAGGGCAATCAAACCTTCTCTCCATTTCTCAATTTGTTTGACGAACCCCGCTAAGAATTCGGATAGCTGGGAGGGAACGAGCCTTTAGAACAGTAGGGCTATCACATCTATCCTGGAGAGAAGGAATGAACCATCACCCGCAACATACCTTTAAAGTTACAGATCCTCCAGCAGGCACCAGCATCGGCATAGGCATGGGCGGAGACTGATCGAGATCGATATCCATGCAGAAGTAGAGACAACAGTAGCAGAGGTAGCAACACCGCAATTGTTCTACTAGCTCGAAACTTCCAACCCCATTAACATAATCATTTCCTCCAAGAATTATGGAAACAAGACCCTCCTCAACAAGTCTGCTCGCTTCATGACTTCCAACGATCTGTGCCACCTTCTTTTGGTATTCTACAAAATATTTGAACTGCTGAGGAAGCTAACGAACATGGATTTTTGAGCTAGCCTATCAAAGGTTGACGCCTTTTGAAAACACAGTTTGTGTTCCTATAACTCAGGCTTGCTTTCAAACCAAACTCCAATGAAACAATGCACCTATTACTACTTCAAACATTTATGAACTTCATTTTTAGCCAGCAGTTGTTTTAATGTTGAGTTTGGGTTGGCATTGCTCGGGTTAGGATTAGGTTAAAAAGTTGGAGTATGGGGAGAGAGAGTATTTTGGTACGTGGAGAGAGAAAAATTGGAAGAGAGAGAGTGAAAGCCCAAACCCAAAACTCAAACCCGTACTTCTCTCTAAAGGTTGGAGTACGTAGAGAGAGAAAAGTACGTGGAGAGAGGACTGGAAGAGAGGAATGAAACTCCAACTCAAACCCTGTACTTCTCTCTACAAGTTTTAGTACATGGAGAGAGAAAAGTATGGGGAGAGAGAAAATTTAATTTTCTTTATGACTAATCTCTCTCTCTCTCTCTCTCATTAATTAATTTAATTAAAAACTCTCTGAAAAATGTTTGGGTAACACCACTAAAAATGGTTTTAAAGAAAGACTTACCACATGTTGTGGTGGTGAACTTAGGCTATATTATTGCGCCAACCAAGATTCAAATCTAGTCTATTATGTACAAGACATTTTTTGGTTCTCTGACATTTGGTTTTCTCATAATTCTCTACCTTCCCACCTTCCCCATTATAATCTCTCTTTCCCATTTCTCTCATTCTTCTCGTTCAATCTTGTTTAGCATAACATTTTAATACACCTCTCAATTGTTTTACTTTTTCTAGAAAGTCATGGTAAATAAGATTAGTGTTTGGTTTAACCTTTTAACAATTAGATCTAGGGTTAAGATTTAAATAGGTTATTACAATATAAATGAAAAAGTTATTTAGATTTATATTTTAAATATCAATCTAAAATAAAAATAAATTCTGATTTTATCATTGTCATTATTAATATTATGATTAAATTACGTTAAATTAGAATTCATTTTTTTTTCAAGTTTGTATTATAATTAATAAGATTAGTGTTAAATTTTACTATTAAATTATAACTAATTAAATTTATATTCAAAATTAAATTCTTAGGATAAAAAACTATATTTAAACAACTTTCTATTAGTTTTCTTTCATTCAATTTTTTTCATTTAAACAAGCAATCTTTGACAATAAATTTTCCATAACTATAATAATAGTGGCGATTCAATATATTTATGATGATCAGTTAAATAGATTTTTCGCTTGGTAATTTAACATAATAGAGTTTTACAATTAAATATTTACTTTTTAATAGCATAATCTTATATATCAAATTAAATTGATCAATATTGATATTAGCAAATTAGAAAAAAAATAGTCTTGAAGGAAGAGAAGAAAATAATGTATACCAACATAAATATCTTGTACAAATATTCAAATATGGAAAACATACTTTTTAAATATTGATAAATTAAATATTATATCTATGTTATTTTTTAATAACATGAACTTTTTATTAATTGTAATGAAAGTTAAAACATTTTTCTACTTTTAATAGCATCATATTTAATATGATTTTATAGTATAAATTTAAAAATTATTTTATTCTTACCATTTAATTAATATAATATTATTTAACTAAATATACCACAATTTGGCCATCTGCATATAGGAAAAGGAAATATAATAAATTAATATTTAGTTACGCCCACATATATATCTCATTCAAAGAGAAACGTAAAAAGACTAGATATTGAAACAAAGATCACTACATGCTAGCAGAAGTATCCTATAAAATTTCTAACACCCTTCGAATCCTGTGCTATTGGAAATAATGTATTTATTATTATATAGTGAGGGACAAATAGATAAGCAAATGGTATTTCCTCATGAGAAAAAAGTAAAACACATAAATTTATTCTATAATAAAGTTATTCTAAAACATCACTGGTGATGATGTTGCTTCACAATGAGGATAAGATGTGTTGCATGATGTGCATAGTGATCAATCACACTAGTTAGTAAATTCCTTTTTATAGTTCCACAACCATGACTCCCAACAACAAGAAAATGTACAACAAACTTTTTGACTACTTCAGAGAGTCTATAAATGGTCAAAGAGATTGCAATTAAAAAAATTCATTGATGTGTGGGTAGTAAATGTCAAAATCAAGTAGGATTTTAATGAAGAGGGAATCAAAATGCAATAAAATGTATACCTAAAATTTGTATGAAGAAAACATCACAATGCAAGAAAAATTCTACAAATAAAAAATCCCTAATGATTCATGTAGAGAAATCCCTTTCCCCTAAATTTTAAAATAATGAATAGAGACTCTAAAATATGAATACCTAATGTCATGCAAATGGACAATGAATATGTGGGGATGACATCAAAAAAAACTTTAAAATATTATATAAAGAACACTTTTATACACTCAAAAAATCTTCTTATAAACTCATCAAAAAATTAACTTTCTATTTTGAAAAATTAAAATCCCTCATTTTTTTCCTTATCAAAAGGATAATTTGTAGAAGGACTATTTATTTTGATGTTAATCTTGTCAACACATAGAAAAGAAGATGTTGAAGACCTTGCAAGAAATGGCTATCAATGTACCCAACATTAACTGGTTGGTGAGAAATGGTTATTAACAAATAAAAAATATAAAGTGTGAAAGAATCTATGTTCCAAAGGATATATTATTAATAGTTGTGAAATGATATCACATGGCATTGATATTTAATTAGCGAAGAGGCTCTTTAGTCACATAAAGGATCTCAAATTTGTGAAGGGTCCGAAATGGTAAAAGACAGGAAATCCATGAAACTCATAGAATAGTTTTCTAACATATTTTAATCCACACATTGAAATAGTATACAATATCTTGATTGTTATAAAACTAAACTCATAGAACTAAATCGTAAGTAATTGAATGACTTCAAATTGACGTTCACAAACCAAAAAAATCTTAGTCTACATCAGATCATTGTATCATTTCTGTGTTAACCAGAACTTAGAGAGTAGGGAAGTCCTCGAAGATTGCAGAAAATAATTGAAAATATTCAGAGATTTGAAGGAAACCAGGTTCCCCTCATACATTATGTGTGCTTAAATATTGTATTTAGAATTTTAATGTCATGATAAAGGAAATATTACAGGCATCTATTTTGGCATTTGTTTTTGGCCTCAATGTTGTTTGTAACAATCATATACAGACAAGTCTGTATATATTATAGATTGAAGATGATTGAATGGAATTAACTCTACTTCCATTATCATATTGTCTAGACTTTAAAACCCTAGCAATTCCTTTGAAATCTTATTTTCTGTTTATGGATATCGCACTTTGTTTTTATTTGAAATTTCTTGTTTTCATCTATTGAAAATGGGGCTTATAGTTGAGTAATCTAGAGCCTAGGGTTGTAAATTTGATTCCTTGCTGCGTTAATGAAGGACCAGGGTTGCCTATATGATATGTTTGAAAATGAACTTTTGTTATTGCAAAAGAAAATAAGCATGTAGGTAGTTTGACAGAAACATGTTAGTGTATATTAAGAATTTTTTAATTCCTTAAAATGTATTGGTTCAGAAACAGGCATTGGTTGATCTTGCATAATAATGGATGCACGTTTTGATAATCAAATGTGGTGGACATTCATGGTGCTACATTAATAAATTAATAAATTGTGAATCCATAATTTATTGTGCCTGTGGTAGACGTACCTTCAAAAATAGGGTAATTTCAGCG